>OZ057400.1:118729681-118852181 GCA_964056695.1 Melieria picta
TAAGCGCTCAGAAAGCATGGTTTTTAATGGCTCAAAAATGTTTAAAAATATTAACCCTTGACACCCGTTGGTTTTACTCGGAAATGGTTATGCTAATAAAAATAAATTGCTTACGCTTGACCGCATGAAAAATATAAACAAAACAAGCGTCTTGCTCTCAACTAAATAAAAAATATGGCAGCCGAATTCTAGTCGGAAAAATTTGTATTCAATAAAATTTATATTTAATATTAATTTTATATTTTAATTTTACATTTTTATTCAAAAAATATGTTAAATTATATTAAAAAAACTATATTAAAAAAATTATGTTAAAAACAAGATTACAAAATTTTATTAAAAGCATGTCCTACTCTCCACTACGTGAAATATATTGCAACCAAATTTCAAACTGAACAATCTTTCGTTACAAAAAGTATTAAATTTGTTTTTCTTATTTTGAAATTTCACACAATAACATTTATTTTTTTTATTTAAATTTTTTACAAATAAATTAAACAAATTATAAACATAAAAAAATTTCTTGCTCTCGACCACATGAAAAGTCACAAAAATGTCAAAAATCCAAATCTTTTCATTAGGTGAATTTCAAAATGCTATTTGTATAATTTGAAATGACAACTCCAACAACCAGTTCACGCGCTGACAGTCAGCGGATTTTACGAAAATTCTTGCGCTGTCAAAAAATGCCAACAAAGCGCGCGCACGCCGCTGTTGACGTCGATCATTACACGGCGGCGCTAACTTGAGGCGTCAATGTTGTGCGGCACACTTCTGAGAGTGTAAACATTAGTGTTTGACATAAATCATGCGTATAGTTAGTGCAAAAACAACAACAGCGAAAGAGTTGCGCCTCTGACATGTAGTCATTGTGTGGGCGTTTCTATTTAGCAGCGGCAACAGTTGCCGGTATTTCCGCAGTCCGGGCGCGTTGATTTAGTGCGGTTAATTTCAAATATTTATAGCACATTTAAAATATATAGATATACAAATTTTTAAATATGACGGACTGCGCGTTGAAAATTTGTGTGTTGAAAATTTGTCTTTGAAAAATGTGCAATATTTTCATGTGTTATACAAATATTCCACAGATTGCGCTGTCAAAGTTTTGAGGGATTTATGAAGGCCGACATTGGACAACGTCTTATTTTTAAAATAATTTTTCCTGGAAAAATTATGTAAAGATTTGCAGTTTTAGCACTAATAAAAGTTTAAAAGATAATTTATTATCTCGGTTTTGAATGCAGCAATCTGTTTTCCTATTTATTGGGGCAGTCTGAATAAATCAGACTTTACTCTGAAGGAAAAGAAAAGGAACACAAAAAAGTAGTCTTTGTCGTCTAATCTCCTGTTGAAATGTGACATAAGACAACTTGAGTAAGGAGCAATAAAAATTTCGGGAATAACAACGAACTTGATATCAGGTCACATCTAAATTAGGTTGTGGAAATTATTTGCAGTCCATACTGACATTTGAACGTTAAGTTGGATAGCTTATTAAACGGATTTAGAAGCAACTCATTCACAATCTTATTCTTAGTCTTAGTCTTAGTCTTAGTCGTAGTCGTAGTCGTAGTCGTAGTCGTAGTCGTAGTCGTAGTCGTAGTCGTAGTCGTAGTCGTAGTCTTAGTCTTAGTCTTAGTCTTAGTCTTAGTCTTAGTCTTAGTCTTAGTCATAGCCTTAGTCTTAGTCTTAGTCTTAGTCTTAGTCTTAGTCTTAGTCTTAGTCTTAGTCTTAGTCTTAGTCTTAGTCTTAGTCTTAGTCTTAGTCTTAGTCTTAGTCTTAGTCTTAGTCTTAGTCTTAGTCTTAGTCTTAGTCTTAGTCTTAGTCTTAGTCTTAGTCTTAGTCTTAGTCTTAGTCTTAGTCTTAGTCTTAGTCTTAGTCTTAGTCTTAGTCTTCGTGTTAGTCTTAGTCTTAGTTTTAGTTTTAGTTTTAGTCTTAGTCTTAGTCTTAGTCTCAGTCTTAGTCTTAGTCTTAGTCTTAGTCTTAGTCTTAGTCTTAGTCTCAGTCTTAGTCTTAGTCTTAGTCTTAGTCTTAGTCTTAGTCTTAGTCTTAGTCTCAGTCTTAGTCTTAGTCTTAGTCTTAGTCTTAGTCTTAGTCTTAGTCTCAGTCTTAGTCTTAGTCTTAGTCTTAGTCTTAGTCTTAGTCTTAGTCTTAGTCTTAGTCTTAGTCTTAGTCTTAGTCTTAGTCTTAGTCTTAGTCTTAGTCTTAGTCTTAGTCTTAGTCTTAGTCTTAGTCTTAGTCTTAGTCTTAGTCTTAGTCTTAGTCTTAGTCTTAGTCTTAGTCTTAGTCTTAGTCTTAGTCTTAGTCTTAGTCTTAGTCTTAGTCTTAGTCTTAGTCTTAGTCTTAGTCTTAGTCTTAGTCTTAGTCTTAGTCTTAGTCTTAGTCTTAGTCTTAGTCTTAGTCTTAGTCTTAGTCTTAGTCTTAGTCTTAGTCTTAGTCTTAGTCTTAGTCTTAGTCTTAGTCTTAGTCTTAGTCTTAGTCTTAGTCTTAGTCTTAGTCTTAGTCTTAGTCTTAGTCTTAGTCTTAGTCTTAGTCTTAGTCTTAGTCTTAGTCTTAGTCTTAGTCTTAGTCTTAGTCTTAGTCTTAGTCTTAGTCTTAGTCTTAGTCTTAGTCTTAGTCTTAGTCTTAGTCTTAGTCTTAGTCTTAGTCTTAGTCTTAGTCTTAGTCTTAGTCTTAGTCTTAGTCTTAGTCTTAGTCTTAGTCTTAGTCTTAGTCTTAGTCTTAGTCTTAGTCTTAGTCTTAGTCTTAGTATATCAAATATTAATAGCTACCAAATATTCTTAAAGCTAAACTTGAACTTGAGCTCCAATATTATTAAATCAATCATATTTAAAGTAGTGAAGATACAACTTTATTCTGGACTTAATTAGATCTGACCACTTAAAACGCTGAGTTAGTTTGTGAAAAATTATTTAAATTTTCTATCTAACTGAAACGTAAACTCCTTTGAACTTTGAAACGCGCCCTTTCACTCATCATTACTCAATAACTCAGCATTTAGTGTGCCATAAAATTCAATTTTTTTCAATTAAAACAATATCCGCCATGAATTTTCTTTGGGCATGCAGCTGTCAAGTGGAAAAAGTACCACTTTGACATTTGATACATACGGCCTTATGTCAATGTGACATTTGTCTGCCTGCGCTTTTAGTGTTTAACTTCTGAATTCATTCAATCTGTCAAATGTCTCATATTTGTTTCATATGGATATTTTATATTTTAAAAATTCTCTTCTGTGCTATGTTAGTTTTGTCGAAACACAAATACACAAAGTGGTCGCCAACATGGGACCAAATAAATAAATAAATGTCACAAAGTGTGCACAAATTGGTTTTTTGAAAGCAATTTAGTTTTGGAATACAATGTCCGTTTCATGTTTATTTTTTAGTTTAGTGTTTAAATATTTGTTGAAGCCACGCGTAAAGTGAATTTGTAAAAACCTATAAACAAGGGTGACACATCTTGGCACAAATCAACAACTCTCAATGGTTGGCAGGGGTCAACACACATTCGATATTCGATATTGGTTGCATAATGTTTGAAACTATGAATGGAGCGAGAGCGTTTTTTGCAAAATTTGTAAAGCAAAACGATTGAAAAGATGGATAGATAATCTTGATCAGACTGGGTTGGTATGGAATATGATATAGTAGAATCTCCTTAACATTCGATGGCTTCGGACCACGGACTTTTATAAGTAAATAATTGCAATGTAACTATTAACATGTAACATAAATCTTTTTAGTTGTTTATAATTATTATTTGCGACAATTAATTTTTACGTTGCATAATAACTGTAATGAGAAATATATATTTTTTCGTTCTCGATAGTTATTATTTTGAAATTTTTTTTTACGTTGCTTTATTACTTTATTTTTGCCTTGAAATAATTTGATTTGAAATAATTAAAAAGAAATTCATACCCAAAAATTCTAATTCAACGTAAAAAAATATATTTTTCAAAATAATAGTTATCGGCAACGTAAATTTAAAAAAATCATAAATAAAAGTAATGAAGCAACTTAAAAAAAAAAATTCTCAAAATAATAATTACACTGTGCAAGTCGAAAATTCCGACATGGGGGGGGACCTTCAGAGGACTTTTCTATACTGAGTTGAGATCCACCAGCCGTTTGGCTGGATTGGCTCTAGTTTAAGAGAAATCCGACTTTGAAGTTTGCTCATTTTAGACGAGTTCGTCGCTTAAGTCTTCGAACGTTTAAATGCTAATAGGTCCTAAATCGTTCCGAATATCGCTTTACTGTCTTCGGCAAGTTTGTAGATATTTTAACGACCAACAAATTTGCTTAAGACACCAATCCAAAAAAAAAATACATTCAAACTGTGTTTTCGACAAAAATGTCCCAAAAACCCCACTTTCGTCGAGGCATAAAAACAGTATAGCGAACCCTCGTGAAAAAAATAAATGAGTATGCTTTTATATAGAGGGTTGGCTCTTGCATCTAACAAACTAAAAATTTTGCCTGGGAAACGCCCATAAAAGGCGTGGCTCGGCGTCAAATTTCAAAGTGTTTATCAAAAAAACTCAATTAATCTCCAACTGATTTACACGACATGGGCATCAAACGAAAGGTATTTTTCATACCTTTCTTTTGATGTGCAACATTAAATACGTAAGATGTACTTATAAAAAGTTTTAAGCGAAAAAAACATTTTTTTATAAAAATTTTTGTTGACGCATTTTTTTCTCGAAAAAATCCATTACTAAGGTACAGTAAGTTTGCTACCATCTTGTAGCCTGTGAAATTCCCTTTACAATGAAATATAAAAATGTATACTGTTGTTTTTCTGAATATATTTTTTAAATTTTTTTCTAACTTGACTCTGGCTCCAAAGCCATTTCATATTCACCTTCGCAATCAATTTAATGTTAAAAAAAATATTCAGAAAAAACAAAAATATCAAATGTTTTATATTTCATTGTAGAGGGGATTTTTGAGGGTAAATTTCACGCACAGTGTTATCGACAACGAAAAATATACTTGTTACTTATAAGAGTTATTATGCAACTCAAAAATATTTATTACATGACAATAGTTATAGCTGAGGTAACAAATTTCTTATTGGGAATAATTATTATAAAGCAATAATTATAGAAATTTCTTAAATTAGGGCAATTTTTTTATTCGCAAAAATATGGATAATAATTATTTTAAGTCTCTGCCTCGGACTAACAAAGTTTCAAAGTTCACTTGACATCGCTAATTGCTGACATCGTTGACTTTAATTTTGCCTCAGTTGAAAATTCACCAGAAAAAATTAGGTTAATATGCACATAAGCACACCCACACACACACACACGCATACAGACCACTTAAAAGTATTAATGTCTATTGTAGGTGGTTGCCGGGCCTATTCGCCGCAGCGATGCCCCGACTCGAGGCCGAGCGAAAATCACACTTTTCCACTCGGCGCCGCACAATGATGCGTTAAATTTATTGCAGCAGACATGCTCTCATGCATGCATGCATGGCATGCAACAGCGCCACCAACAACAGCCACAGCCAACGCAACACGACTGCGTTGCAATGTTGCAATGTTGCTGTGTTGTCTGCTGCAATAAACGCGTACGCAACGAAAAATTTATCGCTACTTCATGAATGCGTGACATTGAATTTGTAAATTAGCAACGCATCATGATGCCAGCAGGCACAGTGCAGTGGCATGCACGGTGCGGCTGCGGTGACGTGGCGGTGGTGCTGGTGCTGGTGTGTGGCATGCCACAAGCGCAAAAGTGCCAGCGTATGCGTTCCCCCACGTCAGCCATGACACAGGCGCCAGGCCATTCGAATAGTTGCTCCAATGCATTGGTTTGTCGCAACCACACAAGCACTATGAGTGTGTGAATCTGTGTAAGTGTCCATGTGTGTGTGTTCGAGAGTGCGAGTAAAGGATGCAAACGCTGGCTGGGAGCGTGAAGCAGGCATCGGTGTCAGGTTGAAATGTGACGCAGGGCGAGCAGCGATTGTGTTGGTTGGTTGTTGTTGTTGTATTGTTTGTTGTTTTTGTATGTTCTTTGTTGTTATTATTGTTATAATTTCAGCTATTGCGGACAATGCTTTGTATTATTACACTGCAAAACAAAATCAAATTTTTTTTTAAATAACAAGGTTCTGACAACGGATTCTGGTAGAGGGGGCAACAAAAAAATATACGTGTATCGGCGTTTGGAAAGTTTACATCTGAATTTTTTTTTAGGACGGGTCAAAGTTTTCCCCTTTTTGCACATTCTTATGGTGAATCGGCATACGAAAACCATGTAACCTCACATTTTAGTTATATGATGTGTTCAGCAATTTGATGTAAAATACTACAAACAACATTTTTGTGGAACATTTTAACCCTGTTGCTCCTATTTGTATGGGTCAATTTGACCCTTTTTTTCTAAAATGCCAAAAATGTCCTGTAAAACAGGACTTTTTAAGGACAAAATGTACCACGAAAATATTTGCCATAAAATTCTATTATAGGTCTCTGAATACATCAAAGCTCAGAAATTAACTTGAACGCAAGAATTAAGCCAAAACTGAAAATGTGTTTAAGTGTTTATTTCGTACTTAATCAAAATTGGTACTAAAATCTCCTACAAAACTTGATTTTTGAGGGTTAGTGTGTATGGGAAAAATGTTGAACGCAAAATTTCACTATAAGTCACCGTACAAAAGAAAGCTCTAGATATAATATATATAAATAAAAAATTAGAACAATTTTGGATATTTAAGGTATTCATTATATTTTTCGTTTAGCTCTTGGCAAATATAAAAAAATTTCATTTTGTTGTGCAGTGTTATTATTGTCATTGGTAGTTTTAGCTCAAATTTGTTGTTTTTGTTGTTGTAGTATTGTTGTCAGTTTGGTCTATAACATATTTGTTGTTTTTGTTTTAATTTTTTTGCTTTGCTTGTTACTATTTTTGCTGTAATTGTAATAATTTTAGTTGTTTTGTTGCATATTTTTAGTTGTGTTTTTGTGTTAATGTGCTGCTCTGCTCTCTTCTTCTTCTTTTTCTTTTTCGTGTGAATTCCTCTCGCACCAATTGTCGTGGTCCTTTTTTGCTTCTCCTTGTTGTTGCTAATTTTATTGCTGTTATTTGTGTTGTTGTTATTGTTGCTGGCCTCAAAGTAAGTACGTGTAGCCAATTTGCTTTACACAATCAAATCACCCGCAAAGCACACAACAACAACAACAACAATAACATCAGCACGTCCCATGAAATGAGAATAAAAATAGCCATGCAGGATGAAGTAGCAGAAGAAATCGTAGTGACAGTGACAGCACTACTAAGCCAGTCTTGTCTGTCGCCCCCTTTGCTCTCTTTCGTCTCACTTACTTTGCCATAGCATTTGGCAGTTTGGCGTTTGCTATTTGGTATGCAATAAATATAGCGACAATTCGACGACAATTGCTGACAGCGAAATAAACAACAAATTACAGCAACAACAACAACAACAACTACAATAGCTGCAGCCACAACGACAGGCGCCAACAAGTTACAACGCTCGCTAAAGGGAAAAGCAAAAGCAGCGAAAGAGCCAAGTACCGCAGCAACAACCGTGGCAACACCGGCAGCAACAGCAACAACAGCAACAGCAATATGTCAATTTGTCGCAATATAAAACAAGTTGCGGCAGGACATGTTTATAACACTCCTGTGCATAAACAAATGCATATGAACTGCACTGCGGTGTGTGAATGTGTCTGTGTCTGTGTGTGATTGTGTCTGTCTGTGTGTGTGTCTGTCGCCTATTTTTATTGCCCGTCGCCAGCAACTGCAATAAATGCCTTTGTTGGCCGGTGCAGTGCCCACAGAAATGCAACAAAAACAAAAACAAACAACAATAAAAACAACAACAACCAGTAGACAAGCCAAACACACAACTTACAACGATTTTAAATGTTTTGAATTGCCTGTCGGTCTCACTGTCTGCTGGCAATGCTTTTGTTTTTATGAAATGTTTCCACTTGTTTTCGGCTTCTACAAATAAAATTATTTTATTTTTTTCCCGCACTCCTCGTCCTTTGACTCCTTGGGGGCCACAAATTTAAACACATATTTTTCGAAATTTTTATGCACACCGCAGCCATAATTCGTGCGGTCCGCTTTGGTTGTTTGTGTGTTTGTGTGTTTGTGTGTTGCTGGCAGCAACAATTGTTGTGCTTTTTTCGGTTTTGTTGCTCTTTAGTTTTCCAACAGCAACACAAGTTGACTGCATTTTTGTCATTTGCTCTGCCAACTATTTACTTCATTTCTTTTTTCGGATACAACCCGAAACGTTGTGTTTGTGTCCCCAAAGTGTAAAAGTTGTATGATGCTCGCCGCGTGCAGCATACAACTTGTTGTTTATTGCGTGTTGCAACTGTCGGTTGTTGGGCTTTGTACAATTTTTCTTGGACAACTTTGAAGAATTGGAAATTTATTGAAGTTACTTAAACTTCTATGAACATTTAATTTGACGCTGTTCACTACAGTCGGTATGAATGATTTAAGAAATAAATAACACACATCTCTGTATAGAAAAATTATTGTTTGTTTGATTGTCAGTTTGTGCTATAATTTTCGTAACTATAAAAATTAATATTTGTCTGATTGTTGATTTGTTGTTCATAGACTCTGTTTCGGACTTGAAAGATTAATGTGAAATTTTTACACAACGAGTGGTGCGTGCAAAGGGAAGCAACGCCACTCGGTTTGTGAGTCCATAACAAACTTACCCCGAGCTGGTCAGGGTCAGTCGACTCATTCTCGTGAATACTGCATGACAGGGTATCCAAGAGACGGTAAGGTCCATCTGACAGCCCCCCAACCTCAGCAATTGTTTACTTTCTCTGGCTTGTGAGTCCATAACAAACTTACCCCGAGCTGGTCAGGGTCAGTCGACTCATTCCCGTGAATACTGCATGACAGGGTATCCAAAAGACGGTAGGGTCCATCTGAGAGCCCATCAACCTCAGCAATTGCTTACTTTCTCTGGCTTGTGAGTCCATTATAAACTTAAGCCTGAGCTGGTCGACTCATTCTCGTGAATATTGCATGACAGGGTATCCAAGAGACCCTGTCATGCAGTAAGGTCCATCTGTCAGCCCACCAACTTCAGCAATTGCTTAATTTCTCTTACTAATTTTAATTTTACTATAAGCTTGTTAAGTGCTTTAGCGGTCTGGCTTTCGGAAAAGATATATATAAATATCCTTACCCCGAAAGTAAGGATGCAGGGTTCCCTTATTGCCAAAACTTCCGCTTGAAATACACTCAGAGAACTTGGAGATGAACGGCTTTTTCTACTACCACATCTCTGGAGCAGACCCCTGCTCCAAGCCCACAGTCCATCTATGAACTGTCAGTGTACAAGAAGATTTATTCAACCGTTTATTTTATTCTATGATTAGTTAGGATGAGAGATCCTTAAGGCACTTTGAGTCTCTTCTTTCTTGGACGATGTTGTCCTCCTAACCGTGATACCATCTTGATGGAATTTTGAATCTCTAACTCGTTAGAAAATATCTCTGTGAACTAACCGCTGATTTTATTCCATGGTCAGTTTGGATATAACAGCCTAATGGCACCTTGAATATCTATTTCGTTGGACGACATTTCTATGATCTAATTGTTGATTTTATTTTACGGTTAGTTAGGATATGCCACCTTGATGGAACTTTGAATTTCTATTTTGCTGGATGATGTCTCTGGAACTTTGAATCTCTTCTCTCCTGGACGATGTCTCTATGATCTATAGGTCGATACCACCTCGATGGAGTTTTGGACAATTTCTCTGTGAACTAACTGCTGATTTTATTCCATTATTAGTTAGGATGTACCACATTCATTAAATAAATCAAAAAGTTATCCGTGATTCCGGTGATTCTTTTAACTTTAATCCATCAAATGATACTCAGGAGATACCCCAATGGTTTTAGATGGACATACGATGTACACGTAAGTTACGAGGGTATGGAATTATTATTATTAGTGGGGATAGTGCACCGCGACCTAAAGATCTATTGTGCCCCCTTCATGGACTCACAGTTCATCTGTGAGCTTAACTACCGAGAGGAACTTTAGTATACTTTACCTACTACTACTACTACTACTTTAGTATCCTATACCTATGGAGTCCCAGTTCGCACCTCTGACGAGGTAGTCCCCTAGGTGCTTCTTCCGATCATGCATAAGTACAGGGCATTCTCCTAGTATGTGCATTGCAGTTTCATTTTCCTGCGAACAGAACCTGCAATGTCCGTTTGCACGGATTCCTAGTTTAGTTAGGTGATAATTCAACCTACAATGCCCTGTCATGATACCTGTAATGATTCTCAGGTTATTCTTTGATAAACTCACACATTCCTCGAATCTCTTCCTACTATATGACCCGATAATCGCCTTGGAATGTTCCAGACCTGGTTAATTGTCCCAGTATTTATTCCTGCTGATTATCTCGTCTTCCCTGGTTAGGATTGATAAAGCTCCCTTTCTCAGTTCACAAAAAGGTTCTGGGCCGACGAATGGGGTTGAGGCGCCCCTTCTTGCGAGTTCGTCAGCCATCTCTTTTCCTACTATACCTGCGTGGCGCGGAACCCAGAGGACCCATACCTGATTGTGCAGGCCTAGCTCATTAAGCTTTTCAAGGCATTATATTACCAGTTTCGAGGATACCTGGTATGAGCTTAATGCCCTGATTGCCGCTTTGCTATCAGACAGGATCGCAATTCTCCGATTCCGGTAGTTCCTCGCTAAGTTAAAGTAAGCACATCTTTCAATAGCGTATATTTCCGCTTGAAATATTGTTGTGTGCTTACCCGTGGGTTCCGAGTATCTAATCCTTGGCCCATATACACCAATCCCGGTACCTTCATCCGTAAGGGATCCTTCCGTGTACCAGGTTATCATGTACTGGTTTATCAGATACGTTTCTGAAATCCCTACCCATACCCAGAGGGTATGGAAAGTACAAAAGACACTTGTAAGCCCTCGACTTAAGGGGGTAGTCAGGTAGATTTTTTTCAAAAAATCGAAATTTTTTTTTTTGCAGTTTTGGTCTATTTAAACCCTTAGGAATCATGTAGAAACCTTCCTTTACCTCGGATAGTATCCGAAAGCGATTGAAAATGAGATTAGCTGTAAGGGCTCGCGCGCTCGAATCGCACACCTGACGCGTGAAGTAGATGCTGTTGTTTTGAGCTGGCTGACACGATTACGGCCGATCTACTGCACCGATTTGCTTAAATTTTTTTTTATATTTTCAGAAAAGGTTTGGCTATCGCGTGAACTACGATCATTATTGTCCATTTCTATGTAACAAAGTTATGACACAATTATTAACAAAAAAAAAGCAAAAAAGAGGAAAAAACTTTACAATTGCACAAAATGTTTATTTATTAATATTTTTTTACAGTTATAGTTCAAACGAGAGCCATTCATTTGTACTTCAAAATGAAATTTGTTTGGTATGTTTCAGATCATCCAAAATGGAGAAATCGTGTCAGCCAGATTTCAAAATGGCGTCTTCCGGTCGCCCATATCTCCCCCGGATATAAACGAAATTTTATAAAAAAGATTTTGTTCAGTACTCAAAACTATATACAATAACATATAAACAAATTTTTAGTGTGGAATAAAAATTTGTATTAAAAAAAAATTACTTAAAAACATGGTCGATTTTACCTGAATACCCCCTTAAATTTACCAAGGTTGAAGGAAGGTAGGTGGAAGAAGCTGTCTTGAGGCGGAATAAACATGAATACATATTGCACACTAAATAAGAAGGAGTCACAAGTCGTAAACCTTAAATTTTCAGGAGAAAATCGATCATGCAAAAGTAAAAAATCAATTAACATTAAAACAGACACACAGTATTTTTCATTTAATGAAAAGAATTATAAGAATAAAATTTTTTAAGTAGCTGAAAATTAGTATTTTGATAATTTTGAGTTGTGACTCGTATTTGGTGAGGGACTTTGTGACTTGGTCCAACTTAACCCATTAAAGCCGGGTACCAGTTCCGCCCATACGATTTTGATAAAATTTCATACACGATCTGGAATTGACCCAAAATGATCAGAAAAAATTTCAGCTTTCTATCTCTGCACGTTGCTGAGATATTCATTGGATATTTTTTACCCATTAGGCAGCAATGGTAGCTTTTATCCATACTTTTTGAAGTGATCAGCTAAACACGTGAACAAAAGTTGTACTGTTTACAGGTGAGTTAGGAGGCAGATTTTTGTGGAGTTCTAAGGCCACTACGTTTCGCCACATTTTCCACCTCCGGAAAATTCACAATTTTTGGAGTCTGGTAACTCTAGCTAGATGGTGGAATTTTAGGGTGACCTGTACTAGACTAAGGTAGTTCCATATTTACCCCAACCATCCCTATCAATGATTTTGAGATATCTCTACCACGAACTTTTCTGTGATTTTTTTAAAAAGTCAATTTTCATGGGTAAATTTTTACCCATTAGGCAGCAATGGGTTAAAAATCGAATCATGTAGCATCCCCATTATAAGAGTCTGGAGGAGTGGCGCACGCAAGGGGTTTCAATCCTCCCAAAATATCTGTTACAAAAATGTTGGTTGAAAAAGCTCAAATTTGAGTACAAAAGTTCCTCAAATGGAATTATGTCGGCTTCACTAGTCTGGAAACATTTCCGTATGCGAATAGTTAAGCCTTGAATTGTTATATCCTTCAGATATCGATATCGCATACGTGAAAATGAATCTGTGAAATCCATTACTATTCCTTTCGTCATTAAGAAAATTAAGAATTTAACTGCAATTTCCCCTTTTTTTGTTCTCACATGTTTTTTTTAAGACACACTTTTGCTAATCTATCTAATTCTACTTTCAATTTGCTATTTTTACTCTGCTTGTGATTTTACCAAATGTCACAATCTTCACCAAAAATTTGTCCATTCAAAGTCTGACATCAGAAATAAAATATTTGATCATTAAAGTGTCTTATTCCACACACATACATATACACATCTAGAAAATATTTGCATGCTCTGTTGGCTGGTCTTAATAAAAATCATTTGAGATTTTGCGCTGCGCTCTCAAATTCCTTCACACATACACAAACAAACCCTTGCAAACACACACACCGAAGCGCGCATTGCTTGGCGCGACCCTTGGCGCACTTCGCCATATGCTGAACGCCTGCCTTCATCATAAGCTAATGTTGAGGATTATCCTTAAACAAAACAAAACCCAAACCAAATCGATTTACGCCGAAACCCCCGACACACACACACACAGAGGCCGTTTATATTTGGCAAAAACAACAACCACTGCATCAACGGTTTGCATATGCTGGCAAAAAGCAGCAAAGCGTAAAAAAAACGGACGGCACTCAAACTTATGCAGCTATGTTTTTGTTGTTTTTGTTATTGCTCTTAACTTGTTTTTGTTATTGTTGGCGGCACGGTTGGCTTAAGCCAAACCGTGCAAATGCTCGAATCGTTGTTGTCTTGCAGCATTTTCGCACATTTTAAAAAATCCCACAAAGCAAGCAAAGCAGCCAAACTATGTTTACGAAGAAACGAAAAGCAACAAAAAACAGCAAAGAACAGAATATAAAAAAAAAATTGGAAAATGGCGAAACGGCAATAATCTTGTAAAAGTTGAAAGGAAATGCGGGCGTTTAATAAGGTAATTTTAACACATGCAAACTTAAGCTGAGATTTTGCGCCAAGCATTCGCAACGCATGTGGGTTTCTTTCACTCGCTTCGTTTCGATATTTTTTCGGGGAGGGATATTCTTTTCGAAATGCGCAAACACAATAAATAACATTTGGGGACAAGCGGTGGCGGAACGGGGACGCCATATTTGAAAAACTTTGATTCTGGCAAAAAGCTTTGCGACAGCAGGAATTGCTGGAATTTTGACAACTGAACAAACATCTTGAAAATGCGTTGCGTTGGGTATATTAAAAGGAGACGGGGAAATGGGCTGCACAAAGGGCGGATTAAAAATGGGCGAAGAACAGAACAGGAGTTAACTGCAAATTTAAAAGACATTTTTAAGCTTTGCAGTGGGTAAAGGTGGAGAAAAAACGGAAAGGAAAACAATATAAACATTGAAATTATAAATAGATGTGTAAAAATAGATGTGTGAGTAGAGGTGTTTAAAAAAAAGAGAGGTAAACCAACACCTTCAAGATAAAAGTGATATGGGTTTATAGATCAGAAAGGTTAGGTTAGGTAGCAAAGGGTTGTGTGCGGCACAGGACACACTTTCGATCGTAGGCCAAAGTGGACTTTGACTTCCTTCTTGTTTTTCTCTGAAGCTCAATTCGGAGCAAAACTAGTTCGTCCACTTAAAGAAGAAGAACTGATCCGAGATTTCGACTTTCATTGCGCTAACTAGGTCTGTCAGGTATCTTGACTTCATGGTACAAAATGGGCGTTCTTGGAGAGATGAGCAGTGGTACAGGAAGCGTTTTATCGTTTCTACCTTTTTTTCTACTTCACAGCTACTACAGACATGACTAGACAAGAGGCCCCATTGGTGAGCATAGACCAGTCATATAACATAACTTGCGAGTAGAAGAATGTTCATCAATGATATCAATCCATCAAATTGTCTTGAACAAAAATCAGAGACGGACGTACGGAAATGGTTACAAGTGTCTACTACAAACTTCAAGATCTTTATTACTTTCGATTAGGTTTGGTTAGTCAGTTGGAGATTTTAGGGAATGAAAACGAATTACTGAGTCACTGAGTCAGGGTGGTACCTCTGTTCCATACGAACAACTGAGAATGTCCCTTTATGAGTTTTTTCATAGATAAGAAGAAATATCCAACGGTCTCCTATCAAAATTGTAATCACTAAACTAAGTAGTTGGAGTTCCTCAGTGCGCTTTCGGGGATTCAAACCGCTCCACAGTGATTCGTTCCATAGACAAAATTCAAAAAATTTATAGTCTCAGAATTTAATGATTTTGATGTCATTTGAAAGGTAAAACTCCAACTAAGAAAACTCCAAAAAATCTGTGCAAACAATTAATTAGTGTGTGTGCAAAAGCGACTCAAAGTTGAAACTTTTTTCACAAAAAATTGTAAACACATTTTTTTCGTTTTTTAGTCTATTGAGTAAAAAAAATTTTAAAAATACATGGTTAGCAAGAAGTTACTATTACTAATTTCAATATGGATTAAGAAATGATGTAGCCATTTTCACTTTTAATGTTTTGTCAAAATTTGCAAAGCTAAGGTTTTTACTTCACTTTTAATTTAAAATATTTTTCTAAATTAAAAATATGAAAATTGGCAAAACTTAGAGGAAAATATCTAAAAAGTATGTGGAAGTATGTTCCTACATTTTTTTTTATTTTAAGAAGCATTCTTTCTTTGTCGGATAATGTAATTACATCCTCCGATATCTTCCGATCTCAGAAAATAATTCGATTTGAAAAGTGGTCTAAACACCTATTTTTCGACAAAATTTATTTTATTCATCCCTAAAAGTATGCAATCAGCATGAAAAATTGAGAAAATTGCAATAAAGCAAAACATACGTCTATTATTATCGTTTTTATTGCAAAAATAAAGGGTCCTAATACAATTTCTGTTACTCTTTGCAATTATCAATGTTGACGTTACCGATTAAATGTAAAATCTGAAAAATCTAGCCAACACACTCGTTGCTATAGCTCACCAAAAATTACGAAAATTGCAAATTTAGGTCTCAGACATTGCCAAATTACAAAAGTTTAAGAAAAACAAAATGCAGATTTCACTTTAGCAGATCATGATTAACTAGTATACTAAAGTTTATGAAGAACGGACCACTCCTTCTAATTTTGTCCCGCGGTTGTATGGAGTAGAATCACTGTGCGCTCCCCCAAACACAAAAATTGCTGGTACAAAATATGGTTTCGAATGGTATTCGGGTCAAAAGTTGTACGGAAATCCGCGCCCAAAATGAAATCCCGTGTGCGCCACTGGATTTCTTTATAAAGTTAAGCAGTTTCAATAGTTAAACTTCTGCTGCATTGCTCAGACAAGAGGGAAATCTGAACCCTCAATCAGCGGCAACGGTGCTACTGTAATGTTGGGCATGGAAAGTGTTCTATCCTCTTGGTTTCTACTTCATCACTACAGTTTCTACAGACATTACCTCTAGTTAACCCACTAAGCCCTGAGCGTTGCGTTTGCGCAACGTTTGGGAATTTCGCTATATTAAGTAATTCATAAAGACAAAAGACTTGAAAATGGGTAGAATTGGATTAGAATTGATCGTTTTAGATTCTGCCATACTCAAATTTCAAAATTATTTAAATATTCATACGTTTTTTTCGATCCAAAGTCAAAGGTTTTTTTTAGGGAATTTTTGAAATTCAATCAAAAATACTTATTCTTCAAACCTATCAAAATCCCTTAGTGGGCTGCATTTTGCAATGCTAAACTATTTAAAAATAAGTTTTGAACATTTTTTTTTTAATTTTTTAAACAAAAAATATGCTTTACGTTTTGTGTTGCGCGAATGCAACGTTGGGCCTAAACACTGCCAATTTTCATACAACGCAACGCGTGAAAATGTCAAAATCCAAGAGGCTGATATTTTATTGGCACATTTTATTTTCCACAAATGTTTGATTTTGTTTATTTGTGTAATGTTTGCGAAAAACATGACAAAAAAAAAAACATGATATGAATGTTTTGCTTGATTTTTTTTCTTGATTAGGTCAATTAATAAGATTGTGTAAAATTTTATGGAAATCGCACAACCCTTTCTGGGGTCAGGTTTTAATGGGTTAATGAGCATAGATCTTAAGGTATTGTTTCCTATGATAATTTCAATGATCAGTCTTCATAAAAATTATCTTTTTTACGGATAACCTCGGACACATCGCACAACTGTATTGGCGAAGTGTAAGGAAAGGTAAGGAAGGGCTTCCGAGAGGTAAGGAAACCAACAAACCTCTTGGACTGGGACAAACCTCGGACACATCGCACAACTGTATTAGCGAAGTGTAAGGAAAGGTAAGGAAGGGCTTGCAAGAGGTAAAGAAACCAACAAACCTTTTGGACTTGTACCAACAAAGCGAACTGTGACAACTGACAAGGTAGAAGTTCGAGGTTAATGTTCAATGCCACCTCCCCACGAAATGGCTGACGGTGGTACCGGGAGTGGTAAACCGGACATAAGAAAGATGAGAAAGATGCCTTTTGTGATTAAAGACCCACACTGACAAGGTTTTGGCTTTCGATGCTGTCGACCTCTTAAAAAAAGACACCGCACAACTGTGGCACTAAGCCCATTGGAAAATTCAGCTCAAAGGATTCCTTGAAGCATCATCGAAACGCCTTATTTTAGAGATATATTTTTGATAACTGTTCAGAGAAGATGAGCAATTTTATGTCATCACTCGGGATACTCCCTCGGGTCACCCATTTCAAACACTGATGCTCATGTAATTCTCCTTGATACGAGGTTCCAGTGCCCTATGTATTACAGAGAGAGTTTCTTTCTAGCTCGTACTGCGCGATTGTGGAATGGCCTCCCTACGGAATTTTTCCCCAAAACCCATGATCCTTATGGGTTCAAGTAAGGTGTCCATAACTGCTTTCTTCAAAACCCTGCCTCCTAACCTGATATCCTTCCAGAACCAAGGCAATGCCTAGCATTAACGGCGGTATCTCTGGATCGATCGTATATTAAAATAAATAGGATACAGCATCGATCATAGTTGATCCTAATCAATATTCATGTATCCCTTTTCATGTGTAGATACTAGAGAGCTGCATCGGAAAACTTTTTACTGCACATGAGAAGTTTGGAATTTAGAGGTACCGAAAAATTAGTACCTTTTTTTCGGCTTTTCTTCGGATACGTGTTCCGTTTTTAAAACTGCACCTGAAGGCATCGAGTATAAATGGATTTAGGCAGCTCTCTAGTAGATACCAGGTAGAGATCAGAGTATGCACACAGTTATCTGTTTCATTGTTTGGTCCGTAGTGAGGTGCGACATCTCCATAAAATCTCTCCGGTATGCTATGGTTCACCCAGTACAAATATTGTTGTTCATATCCAATATTTTATTTTAGATTCTTAACTTAATACTTAATACAAATACAACTATTTAAAAAAGAAATCACAATTTCCAACAGATAATTTTTCCAAGCTCCATTTAGTTCGAATCATCACTATTGTCTCCCTATTCAATAACCTAAAAAATTTGAAAGAAATCTTAATAATTCCCGCACAATGTCAACGTTTTCATTGTTTCTTTTTTCTATTTTGCTTTGTAAAGTTTCATTTTTGTCATTGTTAAAGCCAAAGCTGACAAATGACAAGTTGCTGGTACCACATGTCAAGTGTAGCGCGCTTGAAAAGCATTGCCTCGCACCACATCGCGCACATTGTTTGTTGGTGCACAACACCCGCCTTGTCATTTAAACCGACCGCCAACACTCGACTAATGGCGCATTAATTGATGATTATGTCACTGTGAAACGTCGTTGACGAATTGTACTTCAAAAATCACTGACACATACACACACACACACACAATAAAAAGAACTCAAACACCAAAAACAACAAAGAAAATAAGTAGTTTTTGGGAGAAAAACTTGTAAAACCGACAACTAAAATGTGTTAGGCAGCAGCAGCCAACGCGCAAGTGAATTATTATGCACCGACGAACAGAAAACACGCGCACACACTCACACACACACACGGACTCACTCACATATCTTGTCACCGAAAATATGTTCTCGGGACTTTGTTTTCTTCAGCTTTCTGACTTTTTTTCTTAACTTTTCTATTTTCACTATTTCTATGTCCATTTTATTAGAGAAGCAAATAAAATTTATGCGCTCATGTTGACAATCATTAATCAACGCTGAGGATCCAATTTTTTGTTTGTTTGTAAAATTGGTGCTTCTTCGTTTTTTACGCCTCGTCCGCGCAACTTTGACTTTTTCTCCATATATTTGTCCGTGAATGTGTGCGACTTATTTATGTTGAAAATATTTTGAAAGCAAATAGAAAAACACATGTTTCGATATGTGAAATGATAGCAAATGGTTGTCAATTCTGTTGGCCATTATGCAATTTTATTTATGCTCCTCAATGAGCTGAATATTTACAATATAATTTAATGGACTTTCGAGACTTGTAGAAGTGAAGAAAAATGTAATAAATAACTTAATATTTTTTCAAATTTTGTAAAATATATAAATAGTTCATAAAAAACAACTTTTTTTGAAATTGAGTAATTTATTTAACAAACAAATTTATTAAACTATAAAATTTTGATTTCAAAAGGTCTAAAGTGGTCGAAATAAAAACTTATCAGCAAAATTACAAAAAAGGTCCTTGACCTTGAATATCTCCAAGTAAGTCAAAATAAATACAAATAAATAAAAAAGGAAAAATTAAAACAAAATTAACAAAGAAAAAAATAAAAGAATAAAAAGAATTAAATTAACTAAAAGTAAATTATTTAATTGTTAAATACTTTAAATAGTCGAAATTAACAAATGCCTAGTAAAATTAAAAACAATCTACTTGACCTTGAAGTAAGTAAAAATAAAATATTACTAAAATTGAAAAAAAAAATAGAAAATGTAAATTATAAAATAACAAACTTTTATTTCAAATTGTCTTAAATGTTCGAAATCAACAAATTACCAGCAAAATTTAAAAAAATAATCCTTGACCTTGAATATCTCCAAGTAAGTCAAAATAAATCCAAATATATAACATAAAAAAGGAAAAAATTTGAACAAAATAAATAAAGAAAAAATGAATTAAATTAACTAAAAGGGAATTAATTAATTGTTAAATGCTTTAAATAGTCGAAATCAACAAATGCCTAGTAAAATTTCAAAAATCGGCTTGACCTTGTAAAAAAACTTGCTTGAGCAAGTAAAAATAAAAAATTACTAAAATTGAAAAAAATATAAAATGTAAAAACACAGAATGATTACAAAATAACAATGTTCAATTAATTCAAAAAATTATTAAAAAACAAATTAATTAAATTAAAAAAATTTACTAAGCTATCGCAAAAATTTTGAAATGATCGAAAGCAACAAATTACCAGCAAAATTCTAAAAAGCGAGTTAAAGATGAAGCTCTCCAAATAAATCAAAATAAATAAAAAAAGCTATAAAACAAAAAAATTAAGAAAAATAAAAATTAAATCAAACAAATAACTAAAAAAATTGTTAAACAAAAAATTATTAAACTATCACAAAATGCTTTAAATGGTTGAAATGAACAAATCTCCAGCCAATTTAAAAAAAAAAAATTAACCTTGAAGCTCTTCAAATTAGACAAATAAATAAGAAATATTAAAATTTACAAAAATTAGAGAAATAATTAAAAAATATTTAATGGAAAATTAATAAAAATAAAAAATAAAAAATTTAAATAACTATATTTAATAAGATAAATTTAAAAAATGTTTTAAGCTATATCAAAAAGCTTTAAATGATCGAAAGCAATAAATTTCTCTCCAAATAACTGAGAATAAATTTATTTTGTTGAAATTAAAATAATTAAGGGACAAATAGAACAACATTTAGCTTAAAAATTAAAAGTAGTTATTTAATTAAAAACAAATTATTTAAAGACAAATTTATTTGATTTAATTAATTTAAATTAATTTAATTTTTAATTAATTTAATTTAATAAACTTCATTAATATAAATAACTAAATTAAAAAAGTGTACTAAACAATGCAAAATACTTTGAATCAACATCACTTAACTTGAATTTGAAGCTTTTCAAGTAAGTAAAAATCAAGAAAATTTACAAAAATTGTGAAAACCAAAACATATTAAAACAAACTAATAAAAAAATAAAGTAAATTCATTTAAAATAAGTTTGTTAAATTGAATTAAAAACATGTATTAAACTATTGCAAACACTTTCAATTGTTCAATCAACAAATTCCAATAAAATTTTCAAAAATCGACATGAAATTGAAATATTTTAAAAATAAAACGCAAACAAAAAATTAACTAAAAAATAAAAAAAAATCATAAATAAATTTTTTTTTATTAAATTTAAATAATGTATTGTAATGTAAAATTTCCAAACATCGGCATGACCTTGAAGCTCTCCAAATAAGTAAAAAATTACTTAAGTTGAAATATTTTAAAAATAAAACGCAAACAAAAAATTAACTACAAAATAAAAAAAAATCATAAATAAATTTTTTTTTTATTAAATTTACATAATGTATTTACATGCAAAATTTCCAACGAGATTCCGAAAACAGACTTGACCTTGCAATGCTCCACCAATTCGCCAATTCGTACCCAAAAGCAATGCTGTAGTAAAATTTACATTTTTGAAAGCCCCCAGCAGACCGCATGAAAAATTAATGACTGTACGTTAAAGCGAAACAGAAACAACAACAACACTGCATAATTGCTGCACTTCGCTGAGTTTAAATAATGCGATGCTCCAAAAGAAATTTGCACTGCTATATATTCAAATTAAACTGACAACTATGGAATATTTATGATTTCACGCCATCCAGTCGCGGCCCAATGTCAAGTTTAACTTTACAACAAAAAATACAAATACAAAAATGAAAACCTAAAACCCAAACTGAAGCGGCAGCTGCACAAACGACAACGGGCGCGCTGTTGTTGTTTTTGTTTATTTTTTGAGTCTTCGACAACGTTGCCGAATGTGCTGCAGCAACATGCCAACAATGCGACACGACGAGCGGCAACGCGCGAAACTTCACTTTCATTGGCAGTTTGCGCGGCATTTACTTGCGTCATCTGATAGTTTTCAGAGTAATAAAAGTTAATTTACGATGTGTGTACGTTGCTCAGGTTAATTAATATTTTACACTTGAACTTTTTCACACACGACGACGATGACGACGCGACGACGATTTTAGTTGTGCGATCCTGGCTGCACGACTTGGCCTTGAAATTGGCTGCGGTGTTCAGTGTCAAAGTGGTCAACGGCCATTCGAAGGACTGAAGTTTTAGTTTTAGCTTTATGAAGAAAATTTTCAATTCTTACATTAAAAATTAACCCTTTCACGACTATTAGCACAACAACATTTCTCATAAAATTGTTGCATTCTAAGTAAAATTTTAGTTATCAGTTATTATTTAATTAAATAAATATTTAATTACACCGTGCGACAGCATTTTTCACACCGGGAAAAATCCATATGAGCGTGAAACTAGAGACCAAACATAGTAATACTGCGTACTCAGTTTTTCATTTCTACGTCTTTTGTCCTTTTAAAAGGACTTCAAAGTTTTGAAGGTGATAAAAAAGAAAAAAAAATGTAAAAAATACTTAAGCTCGTCAGAATATGGCGATATGTATATCAAATGAAAGAGGAAAGGCTCAAGAGTATAAATAGAATTGATTTTTTATCTATTTGTAAAAAAAGGATATGAAAAAGGTCCTTTGAAAATTTTAATCCTTTATATCCTTGAAAATTTATAACGAATTTTCTTGAAAGTAAGTATGTTAAAACCCAAAATTTCTTTGATCACGTGTCAAAATTTCGTTACTTTAACTTTATTGGTTCGAAAGTTATTTAAAAAAAGCCGGAAGCTGCAATTCTAATGAAGTGCAAAAATTCTAATTTATTTGAGAATCAGTATTTTAAATCATAAAAAGATATAAAATCAATGAAGTCAGAATAATGAAATTTTGACACGTGATCAAGGAGATTTTGGGTTTTAACATACTTACTTTTCAAGAAAATTCTATATAAATTTTCAAGGATATAAAGGATTAAAATTTTCAAAGGACTTTTTTCATATCCGTTTTTTAGAAATAGATAAAAAATCAATTTTATTTAAATTCTTGAGCCTTTCCTCTTTCATTTGATATACATATCGCCATACTCTAACGAGGTTAAGTATTTTTTATATTTTTTCATTTTTTATCCCCTTCAAAATTTTTAAGTCCTTTTAAAAGGACATAGGATGTAGAAATAAAAAACTGAGTACGCAGTATTACTATGTTTGGTCTCTAGTTTCACGCGCATATGGATTTTTTCCGATGTGGAAATTGTTTTTATTTTTTGTCGCACGGTGTTATAGATAAATAATAATAATAAATAAATATTTAATTAATGAAAAATTAAATTTTATTTATACAATTTTAGTTATCAGTTATTATTTTCGCTGTCTTGACACAGTAAACATTTCATATGGCACACAAATGACCCTCAATAATGTAAGGGTTAAGTTAGCAAATCTTTAATTAATGAAAATTTATAATTTTATTCATGAAATTTTAGTTTTCAGTTATTTTCTTCACTGTCTTGACACAGTAAACATTTCATATGGCACACAAATGACCCTCAGTAGTGTAAGGGTTAAGCCAGCAAATCTTAAATTTTCATTAATGTAGTTTCCACATTTCCGTTTTCCACTTCACGGATAAGCGATTTTCACTTACTTAATAATTCAACACTCGCTTTTTGTCGCCCACACAAACACACACACACTTTTTGTCTTATCAAACTTGCTCGCTTTGCGCCCGTTATTGTCGCTCGGGCCCATCGCGATGCCCCGAATGTCATTAACTGTCGCATAGTGAGCGAAAATCGATAAATGCAAACGTAAATGGAGTTCAAAATGAAAATCATGGGAAAAAATTTACCTTGACGTCAGTTTATTACGTCACTTTAAAGTGAATGGTTAAAAAAAATAAATAAGTACATTTTTTTGACAGTAGCGAAAGTGTATGAAATGACAACAATGCTGAATGTATAGCGGCGAAAATGGCCAAGAAGAGTATGGAAAATGCAGAGTGCATTGTCTCTCGGCGGCCACTGTTCTATTTTGTCGCCTCTCACTCAGTCAACGCGTAAATCACTGTCAGCGCAGAGTGGCCGTTCTCTATGCAATTTATTTACTTTTTTTTCCTCTACATATTCAAATGCAGTTGAATGAGAGTCTCCGTAGTTGTGACACAAAGCCGTTCAAAATTACAGATTCTACTCAGGTGCGCTGGAATATTAAAATTTCGTTCAAAATTGTGGCGGGTTTTTTGGTGTTTTGGTCACCCTTTATTAAAAGGAAAAACGGCAAAAAATTGATAGACAGCTTTATGAAAAAGTGAAAATGAAATAAATACAAAGTGAGTTTTTCAGCGACGTGGGGCGACGCGTTCATTTTGGCATCCATCAATTGCTGTTGATTATGGAGCGCAAGAGCGCTGATTTAATATGTTGGCCCACATAGGGAAATGAGAATTTTTGCAATTTTGCTTTTTACATATTTTTAATTGAGTTGTTTTTTGTGATAAGCGAAACAAGGAAGCACACATTTGACCACCAAAGGTTTTTGCTGCAAACCGCAGATTTTTGTTCTACGCAGATTAGTTCTCAGTAGTGTCCGACCGAATATTCGGTTTCGGTTTCGGCCCAAATAAGTGGTTTCGGTTTCAGTTTCGGCCAAAAAATGGACGAACGGCCAAAACCGAAACTTTCTAGAATATTTTTTTATATTTTATTGTGTAGCAGATATATGTATAGTGAAAGGAGGAGTAATTTAGATGCCAGCAATGTAAATAAACTTCTTTGTTTAGCATATAATATTAAATTATTTAATTTTGAATATTAGCGGGTAAGGTACGAAAGGGTGATTTTTTCATGCTTTTGTTTTTAAAAAATGAATAAATTGTTTTTATTAATAAGTATTTATTTATTTATGTTATGTTTGTTTGTTTGTTCTTTATTTACTTAATGCAAAATTTGTTTGTTGAAAAAAAATGCTGGATATGGTGATTTTTATTTCAACTAGAAAGTTTCGGTTTCGGCCGAATATAAAAAAAAAAAACCGAAATTCGGTTTCGGTTTTGGCCCAAAAAGTTTTTCGGTCGGACACTAGTTCTCAGATATAATAATTAG
Organism: Melieria picta; assembly: GCA_964056695.1. NCBI lineage: Eukaryota > Metazoa > Arthropoda > Insecta > Diptera > Ulidiidae > Melieria > Melieria picta. The sequence continues at coordinate 118,754,561 of OZ057400.1, forward strand.
TAGAAAAGATTTGCAAATAATAAAATATTAAAAAAATATGTAATAAATGTAATTATTTTAATTTAATTTATAATTTAATTTTCTACATAAAAAATCGATAATAAAATATAAAATGTAATAAGCAGAAATCCAGTATTTTTCATGAAATTTAAGACTTAATTTAGCATAATTCGAATGATTCAATTTAGTTCAAATCTGCTGAATATTCTTAAGGTACTTTCGTTATGCCTCTCTGATAGAAACTCTCGTCCCTATTTTCCTAAAACTAGGACAATTTGCACACCCACTTCAAAAGTGACACAACTCAAATTTTTTTAATTTTCGGGTTTATGTGTTAATACATGCACAGTGCATCTATCTACCAATAAGCAAAAGTCAGTATATTATATTTTATTTATTTATATATTTTATATTTATTTTATTTATTTTATTTTGTTGTTGTTAACTGTTGCCAAAAAACAATTAGGTCTCTCTTCATGTTGAGAAGTTTGATGCTAAGTATTTGATCGCTGCAGTTCAGTGCAAAGGAGTCCTAATTCGAATTGTGACAATTTTGACGAAATAAATCTTTGTTGGAGTTAATTTTAAGTAGAGTTGTGACAATTTTAGTTTATATTTTCAAATCAATTAATTACAGTGGACGTCCAATATAACGAATCTTATGTATGTTGTACCCCCAATTTGTTAAACCGAAAAATTCGTTAAATCGATCGAAAAGTTTTTTTTTAAACCATCCTTCTTAAAGAAACAAGTCTCACATATTCAGTTTTTAAACAAATATTTTTTTTATGGAAAAGAAAGTGAAAAAGTCTTCGATGCGCGATTGCTTCTTTACCGCAAGTAAACTTTTCTGTATGGCAATTTCTCTTGATTGAAGAAGAAAAAAGCCGACCGAACGCAAAACAAATCCTATGAAAATGATCAGCAATGCATACAAACAGAATTTGAAAATGTTGGTAACTTGACGTAAATTTGAAAGTTTTAACGTAACAAAAACAAAACCAATTTACCGTTCACTTGACGAAACCAAACATTCATTGTTATTAAAGAATGTGAATGCTCAAATAAAAACAATTCGAAGGGTGAAAAACAACATAAATATTCGTTATATCGAACAGCAAATTTCACTTTTGTTCATAATATAGAACCATCAATGGAAAAAATTTGGTCGTACTTTAAATCGAAAATTCGTTAAATGGAAAGTTCGTTATACTGGACGTCCACTGTAATTTGGTTTTTTCAAAAATTGTTTTTTTCAACTTTTTAACTATCATTTATAATTTTTAAATTTAGCAAAAGTGGCATAACTCAAAATAATTCGGTAATTATTGAATTAAAATATCATCAAAAAATTCACAACTCAAAATTTTGGATTTTCTAGTGCAAAATAAAACAAAATCTTTGTAACCTATGCTAAAGCATAATAAGGATATACGAATTTTCTACTAAATGGTCTATACGTTTTTTAAAAGAAATGTTTATTCAGCTCAAAAATAGTTTTTTACGTTTTCTGAAAAATTAAAAATTTGAGTTGTGTCACTTTTGAAGTGCGTGTGCGAATTGATTTCCACAAACTTCTGTGGAGATAAAGTTTTCACCAAAAAGTCATTTTCCATAGACAGGAACAGGCGGTAATCACTTGGTGCCAGGTCCGAACTATAAGATGGATGCATAAGAATCTCCCAACCAAGCCCCTGGAGCTTCTGGCGAGTCACTATCGATGTGTGTGGCCTGACGTTATCTTTATTTAACACAATTCCTCTCCTAAGTATTGGGCAATTCTGGCCGCTTCTAGACGATTGCTTTCTTTAGATGGTCCAATTGTTGACAGTACTGGTACAAACTAAGAGTTTCGTCATAGGAGAGCAGCTTTTAGTATCCTTTCTGACCATCAATCCTGGTTTAGCTAACATTTGTGCCGGCTCACCGCCATTCAACAACGATCGTTTTTGATTGACTTTGTCATAAGTGATCTATTTTTAATCACCAGTCATCATCCGCTTCAAAAATGGTTCATGTTTTTTTTTGCATTAACTCATATGGCATCCATACATAGAGCTTTTTATTGTATTCAGTATTATTCAAGACCCTCGCGACGGTAGACACCTTGACGCACGGCACGGCACAAGCTTGACTTGACCGTGCCTGGCAGGTTCTACCATGTCAGACGGGCAGCCGACGAGTACAGACCAAGATCTACCCTCCTCAAGCCCGGGTGTCATGCGTCACCGTGCCCAGGGTTAGTTTGCAGTCGAGGAGTATACTGACTGTATTCTAACGGCTGCCTGCCGGGCACCTGTCCACCCCCGGCTGTAACTGTGGACTTCCCATGGCATGGGGCTCTGCCATGGGCGACATACCCTTCCCCTTTCCATTCCTTCGACCACCGAAATCCCCTTGTGGGTTAGTAGGTGGTCGGTACGAACCAGATGTGATGAGCTCTTCAACACCCGCCTCGGATAAGAGGCCTCCCGCCGCCGGGCACGGCACTAAACCCCGCCCAACCCTCGGCGACCCCTGCAGTAGTAGGAGTCGCCAAGGCCCCAACAACAGATTGGTGCCTAAAACCAGGCCGCCCCTATTAAGGCACGGCACGGTTCCCAGGGCCTCCCTCTCGAAGGGACCCTCTCCAAAGAAGCAGCCGAAGCAGGTCACGCCATCCCCTCATGAGGGAAGACGTCCTGAAAGGCCTCATCCCGTTGCGGCTAATCCCGCGGCGGATTCCGTTCCGACTATGCGAACTGTCGCTCCTGCCCCTACACCCGCCACCGAGCGGCCGGTCACCTCTAGGCCTCCCACCAAGGTGAAGCCTTCTGTGAGGGCCTACCGGGACAAAAGAGCGGCAACCAAGCTAGTCGCAAAAATCTCCGCGATCCCTGAAAAGGACCGCTCCGCTACGGAACGTGATTCGCTCGCATGGGCGGAGACGATCCTGGCGAAACACGTAGGCCGGCAGCCGGTGGCTACCAAAAGACAGAGGTCTTCCGACGAGGTGGCTAACGCTCCTAAGAGGGCAAAACCATCTCGACAGCCAGGCAAGGCCTACAGTGAGGTCCTGAAGGACCATCTTATGATGGCGATCCTGGACAAGGGACATCCTGACGGATTTATCTCTCCAGACAAATGGAGATCAGTGGAGATCAGCCTCTGCAAAGGGTACAAGGGTATTCTCTTGAAGAATCCCGGCCCAGCTCCTGAATGTTGCGACGCCGGTTGGTACCAGGGCCACATTAAACTTTTGGCGTACGCTGATGAACGCTCTGCATTGCTACTGAAGCTGGCGATAGCTGAGGTAGGCGAGATCTGGCCAGGGGCCAACCTTCAGGTAGTCCCGAAGAGCGAGATCCCGCATCGGCCCAGGTCTAGGGCCTGGATTCCAGCGGAGCCATCCAAACCGGAAGAGATCCTGGAACTCCTCCAGCTAAGCAACCCGAACCTACCTACCAGCGATTGGAAGGTAGTGAGGGTCAGTGAGGCCAAAGGGAAGTCCAGGTGTGCCACCGTCATCCTGAACGAGGAAACGGTAGCCCCTCTGACCGCAAGAGGCGGCGTCATCAGCTACGGCTTCAGCTCCACTGTCCTGAAGTTGTACAGGAAAGATGGGCTGGAGGTAGCGAAGCCATCGTCCGACGCTGCCGTGGATAAACACGATGAGCCGGCCTTCGAACGCCGCCCTTCGGGGACGGACTGCGAAATGCAGTCTGACTCCGACACGCAATCCATCTCGTCCATGGTGGGTCGCTTTTTCGGCAGATGGACCGCTGATGGCGACGAAGACGATCTTCTTGCCTCTGAGCCAGAGGATGCTGACACGACAGTCATCAGTGCCCAGCAAACCGGACCCACGGACGATCCAGGTGGTGCAGGTCAATCTGCACCGATCTAAAGCGGCCTCGGCCGCCCTCGTCCTCCACCTACACCAAAGGGGGGAGGATATCGTCCTAATCCAAGAGCCCTGGACAGTGGCCGACAGGGTCTGCGGGTTAGGCTCTTCCACACACACTGTGGTCTACATCCAAGGTAATGGCCGACCCAGATCGTGTATCTTGATTAGCAGGAAACTAAAATTTTTCCTTCTTTCCAAATTTAGCAACAGTGACACTACTGCCATATGCCTAGAGCAAGGAAGCCTCTGTGGATCCTCTCCGCCTACATGGCCCATGACCACACGATGGTACCGGCGCCGGAAGTCCAAGCAGCGACCAAAGAAGCCCGCAAAGACGGCGCGATCCTGGTAATAGGCGCGGACGCGAATGCCCACCACCAGATGTGGGGCAGCACGGACACCAACGTCAGAGGTGAGTCTCTTTTTGATTTCATTCTCGCATCTGATCTGTTCATATCCAACATTGGTCGGGAGCCCACCTTTATAACGGCTACCAGAAGGGAGGTTCTGGACATCACTCTGGTTTCGGGGGACCACGCCGACGTGGTCCGCCACTGGAGGGTGTCCAATGACATCTCTTTCTCGGACCATAATTATATATTATTTAGCATAGACGCACTAGTCCCGAAACCACCCCCCTTCAGAAACAGGAGGCTGATGGATTGGGACAGATATAGACAAATTCTTTCTCACAACCTACAACCGCCTGAACCCATAGCACCCTGCTCGACGGGGGAGCTGGAGGTTCTAGTGGAGACCGTTACCACGGCCTGCAATATGGCCTCCGAGTCTTCCTGCCCTAGGGTCATACCTAGGGGCAAGCCCAAACCACACTGGTGGACAACGCAAATCGCAGATTTGCGACGAGAGTGCAGGAAGCTCTTCAACAGGGCTAAGGCAGACAACACCTGGCCATCCTACAAGGAGGCCCTACGACGCTACAAGCGCGCACTCAGATCTGCCAAACACAATTCGTGGTCGACCTACTGCGAGAACGTCGAGAACGTATCGGATATCAGTAGGCTTCGAAGAATCCTATCAACTAGTCCAACGTATATGGGTTCAATACAGACCACAGATGGTAATTGGACTAGCTCGAGCTCTGAAACCCTGGAGCTCCTCACCGACACACACTTTCCGGGAAACACTGCTTCCCCGGTGGACTATACTGATCCAGGCGCACCATCAGACCATGACTTTAGCGACGTCGCAATAAGCATAGAGAGTCTGAACTGGGCCATTGACAGCCTGGACTCGCACAAAGCACCGGGCCCAGACGGAATTACGCCAGAGGAATTGAAGCAGGCAAGGACCCTGCTAGTTCCATGGCTAATCAGGATCTTTAAGGCATGCATCGGACTCGCCTACGTACCACAAAGATGGAACAGAGCGAAAGTCGTCTTCATCCCCAAAGGGGGAAGAAGCTGCCATGTCACCGCAAAGGACTTTCGGCCGATAAGCCTAACCTCCTTTCACTTGAAAACTTTCGAAAAACTGCTGGACTCCTACATTCGTCAGACAATTGATCCTCACAGAATCTCGGGACTCCAGCATGCATACACCAAGGGCAAGTCCATAGAGACGGCTCTCCATGACCTGGTCCATAGAGTGGAGAGGTCACTTTCACTCAAGGAATATACGCTGGCGGCTTTCCTCGATATAGAAGGAGCCTTCAACAACATTCAGCCGGAAGCTACTATAGCGGCTCTGACCGACCTGAAGCTAAATAACCGGCTAATATGCTTGATCGGCAACCTCCTAAGAAGGAGGGAAATCTGCACAGAGCTTGGCGACACCAAGGTCATGCGTTTTGTGACGAGAGGTACCCCCCAGGGAGGGGTACTATCGCCCCTGCTCTGGAACCTTACTGTTAACCCCCTCATCACCAGGCTATCAGCCTCCAATTGCCACGTGGTGGCGTACGCTGACGACATCGCTCTCCTGGCAACAGGGAAGTTTGTCGAGACCTTGAGCGACCTCATACAGGGGGCTCTTAATACACTCTCGTCGTGGGCGAGGGACTGTGGACTGGGTGTCAACGCTGCAAAGACGGAACTTATACTTTTCACGAAGAAGCATACAATTCCGCGGTTCAGCCCACCCATTCTAAATGGCACTCTCCTCCGACCCACGGACAACGTCAAGTACTTAGGTACTATCCTAGATCGGAAGTTAACCTGGAAACTCAACATCGAAAACCGAATCCAGAAGGCAACTACAGCTCTTTACGCGTGTAAAAGGGCCATTAGCAGAAGCTGGGGACTAAAACCGCGAGCCATCCATTGGCTTTATACTGCGGTAATTAGGCCAATCCTCACGTTTGGCGTTACAGTCTGGTGGACAGCCCTGAGCAAGTCCACATACGTGAACCAGCTTACAAAGGTACAAAGGATGGCAGCCCTACTTATCACAGGAGCCATCAAGACGACGCCTACCAAAGCCCTGGAAACCCTTCTCCACTTGCCTCCCATAGACGTATATGGTGAGTTTGTGGCGAGTTGTTCTGCGGCTAAACTCAACGCGATCCTACCATGGTCAAGAACCGATGTAGGACACGCTACCATTGTCAACAGAATTCCGTGCAATGTAACGGAGATTGACTACACTATCCCCAAACCACTATCAAGACCACTTTTTAGTGCTAAGATCCCTTCGAGGGACGAGTGGGAGAACCGAGAGCTACCAGAAGAGGCCTACAATATGGCGACCTTCTACACAGACGGCTCAAAGATGAACGACAAGGTTGGCAGCGGTGTATACTGCAAAAGCCAGGACCTTAGACTATCATTCCGGTTACCGGATCACTGCAGTGTTTTCCAAGCCGAACTCACGGCCATCAGCCAGGCAGCTGCCTGGCTTAGAGTTAATATGATATCCTACAGGGATATCACTATTTACACCGACAGCCAGGCAGCAATACAAGCTCTCCTGAGCGCTCACCCCCGTTCTAAAACAGCCCTCCACTGCCGCAAATCTCTTAATGAGATTTCAGCGCAGTACACAGTGCACCTCTGCTGGGTGCCTGGGCACAAGGACATAGAGGGTAATTGTATAGCCGACGAGTTGGCAAGAGCAGGCACGGAGCTGCAATCCATCAGCGCGGTGGAGGTAGTGGGAATACCACTCTCCACTTGTAAGTTACACCTTGGAAAGGTATACTCGAGCAGAGCGAACACTAGATGGCGCAACGAACAAACGTGCACCATAACTAGACAGATCTGGCCTGTGACCAACCAGAGCAGATCCAAGGAACTGATCCTGCTGAACAAACCCTCGATAGGGATTGTTGTGGGAGTCATTACTGGACACTGCCTCATTGGCCTACATGCTAGCAGACTTGGGCTGCCTTATAACGATTTCTGCAGAAGCTGCAGGGACGAGGACTGCGAGGAGACCGTCGAGCACCTCCTCTGTACATGTCCAGCGCTTGCGAGAACGCGCTTACGACACCTGGGTAGGCACTTTCTTAGTTGCTTGGCTGATCTCGAAAAGACGTCACCAAGCAACATTTACAAATTCATTAGAGCCTCCAAGTGGCTCCAATGAACACTGGAATTGGATAGGTGAAGCTTCCCCCCCCCCCACGTGGTAACACAATGGGCCACAAGGCCTAAGTGATGCCCTAGAGGCGACCACTTAACCTACCTACCTACCTTATTCAAGAGGTTTCAAATTGTTTTTTGTGCAAAGTTCAGCTTCATAGCAATGAAACCAGTGTCCATGACGATTAGACTCGACGACTTCTATGATTTTGTCGAATTTTCGGGAATTGGCCTTCCTGATCTTGGTGCATATTTGACATCAAAATTACAAACAGCAAAAAAGGTGGTCGACACGATAGTTGAAGGTCGACGGCGAAGAGTGAGACCGTGAGGAAGACCCGAGGCAGTTACTTTCTCGGCGTGCAGAAGAACTCGGCCTTTCGCAGATTTTAACCCTTCGTTGCATGGTTTAATTTCCGTGAAGAAAAAACACTTTTGTCATATAATCTTATTGCTTGTTAAGTTCTGATGGTAAAACTGAAATTTTGTTGAATTCCTGTAGCCATGAAAGAAGTTTTGCGGACATTTTCCGTATCCAGGTGAGAACGCTACCGCCGAAATGAAAGTCGGTTTTATCTATATTTTAGTGTTGGATACTACGGGGAGTCGAACAGAGGCCAGGCGTCACTGCATACTCGAAATTCGACGCACTAAACAGCTGAGCGACGACGACCGCCACATCACCATCGCCATGAATAACCAACATTATTGCACCAAATCGAAACACTTGTTGTTTTTTCGATTCTTTTGCACATACTTTCAATGTTATTCGCAAAATTCTGTTAGTAATCCAATGTTTTAACATTAAAGATACAACTGAAAAATGAATGACTGTAAAATGGTGAATAAAATAGATTCCAAATCTATGAATAGTTAACATTGCATATATGCAATGCCATGCAGCGAAGGGTTAACATGGCGAATTTTATATCAAGACTTGATACTGCAGCCTTTCAAGATCCAATTGAACCACGAACTCAAAGCTGATGACCATAGACAGTGTTTTTTGTTGGCTGACTGGACGACGAAGCGTTTGGAAGAGAACACCAATTTTGGATTTTTTTGGAAAACACATCGTCCGTTGTTTTTTCGGACGAATCGCTTTATGTATTAAGAAGCAAAATTGCCGTATATGGGATGATGCCAACCAACACAAGGTTCACCGGGCGATAACGCATCCTGAGGAAGTTATTGTGATTACTTCGTACTTCCTCGAAAACGAGGTTGGTGAGACCATCAGCGTCAACAGCGAATGCTACAGATCGATGATATTCAATTTCTTTTGATGCAACTTGAATGAAATGAATGTGGACGGCATGTGGTTCCAGAACGATGGCGTTACGTCCAAATATCGAAAGCTACGATAGACATTCTGCATGAACAATTTGAGAGTAAAGTTATCTCTCGGAGACGTGACGTGAATTAGTCAGCCAAATTGTGCGATTTGTAGAATAGACTGGACTTCTTGTGGAGAGTTCAAAAGTCGGTTTCTGAAGTCCATTGCGATTGATGCCCTCAAAGTCAACATAAACCAGGCCATTGCTCAAACGCAGCCAGATCTATCAACAGCAGCGGGATCTATCATTGAAAATTGGACCTTTCGAATTCTTGCTACCTTACAAAGTCGCGGCGACCATTTGAACGGTGTCATGTTCCATTCATAACACCGTGCGACAGCATTTTTCACACCGGGAAAAATCCATATGTGCGTGACACTAGAGACCAAACATAGTAATACTGCGTACTCAGTTTTTCATTTCTACCTCCTTTGTCCTTTTAAAAGGACTTCAAAATTTTGAAGGGGATAAAAAATAAAATAAATATAAAACATACTTAACCTCGTTAGAATATAGCGATATGTATATCAAATGAAAGAGGAAAGGCTCAATAATTTAAATAAAATTGATTTTTTATTTATTTGTAAAAACAGGATATGAAAAAGGTCGTTTTAAAATTTTAATGCTTTATATCCTTGAAAATTTATATAGAATGTTCTTGAAAAGTAAGTATGTTAAAACCCAAAATCTCGTTGATCACGTGTCAAAATTTTTTTATTCTCGCTTCATTGATTATGTATCTTTTTATTATTTAAAATACTGATCCTCAAATAAATTTTGAATTTTTGTACTTCATTAGAATTGCAGCTTCCGCCTTGTTTTTAATAACTTTCGAACGAATGTAGTTAGAGTAATTAAATTTTGATACACGATCAAGTAGATATTGGGTTTTAACATACTTACTTTTCAAGAAAATTCTATATACATTTTCAAGGATATAAAGGACTAAAATTTTCAAAGGACCTTTTTCATATCATTTTTTTACAAATAAATACAAAATTAATTTTATTTAAATTCTTGAGATTTTCCTCTTTCATTTGATGTACATATCGCCGTATTTTAGCGAGGTTAAGTATTTTTTATATTTTTTTATTTTGTATCCCCTTCAAAATTTTGAAGTCCTTTTAAAAGGACAAAGATGTAGAAATGAAAAACTGAGTACGCAGTATTATTATGTTTGGTCTTTAGTTTCACGCCCATATGGATTTTTTCCGGTGTGAACAAATTTTTTATTTTTTGTTGCACGGTGTAATGACATACATGAGCCTTTGAAATAAAAAAAATTTCGTTAATACCTCACACATAGCTTGTTTTATTCCATTTCAACAACGCTGCGACTGCATTTCCCAAACTTATACGAATTTCCTCTATTTTAATGCGAAATTTCGTATAAGATTTTATATCTTGGTGGATCATTATTTGTATATTTTACAAGATTGCTTACATTGATGATTTTTTTTGAACTCTCCTAACATCTTCCTATCTTTTAATGACAATTTTAATGGTTTTTTATAATTTTTCTAATCACACTTCGTCATTTATCTACAATATTTATTGAAATTTTATACATATTACTTTTTCACATAATCCGCCCCTAAACGAATTTTAATTCCCACACTCAACGCACGCACACACACACACACAGACACCAAACTTCTAGCTACAATGCCACGCTCGTTCGTGTTACTTGACGTCATTTGGCATTTTCGAATTTTTGTTTTTTTGTATCGACATATTTTCTCCCCACAAAAATTCAATTAAATTTTATTTACCATGAAATTAGTACACCTTCTCAAATTGGCCGCCGTCCGCATGCGGTGAATTGGTTTCATCCAACTCACGTCACAGCAACAACACTCAACGCGCAACACTTGCGGAGCGGCTAAGCGCAATTCGACAGCCAAAAATTTACGCAGACTTTAAGATAACCAAACAAAAACTCTACAGAAAATGATTCTATTAAAAGTAGAACAAAGTGACTAAGAAGAGGAAGCAGCCACAGAAAGACTCAGCCGTGGAGTATGGGAAAATGTGAAGAGAAAAGGGAAAATTTACTGAAACTCATCCATCATAGACGCTTTCTAATTATTTTTCAATTATTCTGGTGTTGTTGTTCTTGATACATGGCAACGTAGCCAAACACGGACGCAGACGTGGACATGCACGCAGACGGGCGTCAAAACAAAATTAAATCGCAAAACCGAATGCAAATATTGAAATTGAAGCAAACAACCAGCCGGCCAACCAAACATCCAACGTCCACTGTCAGTCGTGCAGCAAACAACACGTGGTGCAAAAAATGACTAAAACTCCAGCTGTTGCAACATTCGGCCAGGGCGGAATAGTCAAGCAGACAACGGCCAGCACCGCCACAGCTCGATTGCAACGTTTGAGCGCAACGCATTGGGGACTTTTTGAAATTTCGAACGAGCAATGCTGAAACAATAGCACCCCCCCCCCCCCCCCCCCCTGCTACGATTGCCAACACGGAATGTACATAAAGCAGTCGAGGGTGGTTGGAGGCGCCACTATGATTTTGAAATGGCGACAGACTGCAGAAGTTGGAAACAATCGATGAAGATTTGATAAGGTGCAGTACCACGTTTGGGGGATGGATGGACATGGGTAAGGGGGCATAAATGTTGGAGGAGAGTTATTGCAGTTTGAATCTAAGTATATATTTTGGTATTTGTTTTTGCATTTATGTGGATTCATAAAAGATAATATATATAAATCTTTAAACTATGCTCAACATGGGCTTTCTTAATCCTCCTAAATGAAATTGGGGACATTTCTGGGTTGTGACATTTGGTATGAAAGGCTTATCTTGAAACCAATTTTAGGCCTTCGTTTAATCCTTTCACTGTCAAGAAGACATGAGTACGTGTTCCATATAAAATCTTCAAGGTTTTGAATGAAAATAATGAAAACATTCTCAGTGTCTTTTAATGTAATTTTTAATGTCATATTTACACTCAACATGGACTATCGAAATTATTATTAAATTGGGGACATTTCTGGGTTGTGACATTTGGTATGAAAGGCCTCTCTTAAAACCAATTGTAGGCCGTGTTCCATATAAAATTTTCACTCTTTTGAATGAAAACACTCTTAATGACTTTTAATGTAACTTTGTATGTCATATTTACACCATTCAAACAGGTTAAAAAGTTTCTATACAACACATATGTGACATGGTCATGAAAGGATATTTAAAATTCCAAAGTAACTGAAACGAATGGTAGAAACATGGAGAAAGACCGGAAAGCAGAAAACATGTTATAGGAAGTTTGATTTATGGTCGTGCAAGAGCTAAGAAAGTTCTGAAGTGACCGAAGCAAATTGAAGACAAGTGTTGCAAGATCCAGAACATTGCAACCACGCTTCCTCAATTTTTTAAAGGTTCAATTAAATCGATCAGTAAAGCAGTAAAGTAAAATGTTTTTAAATAAATTTTTTACATAATTCACCCACATTTTTTTCCGAGTCACCTGTGTGGCTCTAACATATATGTTGACTTGAGACTATTAGCTGGAATGTTATAAGACTCTATAGACTTCCTCTACGATTTCTGACACGGCATACTGCAGTGTAGGCAGTCCAAGATGTTCATTGGTGCGCCTTAACCCAGCAGAAGGCTTCCTGAAGCTGAGCAAATGTGATTTGTGAAGAAATGTGTCACCGGCTTAACCGATTTGTGGAACGTGCCTCGGTCATTTGCAACATGTGTCTGGAGGACAATGAGACTGCTGTTCATTATTTTAGAGAGTGCTTAGCTTTCGAACTTTCCAGCCACAAGTGCTTTGGCAAAATCACGCTTACGGAGAATAAGCTAATGAAACTCGAGGTGTCGGACATTCTTGGCTTTGCAAAAGCGACTAAAAGAGCCGGCTAAAAGAGATCCAGAGACTCTGAGAAATTTGATGTCAAGGTCTGTTTACTGAAGGCCGCTGAATCACCAATCTGGAAATCGCCAGATCTACTTGAAAAAGTTGGTCACTCGAACTCGGTCACTTGCTAGTCAAGTGGTGAGGCAATAGCTGGGGTACAGTGGAATGTTGTGGATGTTTACGTGTCTGTGTCCATGGATACTCCCAACAATATTTTAATAACCTACAGGTTTACCATAACACTGTACAACACCAAAAAAATAACAAGGTTCTGGCAACGGATCCTGGTAGAGGGGGCCAAAAAAAATATACGTGTATCGGCGTTTTGAAAGTTTACGTCTGAATTTGTTTTTAGGGGGGGTCAAAGTTTATTTATTTATTTATTTATTTATTTAGTATTGATTAGCCAATGAATACAATAAAATTTCGTATAGGCTAAGTTGAACACATGAAGCTACTTATAAAAAAGATTTAACGAATAAATGAAACGATTTTTTGAAATTGAAAAATCAATCTCAACAATTTTGGAGATTCTATTGAACTCAATTAAGGCTCTGGTGATAGGTGCATTACGCGCATACAGAGCCCTCAAAACACCAACATGGAAGAGCTCTGAGCAACGAAGAGATCTAGCTGGAATATTCAGAAAAATCCTCCCTAGGAGTGTGGGACAATCCACCATACCACGGAGTACATCAAAGATGAAGGACAAAGATAGGATTGTTCTCCTACTTTGCAAAGATTTTAAGTTAATCAATAGGCATCGCGACTCGTAGCTAGGCATAGGATCTGTAAAGCGTAAGTTACGTAATGCAAAGCGTAGGAAAACTTTTTGGATCCTCTCAATCCTAGCGCCATGGCACGCAAAATATGGAGACCAGATGAAGGACGCATATTCAAGCCTGGAACGAACAAGTGCCGTATACAAAGTTTTCCCCTTTTTGCACATTCTTATGGTAAATCGGCATACGAAAACCATGTAACCTCACATTTTAGGTATATGATGTGTTCAGCAATTTGATGTACAATACTACGAAGAACAGTTTTGTGGAGAATTTTAACCCTGTAGATCCTATTTGTATGGATCAATTTGACCCTTTCTTTCTAAAATGCCAAAAATGTCCTGTAAAACAGGACTTTTTAAGGACAAAATGTACCACGAAAATATTCGCCACAAAATTCGACTATAGGTCTCTGAATACATCAAAGCTCAGAAATTAACTTGAAGGCCAGAATTAAGCCAAAACTGAAAATGTGTTTGTGTTTATTTCGTACTTATTCAAAATTGGTACTAAATGTCCTACAAAACTTGATTTTTTAGGGTCACCATACAAAAGTATAAGTCACTATAAGTCACCATACAAAAGAAAGCTCTAGATATAATATATATATAGTAAATAGAAAAATGAGAACAATTTTGGGTATTTAAGGTATTCATTATATTTTTCGCATTATATTTTGTGTGCCCCCTCTACCAGAATCCGTTGTCAGAACCTTGTTATTTTAAAAATAATTTGATTTTGTTGTGCAGTGTAATCATGAAAGTTTCGAGCAATTTTCAATGGAGTTGATACTAAGTAAAGTTAGGTTACGTTAAAGAAGTGGAGTGTGCGACATGCACTTCCACCCGGAGACTCCATTAGATCCATTGTGAATCCCTTCATTCTAAAAATACCGGTGTCCTTCTTTTTCTGTTGGGTTCCCTGTAGATCCAGATGGGATCTTTTGGAAACCATTTGGTCTTGGCGAGGAAATTGTGGCGATCAGTAATTCGTGCTTCAGCTATTTCTGTTAACTCATCGATGAACCTGGTCCTAAGTCGTCGTTTCTGTAGTGATGAGCGGGGTTGACGCTAAGAATTGCTAGTGGGAAGGAGATAGAAAGTTTCATATAGATTTTCTAAAAAAAAACCTATATATTTTTCGTAAAAGCTTTGAGTCTGATTTGCTAAAAGACGAACATTTTCAATGGCTACATGGAACCTAGTCTGGTTTATTCAGACATCCGTTTAGTTTTCTGATGAGTACAGGGTAGGCCTGTAGCTTTTCTTCTTTAGACTCATGTCCCAAACACGTTGACGATGGCAGCGTTTCGACCACATTTGTCAAAATATAGAATTACAACGTTTTTATGGAGACAATTATTTTAACGACTTCAAGACCAACGACCACAGTTGTGGCTGTTGCAACTATCAGAACTATTTTAATTTACTTCGACAAAACCAAAGTAAGAACACTTTCGAACGGATGCTTTAATGACTGTTTTCTTACTTTTTCCGTGTGCTTTGAACAACAATTATACATTTTTTAGTATTTCAGTTAAAATTAGTTTTTTACAAGATTCATTGATTCAAATTGACCTGATAAAAAATAAAAATAATATAAAAAATACTTAACCTCGCTAAAATACGGCGATATGTATCAATGAATGAGGATAGGCTCAAGAATTTAAATAAAATTTTACTTTTCAAAGAAATTTATTTTAAAAGATACATGCACATGAATCATGTTTTTTTCGCTTCATTGATTTTGTATCTTTTTATTTTTAAAATACTGATACTCAAATAAATTAGAATTTTTGTACTTCATTAGAATTGCAGCTTCCGCCTTTTTTTTTAATAACTTTCGAACCAATAAAGTTAGAGTAATGAAATTTTGACACGTGATCAAGGAGATCTTGGGTTTTAACATAGTTACTTTTCAAAAAAAATCTATATACATTTTCAAGGATATAAAGGATTAACATTTTCAAAGGACCTTTTTCATATCCTTTTTTTACAAATAGATAAAAAAGAAATTTTATTTAAATTCCTGAGCCTTTCCTCTTTTATTTGATATACATATCACCGTATTTTAAGGAGGCTAAGTATTTTTTATATTATTTTTATTTTTTATCCCCTTCAAAATTTTGAAGTACTTTTAAAAGTACAAAGGATGTAGAAATGAAAAACTGAGTACGCAGTATTACTATATTTGGTCTCTAGTTTCAAGCACAAATGGATTTTTCCCGGTGTGAAAAATGCTGTCGCACGATGTTATCGATCCCACAAAAAATTCGATTGTGGTGGTACTACTACTGCTTTCATTGTAAAGTAGTAGTTGGCTACACGGCGACGATTGAAGCCGTTGAAAGTTTGAGTCTACTGAATAATGAAACTTTTTAATTTTGGAGGTGCCAGGTACCATAATTATATACTGTTCTGATAATAAGAAAAATCAAGACTAAAATATCCTTGAAGAAAGTTCATGAATGGATATAAAGGGTGTGCACACCAAAATCGGGACACTTTAAAACCCCTGTATCTTTTAAAATAAATTTCTTTGAAAAGTAAAATTTTAGATATAAGTATCGACAGAAGAACAGTTCCGGAGAAAGTAGTTGTGGGGGTCTAAAAAAGTGCAAAAATTGATGGCAGGATTCCGACGAAAAGTGCGGTTGGTGTCATACGGAGGAAAAAATTAGAAATAAATCTGGACTTTATCATACCTTAAAGATGGAAGAGTAGAAATAAATTGTAAAAAAATTCTAGACTACTTCGTTTTATTTTTATAGCAGAAAACAAGTGTCCCGATTTTGGTGTGAACACCCTTTAGGAAAATTTTATGTGGTGTGAATATTTCTTCTACTTGAGAATTTTGACTGCTATACTGATGAGAGTCTAACAAATATTAGACCTAACATTTTGCCAAAAAAGTATAACCAAAAATTAGACAAAAACATAATCAGTGTGCAATGCTGATTGTTTTATTTTTTTGTTTTTGCTTATTTGTTTCTCCTTTTTTGGTTTTTTTTTTGTTTCCCCTCTTTTGTTTTTGTTGTTTTTTTGGTTCTCTTTTTTGTTTTTTACGCCTAATCAAAAACGAATTAATTTTGTTATGGCTGACAGGGAGTTTATTCCCACAACTGTTCGATTTGTGGGCCATGGCGCGCGGTGGGGCGAGAACGAGAACAAAATTTGGGGGTTAAATTGACAGCTTGGACGCTGCGGCGTGTGCACGTGCGCCAAAGCGATAATACAATATTAAATGAACAGCTGCCGGTGGGCAGTGTTGGAGCTGAAAATTTGCCAAATGCGGCGCAACATGTCGAGCAGTTTCGACATTTCGTTGTGGGGGGGCGTCGGACTTATCTTCACAAACTGTGCATAGTGCACGGTGTCGAGGTCCCAATGCTGTTTGTAGTCAGGAAATGAAAATTGTTTTATTTGACTAAATTGAAATTGCATTGAGCTGAGGCATTGAGTTGAAGAAGCAAAACAAAAGCAACAAAAAAATATTTCGCAAGTTTTTGCTTTCCTGAAGGGTGGACGAATTTGGCAAAATCGATTGTCAGTGCAGGCAAACGGAAGCGGAAAGAACAGAAAGAAGTAGTGGCAAGCGACATGATTGCAGCAACAAAGAGCAATGTATATATAACGGTAAAGGCAATAGTATTTAAGAAAAACTCATTAAAGTGATATGAAGACTTAAGTGTGAGGAACCAATGCAAGGCCAGCTGCCAACTGCTATCGATTGCAAGCCACAAAATGCAATTTTTCACTTAGTCGAAGAAGAGCAATAATTGCTCTTGCAAATGTTGGTTTTTCTTCAACACTTCAATGCGAGATCGATGGCAATAAATAAGGCGCTCAAATGTGGCCGCTTGCACTGCCAATGTCAAAAGCAAACCGCAAGCAGAAATGGAAAACAGACGAAAAAAACTTGATCTCAAATCAAATACAAAGTGTAAGTAAAGCAAACGAAGAAGGCAGAAGAAAATCCTTTTTAATTGCCAGCGCCACCTGCGAGAGGATTTACGCATTTGCAAGTACAAATACGTGGCGGACGAAGAACGAATGTAGGCGTTGACGACATGGCGCGCAGGACTTGTAGAACGTGTTGTCTACACACACACGCAGACATACACAAACCACACATGGATTTGTGTACATATGGCACATCCTGTCGCACGCGAGCAGGAAGGAAGAAGTTGCGCGGCTAAGAGGGCGTAAGGGTGCGAATGCGGGCGGCTGTGAGTTGGCCACAACGAAGCGCTGCAAATTGCAAAGTGTAGCAACATGTTACGAGAAAGCACTTTAGCGCCTAGGGGCAAACACACACACACACACACAGACACACACCTATTTGTATCCAAAGAGCAGCACAAATCTGCTAGCCGACAGATACCAAGCGGCAGACGCGCACCAACTCGTCCTTTGGCTTGATTGCCAGCGTAAGCTGCACTCAAGACTGGCGCTCGACACAGTCTGCGTCGCACAGTGTCGCGAGTGTGGCCAAAAATGGTAAAAATCAATTTTACAAAATAACTAAAATGAATATGGCAGATCGACAGATAATATCTCAACTAAGAAAAATCCGTTTTCCGATCTTCAATATCCTACTCCGTTCAATTTTTATGTAGCTTCAAAGTTTATGTTAAAAAATACGCATTCGTTCCAAGTTTGTGGGTAATGAAAAATCAAATAAAAATATAATTTATGTACTAATATAGTCATGTTATATATTAAATAAAACTTTGAAATTTTTCCTGTATGGCATTACTATTTTTTGGTTTGTGCTTTGAAATAACTGTGAAATCCCTATACATTGAAAAATTACGTTTTTCGGTTTGCTTCTAACAAAGAACCAAAAGTTTGATGGAAAAAAGTTTAAAAAACGTCAAAAACACTTTTTTAGTTCCAACCCTAAATTACTCAAAAAGTATGTATTTACATAATCCGGAGTAATTTTTTGCCTTTAAGTGCCTATTTGGTTGTTATTCGCATTTTTCTAGTGACGCCTCCACTAAAAATACGTGATTTCTTCGAAGTGTAGCGTAAAGCTGAATCCAGAAAGCGGTCAATAAAACTTGATTTTCTTATAAATTTACTAAAAGATAAGACGGGCGTTGCTGTTAATCATGAACAAAAGCAAAGTTTGCGTCCCCACCTAAACATTTATTTTTTGCAGTGGCACCTACAATCAAAAACGGTGATTTTTTCGAAGTATGGCTTCCGACGCACAATGAAAGTAGCGGCAAAGCAGTTGCTGAAATGATGCGTTGTATAAAGGACAAAGTTGGCACATTGTTCGTATCATTAAAAGTAGGCAGAATGCCACGCCCACTTTAAAAATCTAAACATTTATACCAAAATATGGTGTCACAAGCTGAAAAAATTAAACATGAATTCATAAAGGAAAAGTTTTGGCCACTTTATATATATGCTCCAGCGGCCACGCCCACTTTAAGGTTTTATAAAGCTTACCAATTAAAATTACATCGTGGAACGAGTATCGTAAACAGCCTTCTAAAAATACAGTTTTAGTTGTTGTAAAATACGACTATTTTTTAAAGTGGGCGTGTCAGACCGCCCATTTTTAGTGTGAGCTTTTATGTCATTACTTTAAGCTCAAATACAAAATTTCATAATTCTATCACTAATATTAAGAAAGTTATTTCAATATTACAATTCCTTTCGTATGGGAGGTGGGCGTGGCAGTGGTCCAATTTGAATGATTTTTTGAAAATTTCTTAACTTCCACCACGAAAACAATCTCACCAAGTTTCATCGAAATAGGACAACGCTAAGTATTTTTGCCCACGGCTTATATGGGGACGCCCCACTGTGAGTCGTGTTGCCGTGGACAGTTGCTCGTCGATGATTAGATGAAATGCACTTGTAGCCGTAGACAAATACGCGCGTTGTCCATGAATCTGGTGACGGCGAATTTCCAATTGGGGAAAATAACAAACTTCACTTCGGACTCTAATTGATGACTGACTGACGGTCGTTTGGTCGCTCGATTCGTGCGGGCGTGCGAACAAACTTATGAACTGTTCGATTGACTGATGGTTGGACAGTTGTCGGAAATGCAGCCGACTTGAAACTTGTGTTCTTGCTGCATATAAAATTTGTTGCTGTTTTTGTATTAGTGTAGCATCTTTCTGCATGCGTGTTGCGGTGAGTGTTTGTGTGAGTGACGACCTCACGAGATTCGATTTGGCAAACAGCATTAGTTACAGTTACATGCAATGTGTATGTGTATTGCATGGGGGATATGAATGTGGCTTGGTTCATAGTGATAAAGATCAGTGACAGTTGTTTGTCCGGATTGGCAAAGAATTAGTGTGCAGTTGATGAAAAATTAAAAAAAAAAATTAAAAATTAAAAAAGGTTTCCCTATTTGACACTAACTTATAAAAACTTCAATGCAAGATTATGAGAAAAATTAAATTTGCGTTGGGGTCGTCCTAACTTTGTTCAGAAATATCAAATATTTATATGTATTTACTAAAAAGCGAAGTTATATCACAAATCCCACATCTACTTAATCCTGCATTACTATCGTCTATTACACTAACGCCATTACTAACTACGCCACCCACAACATTTGATTATCTGTTTTACATATCCATTGAGGTAAAATAAACAAAAATAAAATTTTTTCGTAATCAGAATATCATAACATGTAAAAACAAAAATAAATTATTTAATTTTGTTAATTCATTTATTTAATATAAACATTTGTTTATGTGCATCTCATTTCAAAAAAAAAAATATGAAATAAAAAGTTGTATTGGAAAAATAGCCACAACTTGCACAATATTTAAGCTATGTTTCTTGGGCTTAGTGATTTAGAAAGCTAAAAAAATAAGTAATAAATAATTGGTTAATAATTTTTTTCGGATCGAGGTAAAATTTTGCGTAAAACAAAAATCAGCAATAAGTATACCTGCTACTTTTTAAGGTTACACCGTGCAACAAAAATCCAAAAATTTCAAAACACACGAAAAAATTGATATACTGGCGCAACTAGGGGCCAAATGTAGTAAAACTGCGTTGTTAGTTTTTCTCTCTGATGTCAGGATTTTTTTTAACTTTGAAATTTCAAGGACGTGTTTATTTAAAAAAATTATTTAAAAAATTTAACGCATTGTAGAATAACAAAATGGGTATCAAATGAAAGAGAAAAATCCTTAGAATCTTAGAAAATTTAATGTTTTGGTGCAAAAGAACGAAGAGGTATTGATAAATAAATTTTATATAATACATTTTTATATAAATTTTTTTTATCTTAAACTAATAAAGTTAGAAGAACGAAATTCAAGGACGTAGTAGTATACACATTAGTCCTTAAAATAAATTTTTTTCACAAAAAACTATTAGAAATTTCCAAGGATATTCAAGAATAAATTTTTAAAAGGACATTTTCAATATCGTTTCGTCCTTTTGCACCAAAACATTAGATTTTCTATGATTCTAAGGATTTTTCTCTTTTATTTAATACCAATATTGTTGAAATATTATTGAAATCAACATGTCCTTGAAATTTCAAAGTCCTTTTTAAAAAAATCCTGACATCAGAGAGAAAAACTAAAAACGCAGTTTTACTACATTTGGCCCCTAATTTCGCCAGTATATCCAAGCACACAAAAGTGCTAGGAAAATCGACAAACTTCTTCGCAACCGCTCTGCTGTTACTCTTAGAGGGTTAAAATCTATTTCCAATATTATAATTTCCTCTTTTGAATATTTTGTCCGAATATACTTACCCCCTATTTCCAATCCTTAATGAGGCTTCCAGACAAAATGGAATGGTTTTAAAAAAACAGGCCCCTACTGCTAGCAACCCACAACCAACTGTGTTGTGCGTGCGAATGTTTTTTACAAGGTTAGAAGGGACCTACAGTTTTATGCCGATTCCGAACGGCGAGTTGGGAGCTTTTTCATAGGCAATTTTACTCTCAGAGGTTTGCCATTTCCTGCTGAGAGGACAGCCGCCGTAAGAAAAATTGTTGTTTTTTTCTTTTTTTTCGGTGTTAACGCAACGGAGTATTGAACTCGCGGAGTCTTGACTCGCGGCCCAACGCACTAGCCAGCTGAGCTACGGCGGCTCCAATATTTCTCAATAATTTCCTAGCGGAAACTAAATTACTCATCTTTCATAGTAATGTTTTAAAGCCCATTACCCGAAAATACAGTTCTTCAATGCTCTTAGAGACACCGACAGAGACAAAAGGAATATTTACTTTAATCAGCTTCTTTAGAAGTTCTTACTAGTTGAGTTGTTAAGAAGGTAAATGGAGTTCAATTCTTTTTTCCTGAGCCTGATGAAGGCCCCTAAGACAAATTAACCGTCCTAACTATGTACAGAAATATTTAAATATTTGTATGTATTTACTAAAAAGCGAAGTTATATCACAAATCCCACATCTACTGAAGTATCAACAACAATTTTCAATAATTCTTAAGCGTTATTTGCGTTCTGCACAATCAACACGCGAACGGAAGTCAACACTAAGTAAATTTCCTCATAGTCACGCTCACACTTTTGTGTAAATATTTTTCAATTAAATGTAGCGTATACATATTTTTGATAGATACTTTTAAATAAACGGGCGCATAATCCTCGCTCGAATGCGGCCTTTGCGAAGCGCCATGATGTAGACCGGAAATGAGAAAATCCGATTTCCTCTCGTTGAAATTTACACAAAAATATTTATTAGCCATAAAGTATGCCAAGTAATTAAAATTTATTATTGATGACAATGAATTTTAGTGCAAAATATGAAAAGAAAATAATGCAAAGTGAAAGTTAATGATGCAAAAAATATTGGCAAATATATATAAATATATTTACATACACTAACATAGTTTAATGTTGAATAAAACACACACAGAGCAAAAAAACTGTAAACACAGACTTTGTGCAGTTGGCAATTTTTATGCAAAAATCACAAACTTTAATGAGAAATGAAAAAAATCAATGCCAATGCCAGTGAGTGGAATGTTGCGTCTCACTTGTTAATGCATTTTTAATAGAAACGCGAATCAGGCTTTTGGCTGTTGCACAATTCTGTTAGATAAAAACTTTGGCGCTTATTTAAAAAAAAAATATAAGCAAAGTAGCCCAACGAAGCCGCCAAGGTTAGCTGCGCCATTTTTTGGGCAACTGAACGTGAGATACGTTTACGGTTTCCGCCAAAACGCAAAAGAAATCCAAACAAGAGGCAGAGATGGCGCAAAACTTGGCAAGTTTACACCGAGTGGCCACATTATCGGCATCGAACAGCAACAGCAACAAGCAACAACACGCAACCAACCACAAAATTACCGATGAGTTTGCACAAAAATATGTTTGAGCTACGCGCCAGCGACGCTTATCGCGAAATTGTCCAGTGGCGCCGCCGCCAACGACTCCACGGCAGGCATTGGCGACTGGCGACGAGCCGCACATCCTGTCGCAGAATTTCCCAGTTTTCATTTATTGTCATAAGCTTTTTAAACTACTATATTTTGTAGTTGTTGTTGTTGTTGTTGTTGGCCGCCTACCCGTCTCCGCTGTGTGTGTGTGCGCGTACTTTCGATTTCCGGTCGGTGTAATGTTCAAGTGATTTCCAAATGGAATGGCAACGGCAGCGGCTGTAGTCGAGTATTTGGCATAGCATCGAAATTAAGTGGGCGGCAACGATGCCACAAACTCTGCAACGCATTATTGTTGCTGTTGTTGTTGTTGCTCGTTCCTGCAGGAAGTTTCGGTTATGGAGTTTTTGCTTTTGTGCTGACAATGCGCTGCCGCGTTGGCTGCAGATTGCGCGTAAATTTCTGCGCCGCGCAGGAAGCAAGAAGGAAGCAACGTGAAGCGATGTGGAGCGCAGCGGCAGAACGTTTAATGTTCAGCTGACTTTATGATGGCCCGACCATGGCCACGACTGGATAGATGGAGTTTGCAGTGTGACCTTAGAGCAAAAAAAGTTCTGTTGCTTTCAGTAGTTTACATTTGGGTGTGTAGAGAATGCAGTTGGTTGTGTGTTCGATGTAAAAAAATCGACAAAAAATGGGGTTAGATTCGATTGAGGTTAACTGAAAGTTGAGTTGAGAAGGATTTGAGGTTCAGACTGGGAAACAGTTGAGATGACATTGGAGATTGAATTTAGTTCATATGGAAATTCGATTTATGACAAGAAAAAATGAATTAGGAGAATTTTTTAGGTTAGATTTGAATATGGAAATAATTTCAACTGGGATTTTTGGGAAATTTTTAGGCTAGATTTTACAGGAATTGAAGTCATTTTTAATATTGAAATTTTTATAACTGGTTTTGTGGTAAATTTTGAGGTTAAATAGTTAATAATTAATATTAAAATAAATTTAATCGGAGCTTTGGGAATTTTTTAGAATCGATTTTTAATTAATTGAAGTCATTAGGGACTTAGAAACTGACGTCACTTTTTATACAGAAATTATTATAACTGGTTTTTGTGGTAAATTTTGAGGTTAGGGTTAAAATGAATTGAATTAATATTAATTAATATTAATATTGAAATAAATTTAATCAGAAATTATGGGAACTTTTCAGGTTAGATTTTTAATGAACTGAAGTCATTAAAAAATTAAGAAATTGAAGTCATTTTTGATATAGAAATTTTTATAACTGGTTTTTGTGGTAAATTTTGAGGTTAGGGTTAAAATGATTTGAAGTTGTCATTAATATTAAAATAAATTTTATCAGAAATTATGGGAAGTTTTAAGGTTAGAATTTGAATGAACTGAAGTCATTACAGATTTAGAAATTGAAGTCATTTTTGATATAGAAATTTTTATAACTGGTTTTTGTGAAAAATTTTGAGGTTAGGTTTAAAATGAATTGAAGTTGTCATTAATATTAAAATAAATTTAATCAGAAACTATGGGAACTTTTAAGGTTCGATTTTTAATGAATTGAAGTCACTTTTAATATAGACATTTTTATAACTGGATTTTGTGGTAAATTTTGAGGTTAGGTTAAAAATGAATTGAAGTTGTCATTAATATTAAAATAAATTTGATCAGAAATTATGGAAACTTTTAAGGTTAGATTTTATATGAATTGAAGTCATTTTTGATATAGAAATTTTTATAACTGGTTTTTGTAGTAAATTTTGAAGTTAGGTTTGAATTGAAGTTGTCATTATTATTAAAATAAATTTAATCAAAAATTATGAAAACTTTTAAGCTTAGAATTTGAATGAACTGAAGTCATTACAGATTTAGAAATTGAAGTTACTTCTGATATAGAAATTATTAGATATAACTGGTTTTTGTGAAAAATGTTGAGGTTAGGTTTAAAATGAATTGAAGTTGTCATTAATATTAAAATAAATTTGATCAGAAATTATGGGAACTTTTAAGGTTAGATTTTATATGAATTGAAGTCATTTTTGATATAGAAATTTTTATAACTGGTTTTTGTGATAAATTTTGAGGTTAGGTTTAAAATGATTTCAAGTTGTCATTAATATTAAAATAAATTTAATCAGAAATTATGGGAACTTTTAAGGTTAGATTTTATATGAATTGAAGTCATTTTTGATATAGAAATGTTTATAACTGGTTTTTGTGATACATTTTGAGGTTAGGTTTAAAATGATTTCAAGTTGTCATTAATATTAAAATAAATTTAATCAGAAATTATGGGAACTTTTAAGGTTAGATTTTATATGAATTGAAGTCATTTTTGATATAGAAATTTTTATAACCGGTTTTTGTGATAAATTTTGAGGTTAGGTTTAAAATGATTTCAAGTTGTCATTAATATTAAAAAAATTACGGGAACTTTTAAGGTTAGATTTTGAATGAACTGAAGTCAATTAAAATTTTGAAATTGAAGTAACTTTTGATATAGAAATTATTAGATATAACGGGTTTTTGTGGTAAATTTTGAGGTTATGTTTGAATTGAAGTTGTCATTAATATTAAAATAAATTTAATCAGATATTATGGGAACTTTTAAGGTTAGATTTTGAATGATCTGAATTCATTACAGATTTCGAAATTGAAGTTACTTTTGATATAGAAATTATCAGATATAACTGGTTTTTGTGGTAAATTTTGAGGTTAGGTTAAAAATGAATTGAAGTAATTTTTAATATAAAAATAAATTTAATCAGTGCTTTTGGGAACTTTAAGGTTAGATTTTGAATGAATTGAAGTCATTACTGATTTAGAAGTACTCCTAGCTGGGAATTGTTAAAAATTAGGATTTATTAAATTATTATTAAAATGAATTGAAATAAATGAAATCGAAGCTATTGGAAACTTTTGATGTCGACTTTAATGAATTGACGTCATTATTGACATCTAAACTTCCCATAACTGAGAGTTGTGGGAAGTTTAGATTTTAATGATGATAAATGATGAATGAATGATGAATGAATGATGAATGAATAATGAATGAATGATGAATGAAAGATGAATGAATGAGAAATGAGTGATGAATGAATGATAAATGAATGTTGAATGAGTGATGAATGAATGATGAATGAATGATGAATGAATGATGAATGAATGATGAACGAATGATGAATGAATGATGAATGAATGATGGATGAATGATGAATGAATGATGAATGAATGATGAATGAATGATGAATGAATGATGAATGAATGATGAATTTATTATGAATGAATGATGAATAAATGATGAATGAATGATGAATGAATGATGAACGAATGATGAATGAATGATGAATGAATGATGAATGAATTATGAATGAATGATGAATGAATGATGAATGAATTATGAATGAATGATGAATGAATGATGAATGAATGATGAATTGAAATCGTTACGTATTTAGAAAACTGGAGAATATGAGAAATTTAAGGTTAGTTTTAAATTTCATTGAAGTCGGTATTGATGTTGAAATAAAATACATCAAAGCTTGTAGAAACTTCAATGCCGACTTTTATGAACTAAAATCATTCTTTATATATAGAAATAATTTTAACTGGGATTTGTGCGAAATTTTGAGGTTAGATTTGAAATGCAGCCACTTGATTATAGAAATAATTGAAATCTAACAAAGAAATAGTTTTAGTCTAGGCTTGTTTAAATTTAATTGGAGTTAGGTTTGGAGTAAATTTGAATCAGGCTTGAGAAAAAGTTATGGTTTGGGCAGGTATGATGTTTGAGGCCAAATTGAAGAAATACTAAGGTTAGTTTGGTATGGAAAATAAACTCCTTAAGGACACAGCAGGCTCATTGCAGTATCACCAAAGCAATGAAACTCCACATACACTGGAAATGGCTGAGAATCATAGATTGAAATTTGTTTGAGATGAACTTTTGATATGGTAATGTTTAATTGAAATTATGGCTAATGTTAAGTTAAAGGTACCGAAGGGTTTTGGAAACAAAAGAGAGAGAGAATCGGACAAGTGGGTAGTCAGTGACTTAGTCAGCTAAGTCATTGACTCTCCAAACTGCTCTCGTAGTCTTTTTCTACTCACAGAGACAGCTGCGATCGAAGTTCCGGGAGCCAAAATTCCAATTGTTTCCTCAAAACTAAAATAGACAGCGTTCTGTTGGGGATTACCCCGACTCAAGGCAGCGATTCAAAAAAACACGAGAAATGTTCCTCTTCATGAAATTATATAAATGATCCAAAAAAAATTAGTTTAACATTATATCGAAACAATAAATATTTGAGGTTATTTATACAAAACACCAAGAATAGGTTAGCATTATGTCCAACCAATACCGATTTCAGCTTGAATTGAATTTAGTGAAAATACTGAATCAGAAGAGAAAGCATGAACAAACTAACTGTCCCGGTTCCTCTGCTCTACATGAGATGATCTCAATTCGAGTTCTTTTTAACTTGAATCGTCGACAATGTAGAGAAATGATAAGAAAAATCCACCAAAAGCGACACAACCTTTTGAACAATGTCACTGATGCGGGTTGCAATTTTCAACAATGCCAAAGGTATCGTGTTTATTTGTTTGCCACTATAAACTCCGGCTCCGCGCCAGACTGTTGGCGAACAATGATGGCGTCAGCGTTCATTTTAAATGTGCACTGATGCGCATCGAATTCCTTAATGGCGCAATTTCTTTTTAGCCGCCTCTTTTCTTGGTGTGCAGTTTCATGTCCAGCAAAATTTGCAGGACACGAATTTTACAAGTATATGTGTGTGTGTCCATGTGTCTGTGTGTTGTTAAGTGCGCAAAAATTTTTGCACCCATTAAATTTACAGCAATACGCAACGCGCCATTTTTTATGACCATGAACAGTTTATTTGCAATTTTCATTTCCTTCGCAATTTGTGGCGACTTCAATTGATTACAGTTTGCTGTTTTTTTTTTCTTTTTTGTCTAATAACTTCCGCTCTAATATTCGAATGGCAGCGTCATTTTTTGACGCTTTTTATTGCTGATAAGGTTGGCCAGGCAGCGACTGTAAAAGTTGTCTGCGTCAAATGTTCTTACTTCGGTGCGGATTTTGTGTTCTAATGTAATTCAAAATTACAATGCAGCAGCTAAGGAGTTGTGGGGCTGAAAGGGATTAAAATAATACTAGCAGGATACAGATTTATGATATTTTCGTGACATAAAATCATTGTCACTTTTTACAATTAAAAGTAAGTACAGTTTTCTAGTAAATGTTTGGGTTGTGGAGCTGAAAGAGATCAAAATAAATAGGTAACATTTTTATTAATTTAATTCAATATTTTTTCAAATATCAGGACATAGATTTATGATATTTTCAAGATCCAAAATATTCGTTATTCACTTTTTCTGAATAAAGTAAATATAATAGTAAATTTAATCCAATATTTTTTTATAGATTTAGTATTTTTACATAGATTTATATTATTTTCAAGACCCAAAAATATTCGTTACTTTTTAACATTAAAAGACAAAATGACAATCAAAAATTATTCACTTTCTGAGTCTTTCTAGCAACTTTTCAATTACCTTTAGTAATTTTTCTCGAAAGTTTATGAATTTTGGAGCTGAAAGGGATACAAAAAATCAAATTAATTTGATGTTAGGTGGAGCTAAAATGTATAATAAAGTTAATTCATAATTTATTCAAACATCAGAACATAGATTTATGATTATTTGATTATATGATTATTTATTTTCTAGATCTAAAATTATTCGGTACTTTTTAAAATTATATGATTATATATGATTATATGAATTATATATGATAATTATATATTATATATGATTATATGATTATTTATTTTCTAGATCTAAAATTATTCGGTACTTTTTAAAATTAAAAGGGAAAATCGCAATAAAAAATCATTAACTTTCTGAGCCCCTCTAGCAACTTTTCAATTACCTTTAGTCATTTTTCTCGATAGTTTATGTGTTTTGGAGCTGAAAAGGATCAAAAAATTAAATTAATTTGATGTTAGGTGGAGCTGAAATGTATAATAAATTTAATTCAAGATTTTTGAAAATATCAAGACATAGATTTATGATATTTTCAAGGTTCAAAAATCTTTATTGACTACTAATGTTACTTTTAAAAATTAAAAAACATAATCACAATCAAAAATCACGAATCTTCTGTGCCCCTTAAGGAACTTTTCAATTACCTTTAGAATCTTTTCTCGAAAGTTTATGAGTTTTGAAGCTGATAGGGATAAGAAAATCGAATTTATTTGATGTTATGTGGAGCTAAAATTTTTAATAAATTTAATTCAATATTTTTTCGAGATCCAAAAATTCTTTACCTGTTAAAATTAAAAGGCAAAATCGCAATCAAGTATCACTAATCTTTTGAACCTTTCTAGCACGTTTTCAATTAT
The DNA here is from genome assembly GCA_964056695.1 of Melieria picta. Classification (NCBI taxonomy): domain Eukaryota; kingdom Metazoa; phylum Arthropoda; class Insecta; order Diptera; family Ulidiidae; genus Melieria; species Melieria picta. Next base: position 118,783,785 of record OZ057400.1, read on the forward strand.
CTTCAGTCTTATTTCCTGATTTAATTTTTTTTAATTTTAATTTTTTTTTCAAATATACGGACATGGATTCATAGTATTTTCATAGTATGTCTTTACTTGTTAAATTTTAAAGAATCACAATAAAAAATCAGGAATCTTTTACACCTTTGTAGCACGTTTCGAATCACCTTTAGGTTCTATTTAATGAACATTTTCTTAAAAAATTATTTTTGAGTTACAGGCCTCTGGTTAGTAGAGGAAACTTTATTATGGTTTAACTTTTTCACAGCAGTTCACTGACCTCTTCAGGCTTTTAAGAAAAGGGTCAATCATTTCCTTCGCCTTCAACCGGTAGTCAAAGAAATTGCTTGACTTATTGTAAAGTATTTAAAAATTTTTGCAAGTAATTAAAGAGGTTAGCCAACTGTTGTTGAAACGTTGAGACATATTGGAGTTTCAAACTTTTCACCAGTGACTTTTTAGGACATTAAAATAACAACATACCTTTGTTAAAAAACAGGAACAGGTCTTATCATCGCATATCTTTTTTCTTATTTACTCCACTTGGGATCACTGAGCCTTAACAAAGCTAAAGCCTTGCATTGGTTACGTTAGTAAAATTAAAATCTGGCACAGTATGTGATTAGCCCATTGCTGGTAGTCCTAAGTGATGGTGCTACCTTCTATCGTTCCTTAGAAGAGATACCTTCTTATGGTAAATGTTTTTCGACTAAGTTATATGAGCGCCTTCTGTACATCTGCTGCTGATGGGAGGTCGAGAATATCATCGAATATAATTTCAAGTTATTTCCATAATCAAAAACATTGGAGAAAACTTCAATGCAGACATTTTTGTAGGGAAGGGTAGCTTTCTCCCTTCCTTATTATTGGACCTATGAAGTCATAAGTCAAACATTTTCCATACCTGACACATGAAGTCATCTTGAAGTGGATTTCTGCTGTGTTGAAATTTATTTTCCCTATTACAACTGTACAGAAGATAGCAAGAAGGACGTAGCCAAGGATAGTTTTAGGTGTTGAACTCCATGGTTGATTGCTTGATATTGCCATCTCTTCAACATCTCAATTATTTATCGTCCGTCACCTTCTTGATGATCCGCACAGGCGCAGCGGAAGTGATGGTAGGTTTCCCTCTCGTTCGTCTCTCCAATAGAACAGTGACCTGTGATGGCCGCTGTTAGTCTTGCAGAGTCTTTTAGAGCTCTGCGATCCTGTTCTTGTTGCATGTTGGCTAGATCGCTCAACTAATTTTGCAGGATTTCATACTCTTCCACCTATTGTTGGTCTTTGCAAAAGTCTTTAGAGACTTTTTTGCTCTAAATTGAGCCCAATGGAGCTTAAATCAAGAGCGGAGCCTCGTCGGGCCAGTTCAGTTATTGTGCCTCGACCAAGCCCTGACTAGGCCCCTGAAACATATAATATATATACTACAACTGTACAGAACATAGCAGGACGTAGTCAAGGGTAGTTTTGGTGTTAAACTCCATGGTTGATTTCTTGATATGGCCATCTCTTCAACCTTCCAATTACTTATCGTCCGTCACCTCCTTCTTGATGATCCGTACAGGCGCAGAGGAAGTGATGGTAGGTTTCCTTCTCGTTCGTCTCTCCAATAGAACAGTGACCTGTGATGGCCGCAGGTTGTCTTTAGCCAAAAAGCCTTTAGAGACTTTGCTCTTGATTGAACCCAATGGAGCTAAAATCGTGACCGTCTCACTGTCATCAAGAGCGGAGCCTCGTCGAGCCAGTTCAGTTATTGTGCCTCGACCAAGTCCTGACTAGGCCCCTGAAATATACAATATATAGTACTATATGTACATATAGGTATATATTTTTTAATATGCTCATATTTTCTAAATTTATTTAGCTCCAAAATTGCGAAAATCGTATACAGAAAATTCTGTACAATTTCATATCCAAACATTTATTAGTTGTGTATGAAGTCATAAAACTACAAATTCGAAACGAAAATCGAAACTGACAATCATGCGTAACGTGAACATTTGTAGCGTATAAACGCTGATGGAATTTGGCTTTGGTAACAACAATAATAAAATCAAATTTCCCTTATCTCGTTGGCCATAAGCGTGAAATTGTTTATTGACAAAATGCAAACCATGAAAGGACACAACATTTTGGATATTGCTGGCGTGTGTGGAGCGAAAATGTAATTCGTCGATTTGTTATTATAAGATTAAAAGACAATTATTTTTGAATGCCTGACGAAACATTACAAACAATGCCAATACAAATACAAATATACTCCAAAAAAAAAGAAAGGCAACCAACTATTTGTGCTTTCTGTGTGACGGCTAAGGTTGGATTGAGTGGAGAAAGGGGCAGAAAGGCGCATCGAGCGGGATAGGGCTCATTACATTTCAGCGCAGGTATTGAGCGTAGCCGACCGTTGGATGCCCCAAAACTTTGCCATTATCACTACAGATCCATTGCATGCTTTGCCGCTCGCCATTGTTGCCATTGTTGGCCACACACTGCCAACGTTTGATGTGTTTAGTTCGCTTTTGTCAAATAACATTTGCCATGTGCGTATTTTTTGTTGCTGCATTTCTACATACTTACATACATACGTGCGACTACTCTGGGCAATGACAAAGTGAGGTTGTCGCACTATTTGCGCGCTGCCTGCTGCCCATTTTTCCAACCATCCTTTGCTCTCCTTTCATTTCGTTTCATTTCATTTGTTTTGTATGTTTTTTATTATAGCCTTTTTGCCTTTTTGCAACGCTCTGCTTTTCCATTGGCACTCGAGTACGCTTTTTGCTGTCGTTTGTTGTTGTTGTTGTTGTTGCTGTTGATGGGGTACTACACAAAAATGGCCATCTCCACGTATAATGCACACATAATGGGCGCCGGGACAATGTCCTTTTTTTTGTGGCCGTTCGCTGGCGTCTGGCCCTACAATGTTTGTTTGTTTGTTTATTTTGTGTTGTTGGCATTTTGTTTTTTGTTGTTGCGCCGTGTGTTTTTTCAATTCAATTTTGTTGTTGTTGTTATGGTGTGCTGGGATTGTGTGTTGTTCAAATTTTAATTGCTGTGGGAAATTCACATATGAGCGCCGACTTATCAGACGGAATTATAGCGGACAATGTAATGTCCATTCAGCTTTTTCGTGTCGTTTTGGCTTTTTCTAAGCTGCTGATTTTATTTCGGTTTATTGTGTTTTTTGTTGTCATATGGTTCTATTTATTTTTGTGTCTGCCTGGACAGTGGAGAGTCATAGAAGTTTACAAACATATTCGAAGCGACAAGTTAAAGTGAGAAAATATTTTAAAGTGTGTTTTGTTTTTGAAATAGAAATTGATGAATTTTTAAAGCCCAAAGGAAGTGTGGATGGCAATGAAAAAAACGCACCTATAACACCGAGCGACAAAAATAAAAAAAATTTTTCACACCGGAAAAAATCCATATGGGCGTGAAACTAGAGACCAAACATAGTAATTCTGCGTACTCAGTTTTTCATTTCTACATCCTTTGTCCTTTTAAAAGGACTTCAAAATTTTGAAGGGTATAAAAAATAAAAAAAATATAAAAAATACTTAGCCTCGTTAGAATATGGCGATAATTATATCAAATGAAAGAGGAAAGGCTCAAGAATTTAAATAAAATTAATTTGTTATCCATTTGTAAAAAAGGTTATGAAAAAGGTCGTTTGAAATTTTGAATACTTTATATCCTTAAAAATTTATATCTCAAAATATCAAAAAAAAAATACTCAAAATCTCCTTGATCACGTGTCAAAATTTCATTATTCTCGCTTCATTGATTTTGTATCTTTTTATTTTTTTAAATACTGATACTCAAATAAATTAGAATTTTTGTACTTCATTAGAATTGTAGCTGCTGCCTTTTTTTTAAATAACTCTCGAACCAATAAAATTAGAGTAATGAAATTTTGACACGTGATCAAGAAGATTTTGGGTTTTAACATACTTACTTTTCAAGAAAATTATATATAAATTTTCAAGGATATAAAGGATTAAAATTTTCAAAGGACCTTTTTCATATCCTTTTTTTACAAATAGATAAACAATTAATTTTATTTAAATTCTTCAGCATTTCCTCTTTCATTTGCTATAAATATCGCCGTATTTTAACGAGGTTAAGAATTTTATATATTTTTTTTATTTTTTATCCCCTTCAAAATTTTGAAGACCTTTTAAAAGGACAAAGGATGTAGAAATGAAAAACTGAGTACGTAGTATTACTATGTTTGAGAGTCGAGTCAGCGTTCATATGTTAACAACAACGCAAGCGTCGAAAACGTTCAAACGATTCTGGCTTGATTACTGAATTTTTAAGAGACAGAGCCGAGAATTGATTAACCCTTTCGACCCCGAATTTTACCCTGTGTCTCGATATTACTTTTTGGTATTTAAATCATGAAACACTTGCCTAAGAAATGTACACACGACGCTTCTTTGTTAGAGTTCTAGAGCTAGTTTAATTTTGAACAATTTTAGCTTAAAACGGGTTAAATAAATTTTGTAACAATATTTTTTAACTACAGAAAAATTATGTAATATATATGAAAAAATACAAAATTATCACTTTTTGATTTTATTTAACCATTATTGAAAAAAACAGGGTTTTGATCAAACGCGCCCAATTCGTAGACTTCAATTAGAACACAAACTTTCCCTGATATCGCTGCAAATTATTGAAAATTATTTTGTGGATAACAGTAAAATTTTTGGAATGTACTTTGAATTCATTTCTAAAAATATTTATTTGTTGGTGCCTACTTAAATTTAACGCATAAATCAATCGTAGCTTTTGCTATAAGATGACAAATAGGTGAAGTTGCAACTCTCAGGCAACATTGGGGTCGAAAGGGTTAAGCGTTCTGTTTTTAATCACTTCGTAATTCCTTCATTCCTAAATGACAGAGCCGAAAATCGATTAGGCGTTTGTTTTGTAATCATTTCGGGAATACTTTTCGAAAGATTCGAGATCAATTACTGCCTTGACCCTGAAGGTACGTCGTTATTTGGACCCTGTATGAAAAAGTATGGTATTTGTTAGTCGTCTCGATCAATGATGCATTTCCAGGGTTAAGTAACAGAGGCTTCAAGTCATCGTCATCAAGTCACTTGCAGAATATTCTGGCCAAACACATTAAGAAACGCTGTGGACACTGACACTGGACCTTTTTTTTTCAAACAGATCAATCGAAAAAAATGTTTATAGTGAGGATCACACGCTGAGACACCGTCCAACATCGTAAGAATGTCGCTTGACTGAGGCCCCCAACCCCAAGGGAGTAGAAGCTTCAAAGACCAAAATATCTGAAGGAGGTCAATTCGACACGAACTAGCTGCAGCTTGAAATCGAGTCAGATGGAAAAGCCTTGTTGACGGTCTATGCTCTCAAGTGGAAGGAATAAAGAGAAAAAATGGTGAGACCAAAGTTGTATGTCAGTGTATGTGAGTGTATGTCAGTTTCTCCTAAATACAAAAGAGCGCGCCAACCGATTTTGTTCTATGTTTGCTGTCGTTAGTTAGAAATTCCACGCAGCAACAAGTTCTTCAACACTTGGTCCTTCCAACGTATTTAGATTTGGTTTCCCTTTTCTGATTCGTCTACTGATGCTATCGACTCGTAGAGCTGCCTTGATTCAACGTCTTCTGGAATAAATATCTCTCTTCTCATATTATGACTATTTTTTATATATCGCACAACCACTTCAAAAGTGACACAACTCAAAATTTTTAATTTTCGGGTTTATGTGTTAATACCACAGAATAAACAGTATACAGAATGCGCATGTCGACCAGCGAAGCAATCTGAATTTATGTGCGGGCCGAAAGCAGCAGGGGGGAGATAACAGAGTTTGTTTAACAGAACTTTTGTCTCTGTTAATTTCTCGTGCGACGATGATCTCTGTTATTGTCAACTTCGGTAAGTGCCGAGTGGTGCAGAGCGAGTTCGTGCGCTCGATGCCGGCCATAGAAGTTACTGTTATTTTCAATGAAGCGAATGAAGGGCGATGTGCTATCGTTGTTGTTGTTGATCAGCGAATGAAAATTGTAAATTTTGAATTTTTGTTTCTGGCTGACTGACATTGGCTGGCAATTCCCGACGTGTGTCGGTTAATAAGAACAAGTTTTTTTTCATATTATTATGCGATCGACTTTCTGCGTGAAGAAATTTGTATCTCCTTATGAGCACTTGAATTCTAAGGTTTCGCTAATTTTGGTGTAAATGACTTCTCGCCGCGATTAATTATTTTATCCCTACGCCTTTTATCCCACTCTAGGCCCCCAGTTTTTTGGCCCAAACATTTGTTTGTCAAAGCTAAAAAAAAAATGAGAGGTTAAAAATAGTGTGATATCTGTATACCGTAATGACTTTTTAAGTCGATAAGTTACCCCCTTTTGACATTCGTTCTCATATATTTTTGCACGCTACACTCCGTCGTAAAATTGCTCCCGACAGCGTATGTACGCACTGCGCTGCACGCAGAATGAACCACAAAGCAAAAAGAATTCAAATTCAATGTTTCAATTCCTAGCCGGCAACAATAACAACAACCATACCTTATTGCTCTTCTCCCCATATATGTAAGAAGCAAGTAGCACTTCGTTTTGTTGGCCGACAACAACAGCAATCACAGCCTGACGCTATTTTCCCTTCGGAGCTGCATGCGATCATTACTTTCATCTTATCTCTGTGCTGTTTGTTCTGTGAAATAACAGAAACGAAAGCTGGCTAGTGCTGTTTGTAATGTTAATAGCAGAGGACGTAATGTTAAATTAACAGTGGTCGTAATATTACGACCCCTTAACATTTTGGAATTTGTATGAGATGCGCGTTCTGTATTACTGTTTATTCTGTGTTAATACACAATGCATCTATCTACCAATAAGCAAAAGCTCAGTATATTTTGTTGTTGTTAACTGTTACCAAAAAACAGGTAGGTCTCTCTTCATGTTGAAAAGTTTGATGCTGTGTGATTGCTGCAGTTCAATGCAAAAGAGTCCTAATTCAAATTGGGACATTTTTGACGAATTAAATCTTTGTTGGAGTTAATTTTAAGTAAAGTTGTGACAATTTTAGTTTATATTTTCAAATGAATTAATTAATTTCGTGTTTTCAGAATTTTTCTTTCAACTTTTTTACTGTCATTTATAGTTATTAAATTCAGCAAAAGTGACATAACTTAAAATAATTCGGTAATTATTAAATTAAAATATCATCAAAAAAGTCATAATTTGAAATTTTGGATTTTCTAGTGTTAAATAAAAAACTTGTAACTTATCCTAAAGCATAATCTGTAAGGAATAAACAAATATTTATTCAGCTTAAATACAGTTTTTTGCGTTTTCTGAAAAATTAATGCGATTTCGGAAAATCAATTACATAATTAATCAATTAAAAATTAATATTCGAAATAGAGGGCTAAATAGAGTTTTGACACTACACTTTGATTTTTTTCGTACAAACCCAAAAGTTGACAACCTAACTACTTCACTTGTATGGGAGGCGCTCTCTGGAGGTACTTTTTTGAACTTTAATTAATTTTGTATTTTTTGCACTTAGTAACGTTGATGATTGTTGAATAAATCATTCAAATCGGTTCAGTAGTTTCCCAGATACGATGTTTCCTCGCTTACTTTACTACATTTACAAGTGTGGAGCCAATTCCATTGAAAATTACTAGTTTTGTATGACAGCCCCCTTAAGAGTTGAATATAACGGTTAGGTATGTATAGAAAAAACATTCGTAAGGGAAAATAAATGGGGGTCAGTCTTACATATGGTACGTCTGGGACCAACCTGAGAGCAGCGGGAGCCCACTTTATAAAAACCATGATTTTGTATGGCAGCCTCATTAACGATTGGAGATAGGGGCAAAGTATGTTCGAAGGAAATATTCAGGACAAAAAATTAGTGGGGGTCAGTCATAGATTTTAACCCTCTAAGAGCAATTTATAAGCAGCTGTGGAGCAATTTTTCGACATTTTATTTTCAGTCACTTTTGAAAAAAAAACCATTTTATGTTTATACGCATTTATAAATAATTTTATATCAAAATACAAATATTATGAACGTAGCTTTTATGAACTAAGATAATTTTCATTGTTAATATAAAGTTTTTTCAAATCCGTTTGTATGGGAGGTGTAGCTTTTATGAACTAAGATAATTTTCATTGTTAATATAAAGTTTTTTCAAATCCGTTTGTATGGGAGGTGATTGAAGTTTTGGTCCGATTTCGTTGAAACTTTGCACAGTAAGTTCTTTGCTCATAGAATAAATATGTGCCAAGTTTCATATATGTATGACTACTCCTTCTATTTTTGTCACTCCGCTATATGAACTCGCAAACCTGTGCACTGTGAAGTGACCGAACTCGAACTACTTAAAGTAGATCTGGGCAGCCTCGCCTCTGGGTGATTCTACGGCCTTCAATTGGCGCGTCTTGACATCAAGTTCCAAAAGACTCTGAATCTCTTTAGGCAGTCCGGCATTTTCATAAAGCGAGAAAAGTCGGAAAGAGGGATATCGAGTTTCAGTAGCGCATGCTCCATTAGAGTCAACTTCGGATCTACGTGATATACCTATCTGTATTTTTATATACTTAACTATGTCCATGTCGTTGTATAGGTTGCTATTCCATCAAATACGGTACTTATTTCCCTTGCAAAGTGATTCGAAAAGTTTCCATAGAATCCTTCACTGCAACTCTTGCATCATTCTATCTTTTATGCTGTCATTTCTATGAATTCGCCTTTATTTCTTGTTTATTTAAAATGCTTTTAAGTAGATCTGAGTGCCTGAGCAAAGCAATAAATTTAAAAAAAAATAACTACAAAAAAAATGTTATTTCTTTCACTACAAGTCGATCTCTAGACTTGACACCTTTCGGCTTTGCATTGATTTATTTTATTTTGTTTTTTATTACAAAAAGAAACTGTGTTAAGCTACATGTAAATATCTGCTTGAAAAAAGGTTCAAAGATTTAAAAAAACAATAAAACATCTTACTCCTCCTACTTCAAGCCGAAGAGTCACCCTTAGCGACATCATCACACTTTAAATTGATTTTAAAATTTGTATCCCAAACATTGCTACAGCATATCAAAACTATGTTCAGTTAGATATTTAACAACAATAAAAATTTAAAAACTGATTTCAACTCGACATTTATATGTAAAAATGTTTCCATTCAACCCAATCGACTGCACGCTGCCTTCTTCGACTCAACTTTTCAACATTTAAATGTATGCAGCAATAGCTTCATTTACATACATATTAGTCGCACCAAGTAGTTACGTGTCTGCCCATTTTCACACATTCATATAGAAAATTCAAGCGTTATTGTAAAAAAAAAAAAATTTAATGAAGGAAACTTGTTTGTAGCTGGCGCCACACATTTTCAACAGCAAAAGAGAAAAAAAAAACAATAACCAGAGCAGCAACAATGTCCCATACATGCTAGAACAAAGGTGTAATTAATTGAAGTAACAAAAACAACAACATAAATTGATATGTGCGAGAATGCGCGCGCATTTTGACCCCAATGGGCGGGCAACCTCCCGCGTCGCAAGAATTACAATTTTATTTGTTTAGCAACGACAGCACGGTGACAACAACAACAACAACACCAACAACACTAACGTCCAGTAAGAATGCCAACACCACCACGCAGCATCAACAGCAACGACAACACTGACACCAACAGTGCCAACAGCAACAACAACAACACGAAAGCCAATCGAACAAGCAACGAACACCACATAAATTAATAAAGTTGAACAAACGAAAATAACACTTTCCAACTGTGTGTTGAAATTCAATTAATAAAAATCGACAGTTTGAGCGTTCAATTTTTTTTCTGTTTTTTTGTTGTATTTTTTAAATTTTTTTTATGCTGAATTTTTTTAATGTTCCGCGTGCGACTTGTTGGTTGACAACGTTTTATGAGGGCAGTTGTTCTTGTTCTTTGTTTTTTATTGTTTTTGTTATGATTATTGTTGTTGTTTTTGTTGTTCTGTCTACTCAATTTGTGTATTTAAAAAATTTGATTTAAATTTATTTTAAAACGATTATGGCATTGTTGTTGTCATGTCGCCATGTCGCTGTTGTCGTTGCCTCCAGTTGTTGCTTCAGTCCAAACGTTGATTTTTCCGCTATGTGTAAGATTTTTTGTATGTTTTGATTTTTCGGAAAATTGAATTATTTTATACTTGTATGGTGTATTTTATCTCAATTCTATTCAATTTTGTCGACCTTTGCTTTTGTTGTGTTTCCATTTTTTGTTGTTGTTGTTCACCAATTTCGTCGCATTCGGCTCATGCTGTGCGATTTGTAAATAAATCAATGCCGTAAACGTATATATTATAGTTTTTGTTGTTTTGAGATGTTTAATGGCTTTTACCGGGCTATTCATTTGATCGAATCACTTTAGGCGCTATCGATTTGAAAGCATTTTTTTAGTTGTGGTTGTTGTGAAAGTGAGTTGAATTTGAAAGTATTTGGAATTGTTTGCGGCATTGTGGGAAGAAAAACAAGTTTTAATAGAATTTTGAAAATTAAAATATGGTGCAGTTTATAAAAATTGCTTGGAATATTAATGCTCAATTTTAAAATTTATAATTAATTATAATTTTTGGAAATGCAAGAACGCTGACAATTTTGCAGTATCAGCTGTCACATTTTGCTTTTTTTTCCACATTCAGTTGTAACTTTGCACTGTCAGTTTTTTCATCTCTTCAATCACGTTCCCATATAAAGTTGTAAAGTTTACCATTTTTTGTCACATTGTCATTTTGTCACAATTTCCTGCCTTCATTGCAAAGTTTAGTTGTCGCTTTCACTATCAGTTGTCATCTCTTGTCTTATCTCTGTAAACTTGTCATTTTAATTTTTGCACTCTTCATTACATTTTAGTTGCCCCACATTCTCATATTTAATTGTCACACTTTCATATTCAGTTGCAATTTTGCTTTATCAGTTGTAAAATTTTCATCTCTTTGCACACATTTCCATATTCAGTTGTCACTTTTTACAATAAATCTTCCCATTTTCACATTTTCTTCCACTTTGCCATTTGCCACATTCTCATATTTATTGTCACATTTTAACATACCGTTTTCAATTTTGACCATTAGTTGTCATCATTTACCTTACCTCTGTAACATTGTAATTTTCAGTTGTCACTTTTCATTGTCAGTTGCCACGTTCTTATATTTTATTTTCACATTTCTACATTCAGTTATCACTTTTCACTATTACTTGTCACAATCTCATTTTCAGTTGTCGCTCTTCTTAGTTGGCTGATACAATCTCATATTTTTCTATCACATTCTCTCAATTTTCGTTTACTTTCCACCATAAATTGTAATTTTGTCATATTTCCTTTCACATATTCGCCTTAAACTTTTACTTTTCATTATAAATAAATTATTTGGAATTTATATTCAAATTTTTAGATGTCATTTTGTATAAACAGTTGTCACATTATCATTTTTAGTTGGAACTTTTCATTGTCAGTTTTCAAGTTCTCATATTTAATTATCATATTTCCACATTCAGTTGTCACATTCTTATTTTCAGATATCGCTTTTCATTGTCATTTGCTACAATCTCATATTTTGCCATCACATTCTCACAATTTGCTTTCACTTTTCACCATGCTTTGTCACATTTTCTGTCACATTTTCGTCTTAAATTGTTACTTTTGTCATAAGTTGGCGCATTATAATTTCTTTGAAGTCATATTCGAATTTTAAGTAGTAATTTTTCATTTACAATTGTCACAATCTTATTTTTTGCTATCCCATTCTTGCATTCAGTTGTTGCTGTTTATGAAAAGTTGTCCCGTTTTTCATTATTTCCTATCACACTCAAATTTTTAATTGTCATATTTTAAATTTAAATCCTTTTTACCCGATTCAATTGTCACATTTTTGCTATGAGCTGTCACAATTTCGTTATTATTACTTTTTTTTAAGTTCTAAATTTCTCAGTTTTCAACTATTAATTTTTCTTGTACAATTATTACAATGAGATAAATTCAGTTATGTTGCTATTCTCAATTGTCCCATTAATATTTTCAGTTCAAGTTTCCGTATATCGTTGTGACTATTTGCTGTCAAGTAATACGTACTCACATTTTAATACATATTACTTAAGCAATACATTTCTAATTGTGACTTTTCGGCTCGTTCAGTTAATATTCAGTTATTACATCGAAAATTTTAGCTGTCCCAGTTTAATTTTAGGTTTATTGTTCAATATTTAGTTGCCACTGTCCACTTTCAAGGTCATATTTGGCTTTAATTTACCTTCCAATAGTGACTTCATAATTTGCAGTTGTTATATTCCTGCTTTCAATAGTCACAGGCTCATTTTTAACTGTCACAATCTTTTTTTCATAAATATTTTTATATTAAATTGTCACATTAGCATTTATTGTCACAGCTTCTTCTCCTTTTTATTTTAAAATGTAACATTTCCATTTTCAGTTTTCACACTTTCACTGTTTGCTCCACAAATATCCTATTTAATTGTCACAATATTGTTTTAAACTGACTTTTATATTAAGTTTTCATTTTCCATTATCTTTTACTATAGTTTTATGACCTTTTTATTTCAAACTGTCACAATTTCATGTCCAATTTTCACATTTTCACTGTAATTTGTCACAAAATAACTTAGGACTGTCCCAATCACATTTTTTACTTACATTCTTATATTAAATTGTCATATTTTCATTTTCAGTTGTCACACCTTCACTGTTAATTGAAAAAAATATCCTATTTAATTGTCACAAAAGTGTTTTTAACGGACTTTTTTAGATCAAGTTGTCACTTTCCATTATCTTGTATTATAGTTTTATAAACTTTTCATTTCAAACTGTCACAATTTCATGTCCAGTTTTCACATTTTCAATGTAATTTGTCACAAAATAACTTAGCACTGTCCCAATCACATTTTTTACTTACATTCTTACATTAAATTGTCATATTTTCATTTTCAGTTGTGACACCTTCACAGTTAATTGAAAAAAATATCCTATTTAATTGTCACAAAAGTGTTTTTAACTGACTTTTTTAGATCAAGTTGTCACTTTCCATTCTCTTTTATTATAGTTTTATGAACTTTTCATTTCAAACTCTCACAATTTCATGTCCAGTTTTCACATTTGCACTGTAATTTGTCACAAAATAACGTAGGACTGTCCCAATCACATTTTTTACTTACATTCTTACATTAAATTGTCATATTTTCATTTTCAGTTGTCACACCTTCACTGTTAATTAAAAAAAATATCCTATTTAATTGTCACAAAAGTGTTTTTAACTGACTTTTTTAGATCAAGTTATCACTTTCCATTATCTTGTATTTTAGTTTTATAAACTTTTCATTTCAAACTGTTACAATTTCATGTCCAGTTTTCACATTTTCACTGTAATTTGTCACAAAATAACTTAGGACTGTCCCAATCAAATTTTTTACTTACATTCTTATATTAAATTGTCATATTTTCATTTTCAGTTGTCACACCTTCACTGTTAATTGAAAAAAATATCCTATTTAATTGTCACAAAAGTGTTTTTAAATTACTTTTTTAGATCAAGTTGTCACTTTCCATTATCTCTTACTTTAGTTTTATAAAATTTTCATTTTAAATTGTCACCTTTTTATTTTCATTTCCCACATTTTCACTTTTAATTGTCACAAAATCACGTTAAACTGTCACAATCACTTACATTCTTACATTAAAAAGTCACATTTTCAATTTTAGTTGCCACTTTTCTCTTTAATTTGTCACAAACTCACTTCTAATTGTCATAATTCTACTTTAGATTTGTTTTTTATATCTATTTGTCACAATTAATAATCAATTAACAATGCTTGCCTCATTTTCATTTCAAGTTGTCACATTTTAATTTTTAATTCTATTTTTTTTGTCACATATTAAGTTTGAAATGTGACAAAATCGCTTCTTATTGTCGTAATTCTACTTTAGACATGATTTTTTATATCTAGTTGTCACTATTCATAATCAATTAACAAAGCTTGCCTCATTTTCATTTCAAGTTGTCAAATTTTAATTTTAACTTTTAATTTTATTTATTTTTTCACATATTTAGTTCGAAATGTGACAACATCACTTCTTATTGTCATAGCCCTACTTAAGACTTGTTTTTTATATCTAGTTGCCAGTTCAAGTTGTCCCATTTATATTTTTAATAAAATTAATTTAATTTTGTTGTCACATATTTAGTTAGAAATGTGACAAAATCACTTCTTATTGTCATAATCTTACTTTAGGTTTGCATTTTATATATTAGGTTGTTATTTGTCATTGTCTTTTCTTGGCTTCAATTCATATTGTAACATTTAACTTTTGACTTTCAAAATCTTATTTCAGATTCTTCTTTCTTATCTTGTTGATACTTGTATTTAGTGGTCACTTTCAACTCATAATTGTTAGAAATATCTTTAGTTCATGTAGTCACAGTCTTCTTATTCTGCTTTACTTTTTGGGTTTCAGTGTCAGTCTTTGTTTTTTTTGTGTTTTTTTTTGGTAGTTTTTCTGTAACATTTTCATTTCTCAATTGCTGGAATTTCATTACTGAATTCTAGAATTTCTTAAGCTACACTCTGTTTGCTCTGTTTTACTTTTTTGTTCACTTTCTCGAGATCCCTAGGCTCCCTCTTCTTCCACAATTTGGGAAACCTCAGATCAGTCAACATCAGAGATTTGGTTTTTTTTGGCAATTCACATTGTTTAAGCTCTCCGACTTGAAGTAAGACAGATCACTTTCTCCTTTTGGTATCACAATGGAAACATTTTGTGTCCTAAGTGATTCCTTCGGCAAGTCTCATCCCAGGTAGCAACCTTAACCCAACCTAACCCTCTAACTTTCAGTTGTCAGACTTTTTAGTCAGTTCACAGTTTTCATATTTTTCGTTAGTTTCTCCGCAACATTTAAGTATATAAAATTTCTATTTTTCATATCCATGTTTTCAATCATAACTTCCTTCTTTGTCAGTTATCACTTTCTCCTTTAGTCAGTTGCTACTTTCTCACTTTTATTAATTGTGTAATTTTCTAAAATTGCATATTGCTGTCATAAATAAGATGGCAACACACCTGCCGCCAGACACACACACGTTGCACACGTTTGCTTGTATGCGTTTCGGCTGTGTTGCACATTCAGCTAAACATTTTCGATTGTCGCATTGCTTCGCTTATTGTTCGCCAGATAAATTCGTATGGCTTTTGTAATGAACTAAAACAGGAAGTCGTGCAATGTCACAGTTGTTGCAAGTAAGTAGTTGTTACTGTTGTTGTTGTTGTTGTTGTTGCTGCTGCAGCAGTGGCACTCGGGCGTGTTCAACTTTAATGACAATTTAATTGCATTTACATTTTTGAAAGCACACAGCGGCCCATAATGCTTAAAGTACATGCGATATGTTAAACAACAACAACAACCATAACAAGCAAACCAAATTATTAGAGGTGCTCTGCAAAACAATGACACAAACAGCAACAACAATGACAACAACCGCGATACAGCGATAGCAGACTGCAATGAAGAAAGTAGCAACAACAACAGCAACGCAATAACAATAACCATATGCAGATACACTTATTATCCTTGCTTGCCGTTGCTCCTGCTGCACTCCACCTGCACCCTGCACCCTTTGCCGCGCTATGCAAATGCAAAACGGTAATGCTAATGCGACAATGCACACGTGTGCAACTTAACGTGGCATAAATATGCGTTTGCATGGCATTTCCTGTTTCCGTCTTATCTTTTTGCAGTCGAAGGACTGCAGCTTCTTTAGTGTAGTTGCGGCAGCAACTCGACATTGCTTGCCATAAAACGGGAATTGGTACTTGATGCGCTCGAACTCGTAAAGGCAAACATTTCGAATATTTGCCAAACCGAAATTGTCACAGTAGCAGCAACTGGGAAGAGACGAAAGTGAAGGAGAGGGACGAAGTTCGCTTCTCTCAAGTTTTGTAGATTTTAATACAATATTTTTTTGTATACATACGACGATCATAGCATGAAGTTCTAATTTAAATTTGTAATTTGACAATTTTCGTGCTTTTTAGCTTAAACCCTTAGTTCAGTTCTCAACTCAATTCAAAATTACGTATTTAACCCTTTGGACCCCGAATTTTAACCTGTGTCTCGATATTACTTTTTGGTAAGAAGTGTGCACACGACATTTGAAGTCGCCACGCCTCTTAGTTAGAGTTCTAGAGCTAGTTTACTGAAAAATTTTAGCTTAAAACGGGTTAAATAAATTTTATATCAATATTTTTTAATTACAGAAAAATTATTTAATATGTATGAAAAAATACAAAATTATCACGTTTTGATTTTATTCAACCATGATTGAAGAAACAGGGCCTTGATCAAACGCGCCCAATTCGTAGACTTCAATTAGAACACAAACTTTCCCTGATATCGCTGCAAATTATTGGAAATTATTTTGGGGATAACAGTAAAATTTTTTTAATTTGCTTTGAATTTACTTCTAAAAATATTAATTTGTTGGTGCCTAAATTAAATTAAACCCATAACTCAATCGTAGCTTTTGCTATAAGATGACAAATAGGCGAAGTTGCTCTCAGGCAACTTTGGGGTCACAAGGGTTAAATCAGGGACCGTAAATAATTATTATCGCAATATTTTTAATCGAAAAAATCAAGATGAAGGAAGTCTTGCAGATAAATCATGAAGTGCAATAAAGTAATTGTTTTTGAAAGCAGTTGTCAAAAAAGCAATAACCAATATTTCTCGATTTTTATTTTCCGCTCAACAATTATATGATAGTAACAATTATATGATAGTAACAATAACAATTTCTTGATTTTTTTTTTATCAGAAATTAAAAATAAGTTGTTGAGTTTTATTTTTATGGGGGAAAAATAAAAATTGTGCGCTGAGTTTTATTTTTAACTTGCAGAATGAGTTTTTATTTTTCAGGTTTATTTTTTCTTTCTTATTTTCTGATCAAAAAAAAAAATCCACAAATAATTCTTATTCGGTGAGCGCAAAGTAAAAATCGAAAAATAAGTTTTATATTTTGATTTTTTTATTTACATAGCTTATAATTCTTACGGCCCCTGATTTAAATATAGATTCACATATCCTTACTGTAAGTTCAAGGGAGCGTCCCACATGATTGTAGACCAGTAAAGCACACAATACAAAAATTGCTGATGAAAAATATGATTTCAAATGGTATTTAGCTCAAAATTTGTTCGCAAAACCCTTCCCCCCAAAAGTAATTCTGGGCTCTGTTGTAGACAGTTTTTACATATTCAGACTTTCAGAATTTGTTTACAAGAGAATGAGAGATTGTTTTATCAGAAGGAGAGAGAGAGAAAATAATATTGTGATGAACACTCTTTTCCTCCAGATTTGATATATGCAATGGATATTTATTAAAAAAATATTTATATAAATTTTTGTTTATTAAAAAATCAAATTTTTCAAATTTTGTTTTTTGGTAAAGCTGAGTTCTACTGGAACCGGAAAATATTAATTTTGTTTGATGGCTAAGCGGCAATCAAGCCATTACGATCACACCAGGTGTCCTTGAAAGTGATGTAGGAATGTCTTGGGAAGCCAAAAACGCTTGGCCTTCATAATTAGTTATGTGTCCGTCCGTTGAGTTCAGGGCGACGCTGGTAACTACCAGAAATAGAATGAAGCAAATTTGCAAGGCAGGGTGAAGGGAAGAGTGAAGGGAAGGGTTGGCCCAAAGGCATTCTGCGGCTTGGGAAAATAAGCTCTGTCCATTCTAACCAGAAAGGACGAGATAAACAATCAGAGGAATCAATACAGGGACAGCTAACCAGGATAAGAAGATCTCAAAGGGATTATTGGATCATATGATAGGAAAAGATTCGAGGAACTCAGATTCGGGCCTAACAAAAAATAATCTAACAAAATCTTAGCGGCATATTGACAGAGCAACGCAGGTTGAATTACTCACTTGACTAAACTAGGAACTCCTGCAGAGAAATGTTGCAGTTTCTGTACGCAGGAAAATGAAACTGCAAAACGTATACCAAGCATTTATGGCTGAAGCATCAGGGGGATTACTTCATAACAAATGCCAAAATTGGAATGGCGTTCCCGCCGTCCCGACAAAAAAAAACTGACGTTCTACCACAATTGGGAATCCAAAAGTCTAGCAGCTATACTAAAATTCCTCTTGGATACTGGGCTTACAGATAAATTGCACAATAAGGAGCCCCAATAGATCATTTAGATCGCAGGGCACTTTTCTCAATAAGTTGACAAACCTTTTCACAACATATTTTGACATACAAATAAATAATTTTCTAATTTCATGTAGTTTTTATTTATACTAACCAAAGTAGCCCATTTGATAACATTAAAGACTTTTATTATTTGATTGCATGACTTTTTAAAAGAAAATCTTTCGTAGTTGGTATTATTTTATAAAACCAAATAAAATTAACAATTAAAAATATTTTTACTAATAATTGTTCCCCTACTTTTAACATGATTTCATTTAGACTGAATTAATCGAATATTTGTTAGATACATTTTTGTTCTTAAAGCTTCTGAATTATTTAAAATTCTAACAAAAATTACTTTAATGCTGATCTTTGCAATGTAAAACACAATTTTAAAGTGACAAAGTGACACAACAATGCGACATGTTATTGAAAAATTCAATTAAAAATACCGACCTAATGTCATAATACAATTTCAGTTTGAATATTCAAATATTTTTGCACAAAATAATTTCTTTCGTAATTATATTAGTGTGCAATTTCTTCATAGGCTTCAACATAGATGCAGATCTACATTTGTACGTTTTTACAGTGACTCAAAAAAGTATATAGTGACAGAAAATTGCATTGTAATAGAGAAAAGTTAGAAAATGAGATTCAGATTTTAAACATAATCAATTAATTTTTAGCTTTTCTTATAAATGTTTTTTTTTTAATATATCATGAAGAAGAAAAATTGCATTGTAATAGAGAAGATGTTAGAAATGAGATTCAGATTTTACACATAATCAATAAATTTTTAGCTTTTCTTATAAATAATATATTTTTTTTTAATATGCCATGAAGAAAAGTATTAAACAAACAAGAGTTTTTGACACAAAAAGCAAAAATAATTTGTAATTCTATTTTTATGAGTTCTTATTTTTTTCTAATTGTTCACTCTGCGTGGAAGTATAGACTCCTCAAAAAGACTAATGTCTCGTTTTGGTTAGATTAATCGATTGTATGTACTTAGTTCTGTCAGGATGAGTGATTAGCCTATCGCTAGCCAGTTATATTTTCGTATGTAAAAGCATATTACTGGGTTGTGTAGAGCGCTCTATGCCTCCGTTGCTTCTAGGTAGGAGGTATTATTGGAAAATGCAAAGGTTAACCCATTAAAACCTGACCCCAGAAAGGCTTGTGCGATTTCCATAAAATTTTACACAATCTTATTAATTGACCTAATCAAGAAAAAAAATCAAGCAAAACATTCATATCATGTTTTTTTTTTGTCATGTTTTTCGCAAACATTACACAAATAAACAAAATCAAACATTTGCGGAAAATAAAATGTGCCAATAAAATATCAGCTGCTTGGATTTTGACATTTTCACGCGTTGCGTTGTATGAAAATTGGCAGTGTTTAGGCCCAACGTTGCATTCGCGCAACACAAAACGTAAAGCATATTTTTTGTTTAAAAAATTTAAAAAAAAATGTTCAAAACTTATTTTTAAATAGTTTAGCATTGCAAAATGCAGCCCACTAAGGGATTTTGATAGGTTTGAAGAATAAGTATTTTTGATTGAATTTCAAAAATTCCCCAAAAAAAACCTTTGACTTTGGATCGAAAAAAACGTATGAATATTTAAATAATTTTGAAATTTGAGTATGGCAGAATCTAAAACGATCAATTCTAATCCAATTCTACCCATTTTCAAGTCTTTTGTCTTTATGAATTACTTAATATAGCGAAATTCCCAAACGTTGCGCAAACGCAACGCTCAGGGCTTAATGGGTTAATGTCTTTGATAAAATTTTGGATGATGAATGCGCTGCAACATATTTTTGTTAGTCCGAACTGGCACTGTTAGTGTTGTTGTTTTTGCTAGTAGTGTTTTTGTTGTTGTACGGCTTCTGGATATGAAAATCTTCTGCGAGCCAACCATCGCAACTGATTGAAGTTGGAATCGTAGGAGCTTGTTCAAAGGTGAACCACTTGACTGGGTATGGCTCATGGGTTGGAAAACAATAAGAAAGTATGGCAAATTTGAATTTTAAGAAAGTGCGGGACCAAGCCAGGTAGGAATTGAACAATAAGAAAGTATGATAAATTTGAAATTTAGGAAAGTGCGGGACCAAGCCAGGTAGGAATTGAACCAATGACCTTTTGAATGGGAGTCCAGTGCACTTAACGCTGTCCTACCGAGGTGGCAACTTCTTATGGTAGAATGAATAAATTGTTTTTTGTTGAAAGTAGAAAAAAAGGATGCGAGCAGGCAGGTCACAGAACATATAAAATCAATTCTTCTATCTTAAAGGTTCCTTTTAATAAATTAAGCACCTACCAGATCTACGAACATAGCTAAGTTTGTCATCTATCTAACGAGACTGCTAACTCTCAGTGTTAAAGAGCTTCCTTTCATAGGTTAGTTTCTAATGCTCATCCTCACATTCGTATCCTTTAGCTTTAAAGACGTTAATCCACTACCCTCAAATATGATTAAAAAAAATTATACAAAAAGTGCGCAGTTTACTCCTTCTTCAGAAGATAAGCTTACTTATTCAATTTGTTACTCTCATTCTACATATGTGTTGTAAAAAGGATATGGAAAAAAATACCTGGTACAATCTATTTTGTCAAGGAATTCGTCTACTTTGGCATCGTCAAAAACAGCAGTAATGATGTCAGCTCGAAGATAAAGCGAAGGATTCCTCTTACCAATAGGTGCTACTTAGGATCTTCGTAAGAAATTGAGAAATTGAGCAAAAACCGATGAAGCTCTGTCGAAAAAGGTGTTCAACGTGATAGTTGAAGTTCAACGGTGAAGAGGGAGACCGTTCTCCCGGAAGGACCAAACTACGGAGACCCTATCATCTGTTGGAGTGACCAACTCGAGAAGGCGCACGAAAAAGAAAGGCGTCTGGAGAGAACTTTTTCGGTTAGCCTTAACCCGATAACAGGTTATTATGGTTAGTTAGTTAAGTTAAATAAGTAAGTACAATCCATAGAAGCATAGATCCATCCTCCGATAACTTTACACCATCGAAAGGTATCGAGCATAGATATTAACTGGTTGACAAATAGAGATAAGAGGGAAATGAGATGATTTCCAGGTGATAGTTATTGGTGCCACCGCACAGTGATTCGACTCCATACAACCGCGGGACAAAATTAGAAGGAGTGGTCCGTTCTTCATAAATTTGGTATACTAGTTAATCATGGTCTGCTGAATTGAAATCTCTATATTATTTTTCTTAAACTGTTGTAGTTTGGCAATGCCTGAGACTTAAATTTGCAAATTTCGTCGTTTTCGGAGAGCTATAGCACCAATTGTGTTGGCTAGATTTTTCAGATTTTACATTTAATCGGTAACGTCAGCATTGATAATTCCAAAAAGTAACAGAAATGTTCTTAGGATCCTCTGGTTTTGCTATAAAAAGGATAATAATAGATGTATGTTTTGCATTTGTGCAGATTTTTTCATTTTTCATGCTGATTGCATACTTTTAGTGATAAATAAAATAAATGTTGTCGAAAAATATAATAAAATTGAATTATTTTCTGAGATCGGAAGATATCGGAGGATGTAATTACATTATCCGACAAAGAAAGAATGCTTCTTAAAATTAAAAAAAATCCAGGAACATACTGTCACATACTTTTTAGATATTTTTCTCTAAGTTTTACCAATTTTCAGATGTTTAATTTAGAAAAATATTTTGAATTAAAAGTGAAGTAAAAGCCTCAAATTTTGAGAAACCATTAAAAGCGAAAATGGCCACATCATTTCTTAATCCATATTGAAAGTTTTAGCAACTTCTTGGTAACCATGTATTTTTACAATTTTTTTTACTCAATAGACTAAAAAACAGAAAATATGTGTTTAAAATTTTTTGTGAAAAAAGTTTCAACTTTAAGCCGCTTTTGCACAGACACTAATTAATATTTTGCACAGATTTTTTTTGGGGTTTTCTTAGTTGGAGTTTTACCTTTCAAATGACATCAAAATCTTTAAATTCTGAGACTATAAATTTTTTGAATTTTGTCTATGGACCGAATCACTGTGCACCGGTCCATTTCAGGTGATAGCTCAGAGCAAGTTAGAAAATTAACTTTTTAGGATAAAATCTCCTCGGCCATATCTTTGGAGAACTTTATTTTGAACTCTATATTATTGTAAGAGGACTCTTGTGGAGGCCCTATGCTCCAGAGAGGAGTGAACAAGGAAAAAAAATTGTATTAAAAAATTATAATAACATTAATGTCGAGTTGCCACAGGTTTTAGAGATAAGTCTGTACTCCAAAAGCTTTTCAAACTCTTCCAAACGGGATAAGAGATATTAAAATTTTCTACTTTGACCACCAGTTACCACTCTATGCGAGTCTTTAAATCTCAACATAGTTCCTCATATTCTTTTGAAGCACTGTCGCCACATCTACACATGCAATTAAGCACGTTTGTGTGTGTGAGTGTGTATGTGCTGGTAAAATACGCTAGCTGCATGTTGTTTGCTTTAGTTTAATTTAATTTAAAGTTTTCCGTTAAGATTGCTTACTATGCCAATGCCATGAATTTTGCACACACACACACACACATACAAACTGACGTAGCGCCAAAGCAGCGCTGAAACTTGCCTTTCGTCAGGACCAACACACACACACACAGACACACCAAAACGCAGAGGCACACAGCCAGAACACAGCAACTGCCACATTGGTTTTCCGTTGCAAGACGAGAGTGCAACTTATTTTCGAAATGAGAAACTGACGTACGTGACATTTATGCGAAATTTATTCATCTATGTATGTGTGTGTATGACCCATACATACGCATACATAAACACTCACATTGTATGTATTGTATGTATGTGTGTGGCACATGTGACAGCTGCAGACACCCAACACAGTTATTTGTAATACCATTTCACTCTCTTCACCCTCTGCTGTTCTCTTTCGCACGCGCTGTGTGTCTGCGTCTGTTGCTTTCTCAATGAATAAATGTGAATGTCGATCAAAGGAATTTTTTTTACATATGCACATGTATTTGTGTAAATGTGTGTGAATTTTTGCATTTATCGAAAGTCTACATGTGTAGCGGCTGCTATGGAAAAAAAGCAACGACTGCCATAACTGCCGGCCTGCGTCTGTGTGGGTTCGTGCGTGCGTGCGTTAGCCTCAGTGTGTGTGTGTGAGTGTGTGCTGGAGGCGGTAGGAAACGGAAATGGGTTGGCAAATGGCATCTTTAAATGATTTAATATACCCAAGATTCCCATAATTTTACAGATGTCATCTAAAGTATGCAGCACATTTGTGTGTGCATGAGTGTGTTTGTGTCGTCGTGTGAGTGGCTGCATGTGTGTTCTGCTTGCAGGGCCAACGGTCGTGCTTGTCTGCTTATTGAATAATTCAAATTTTATTCACAAAGTGGAAAATTCAAACGCAGTTAGGCGATGCCAAGCGGCAAGTGGCTCTCTTGCCTACACGACACTCTTCAAGTGGTTTTTCTGCATGCAACTTTACGCACAATTACGTTTAAAGCAAATTGTTTGTTAAGACTGACGGCGGCTTCGTGCAAGACGACAACGACGAATGCTGAAATTATAACCGAAGGAAACTATTTTCAACAATTTTAGTGTGTCAAATTGCATGCGATAAGTTTTGATTAAATCTGTCTGACATACAAATGATTTCGTCCTAAGGGGTGTGGAAAGTCAGGCCGGCAGGCAGGCAGGCAGCAGGGTGTGCAATGAGTTTAGGCAGCACACATGTTGTGTCGAAACATTCAGTTGGAGATGTGTAATTTTGACGTAATTTGGTCTACTAGGTGAATACTTTCAGTCTTTTGTGGGGAAAATGTAGTTGAAGTCTGTTTGAAATGAGTTCGACATTGGCACAGAGTTTCAAATTCAGACAGTCTAAATTTTCAAACACTTTAGGTGGTAAACATTGTTTCAAATCAGAGACCTAAAATAATTATTATCCGTATTTTTGGAAATAAAAAAATTGCCCTAATTTAAGAAATTTCTAAAAATATTGCTTTGTAATAATTATTAACAATAATAAATTTTTTACGTGACCTACATAACTGTTATAAGAAACAAGTATATTTTTTGTTGTTGCTGATAATTATTGTTGTTGTTGATAATTATTATTTTGGATTTTTTTTACGTTGCTTCATAACTTTTATTTGTAACTTTTTTTATTTACGTTACCGATAACTATTATTTTGAAAAATTTTTTTAACGTTGCTTTATAACTTTTTTTTGTGATTTTTTTCATTTACGTTGCCGATAACTATTATTTTGAAAAAAAAAAATTTTTTACGTTTTACGTCGATAATTATTTTTTTGGATTTTTTTCTTACGTTGCTTCATAACTTTTATTTATAATTTTTTTTATTTACGTTACCGATAACTATTATTTTGAAAAATTTTTTTAACGTGTCATAACTTTTATTTATGATTTTTTTAATTTACGTTGCCGTTAACCATTATTTTGAAAAAACATTTTTTTACGTTTTACGTCGATAATTATTATATTGGATTTTTTTTTACGTTGCTTCATAACTTTTATTTATAACTTTTTCTATTTACGTTGCCGATAACTATTATTTTGAAAAATTTTTTAATGTTGCTTCATAACTTTTATTTATGATTTTTTTAATTTACGTTGCCGATAACTATTATTTTGAAAAAAAAATTTTTTTACGTTGAATTACTTTATTTTGCTTATGAATTGATTTTTAATTTTTTTCAGGTTGACAAACGCAAATTAACAGCAGAAAACCCATTTCCACCAACAACTAATCAATTAAAAAATCAATTCATACTCAAAATGTGGTAAGGCAACGTAAAAAACAATTTCTTTCATAACAGTTATGAAGAAACGTAAAAAAATCGCAAAATAATAATCATCGAGAACGAAAAAAAAATTTGTTTCTCATAACAGTTATTAAGCCACGTAAAAATTAATTATCGCAAATAATAATTATAATCAACAAAACAAATTTATGTTGCATTGTAATAGTTACATTGCAATTATTTTCTTAAAAAACTTATAAGAGTTAAGTCCTTGTTTCAAATGGTATTAAGCTCGAAAGTTATCTACGGAACCCCTCCACCCCTCCACCTTAACACCTTAAAGCCCCAGTTTGAACATCGAACTATTCAATGAAATTTACTTGGTTTAAACTGTTTATCTATTTTAACCTTAACCCATTGCTGCCTAATTAATTTTTATTAATTAATTTTACCCATGAAAATTCATTTTTTTAAAAAATCACAAAAAAGTCAATGTTTGAGATCTCTCAAAACCATTGATAAGGATAGTTAGGGTAAAGATGGAACTACCTTAACCTAGTGAAGGTCACCCTAAAATTCCGCCCTTTAGCTAGAGTTACCAGACTCCAAAAATTGTGAATTTCCCGGAGGTGGAAAATGTAGCGAAACGTAGTGGCCTTAGAACTTCACAAAAGTCTGCCTCCTAACTCACCTGTAAACAATACAACTTTTGTTCACGTGTTTAGCTGATCACTTCAAAAAGTATGGAAAAATGCTACCATTGCTGCGTAATGGGTAAAAAATACCCAATGAATATCTCAGCAACGTGCAGAGATATAAAGATGAAATTTTGTTTCTGATCATTGTGGGTCACTTCTAGGTCGTGTATGAAATTTTATCAAAATCGTATGGGCGGAACTGGTACCCGGCAGCAATGGGTTAAACCGTCTCACCACGAAAATTCCTTAGAGTCAAAAAAATATTTCTATTTTCTTTTAGTATTCATTCAGTTCTGTGACTTAATGTAGTGTATTGAATATTTGTTTAAACTAAAATGTATTTGTACCAGATTTCAGGAAAAGTTAACTGAAGTCCGTGGCTCCCAAAAGAGTCAAATGAGACAATATTTTAGGACTTAATAAAAAATTTAATACATTTAACGACTTTGCTTAGATCTTTAACATTTTCGCAAAACTTTGAGTAGATGGTGCAATGTCGAAGAGCTCACAAGGTTGCTAGCGTATTAGTGTTCCAGACGTAAATATTGATTCGAGATAAAGCGAAAGTGACAAACAAAAAGGAATGTAATGTTCCAACAGTTTCCACAGAGACTTGTCAGGTTGTCTGTCTGATAAGACAATCCTTTTCATGTGCTTAGCTAATAGAAAGTGGCTTGTCGTCAAACCGACCAGACCAGCTGTCTACAATCAGTTCTATTCAAACACAAAAGAAACGAAGACATTTCGGGCATTAGTGCGATGTGACATGTGGCGTAACCCATTAAAAGTAACTCATAAGTTGAAGTAACCAATTTGCTTGCGTTCATGGCTGCAGCAGAGTTTTGTAGAGCAGACTCAGGGCCAATAAAGTCGACTTTAAAGCAAGTTGTCTAGCGAGCCGAGTTTCTAGAGAGTCAAGTAAACCGATTAAATAGACAAGATATACAAAATATTGTGGCTTTTATGCCCTTCCTGAGGCTTCTAACCATTTTTCCCAGTACGGACCTTACGACAGTTAATTTGCCAATTTTTGAAGTGTCCATGTACACAGACACGTGAACATTGATGTCCACTGTACCGCATCTGTTGCCTTTCCCTTTGTCTCAAGAGTGCCCAGGCTCTACTACTACTTCAAGTACCTCAAGTAGATCTGGCCAGCCCCACCACTGGGTGATTCTGCGGTCTTTAATACACAGTCTTTGACATCAAGTATAGCAAAGCTTCTGGATCTCTTTTGGTCGATCAGTCACTTTTGTAAAGCGAAGATTTTTCTACAATGCGAGTTCCAGTAGCTTATCCGCCATTAGTGTCACCTTCTCACATATATCTGGATCTTGCGAAAGCTGGAACTCACTAATATGTTTAGTAAAATATAAATTCTAAATTTTAATAAATATAATATAAAATAAAATATAATAAATATAGTCTGACATTAAGACACAACAAGAAATGTGTGAAAACGGATTTTGTGTCAGACAAATCCATTTTATAGATTTTTTTTTCTCAAGAATGCCTTCACATCTTTTCAATATGATTTTCAATTGTCGATTTTTATGTTTAAAAATTAAAAAAATTGAAACTGAACTGATAAAACTTCGTTTCTACTGGTTAGAAATAAAAGTTTGTATAAAATATTTGTTTCAAAAATTATTAATTAAAATTAAAGAAATGATTGAAAATTTTTTTAGTTATGTTTGTTTAATAATTTGTTGCACAAAACATGAATCAGTTTTTATTTTTTAATTTATAAATCAAATGTATTATTTTTAATTACTTTCTGTATAATTTTTTTTTAACGAACAAACAAAGCATTAAAGTTTTGGTAATATTTTAATAAGTAAATTTATAAAATTATACTAAAACACGTGATATTTTATTTAATTTAAATTATTTTAATTTATTTATTTTTTTTATAAAAAATCGAAGAATTATAATTTTACATTTTAATATATGTATTTTTTTAACACAAACTATCTAGAATTAAAGTTTTAATTTTTTTTTAATAAACAATTATAAAAATTAGTGATGTGTTATTTACTTATAATTTTATATTATAATATTTTTTTAACACAAAATACTAGGAATTAAATTTTTCATTTTAAATAACATTTTATAAAAATTAGTGATGTGTTATTTTTTTTACAAACACACAAAGCATTTAAATTTTGTTAATTTTTAATTCATAAATTGATAAAATTTAATTAAAAATACGTGATACAGTGGTGTCTGGATATAGTGAACTAATTATTGCAAGGTCTGTTCACTGTATTGAGGTTGTTCACTATATCAAGGTTAACATTTTTGTTCAAAAACTCGTTTTATTTGCTCAAAATACAATTTTTGTTTTTTGCTTGAAAATTTTTTTCTATATTTAGAGGCTCGATGTCAAAATTTGGGTGTTCACTCAAAATACACTTTTTGTTTTTTGCTTGAAAATTTTTTTCTTTATTTAGAGGCTCGATGTCAAAATTTGGGTGTTCACTATATACGGGGTTCACTATACCCAGCCACGACTGTATTTTATTTTTAAAACAATTTTTTTTTAATAAAAATTCAAAGAATTATGTTTTAACATCTATATTTTTATAATTTTTTTTTTATAATACCAAATACGAAGAATCAAGAAAACTTTTAATGTTTCAAATCAAAAAACTTATAGAAATTACTGATATGTTATTTTATTTATATATAATTTTTTTAACAAACAAAGAAAACTTTAAAAGTGGATTTATTTGTAACTAATAAATTAAAAAGACGACTTACTGCACTTTCTATTTTTGATCGAAGATTTGTAATTTTATAATATTCAAAAATTTTTTTGTAACACAGAAGAAGAAGAAGAATTGAACTTGTTTTTCATAAACAATTAATTTCAAACAAATTCGCTTCAAGGTCAATTGAAACTTGTTTCTTACTTGAACTTGCTTGTTTTGCTACAAATATTTCCAACAAACAAATATTTACTGCAAATATTCCCTGAAAATATGCCTTAAAATTATATAAACCAGTTGGTGAATACCCCTAACGTATAGCTTTAAAGTGACGCATTTAATGTGTCGCGCGCACATTTCAGCCTGGCGCGTCTTTGCCACAACCACAATCAGCAATAAATGCAGCCGTTAAAATACCGCAACACATTTGTGCACCAAAAAATACACCAACAATAACAATAATACAAGTATGGCGGAAACAACAAACTGTGCGGCGCGCACACACACACACACACTGCGATAACCCACTCATATGTAACACTTGTTCTGTGCGCAAAAAACATGAAAATATAAAAGCAACAACAACAACAAAGTAACAAATAGGAGACGTTAAAAAAGCAACGGCAACGGCGGCAGCAACACAATCAACTTATGAGAAGGTTGTGATAGAGCGACATTAAGAAATCGTGATAACAGCGCAGACACCGACGCGGTGCAGCCCCAGCTGACACACACACAAACACACACACACAGAGGCAGGCATACAGGACACATTATAATGGCTGCGTTGCTGTGCGTGCGGCAACCCCAAATACAAACTCATACAAGCACACACATACTCATACAAGCACACCAACACACACACACACATGTCATATAGACATCGCATAATGGCCGCTCCGATGTGACAATTCTTGTTTGCAATTGTAATAAAAATATATACATATGTACATACATTTTTTTTGGTAACGTGCCGCATTGTTGTTGCACGTTTCTTGATGCCGCCCCCCTCTTTCTCTGTCTATGTGTTAGCGCCACTTCATTTTGGCCATAACGAAATATGCGCGTACGTGTGTAAATATTTTTGTTGTTCTTGTATTGTTGCATGTGTCGCGTACATGCATTACCGCACATGCAGGCAATGTGCGGAATAGCCCGCCATGTGTGCATAGCCGCCGCCGACGACGACGACGACGACGATGCGCACGTACGCGCAGACAAGGGTTAAGGGCTGCCACTGCCTCCAGCTCGTAGCTCATTAGTTCTATGGAGGCAAAGGAACAAGTTAATGCCAAAACGAAGGGGGCGAGATGATATTTTTTGTGGCCTATCGGTTGGTGCATCTGTTCTATACATTTTATTAAATTAATCACACAACTTTAAACTGTACAAATAGTCGAAACAGTGCATTTCATATCCGGTTCATTTAAAGTACAAAAATACATAATTATTGGGTGTAATATGG
This sequence comes from Melieria picta, assembly GCA_964056695.1. Classification (NCBI taxonomy): domain Eukaryota; kingdom Metazoa; phylum Arthropoda; class Insecta; order Diptera; family Ulidiidae; genus Melieria; species Melieria picta. The sequence goes on from OZ057400.1 coordinate 118,813,708, forward strand.
AAGGTTGCAGTATAAAGGGAGTAACGGCTCGTGTAACCAACTCAGAGTGTAAATGTCGCACACTCAGAAAAATATTTGACAGATTTAAAGAAGTATTTCCTGAGCAGATAAAGATTTGTTTAACTGAAAAAAGTCTTGATTAAAAAAAAACTGCTTCTGAAATTTTTTTAATAAAAATAAAAACAATTAAAGATTAGTTTTTAATGATCAATTTATAAAAGTTTGTATAAAATATTTCAAGAATTATAATAATTAAAGATAATATTAAAAATTTTGTTTTTTATTTATTTTTTGTACAAAATATGAACAAGTTTTTATTTTTAATTAATAAATAAAACGTTTTATTTACTATAATTGTTACATTTTTTTAACAAATAAACAAAGCGCTAAAACTTTTGTAATACTTTAAGTAGTAAATTTATTAAAATTTTAATGCAAAACGTGATATTTTATTTATTTTTGTTTATAAAAAATCGAAGAACTATCATTTTATAATTGATTGAGTGATTAATTTTTTATTTTTTTTAAATAAAATTTGTAAAAGTTATGTTTAATTAATGCTGTGTTATTTACTTATATTTATATAATATTACAATATTTTAATCATTTTTTTTAACACAAAATATCTAAAATTAAATTTTGTATTTTAAATAAAAATTTCTAAAAATTAGTGATGTGTTATTTTTACTTTATACATAATATTTCTTTACAAACACACAAAGCATTTATAATTTGTTAATTTTTTTACTCAGAAATTTACAAAAATTAATTAAATATACGTGATATATTTTTTACTTAAATTATATTTTATAAAAATTCAAAGAATTATGTTTTTAAATCAATAGCTTTTTAATAATTTTTTTATAACACCAAATACGAAGAATTAAACTTTTATTGTTACAAACAAATAAACATATAAAAATTAGTGATATGTTCTTTTATTTACATATAATTTTTTAGCAAACAATGAAAACATAAAAAGGTTTTTTTAAACTAATAAATTAATAAACAAAGGACAGAAAGACGAATTTACTGCATTTATTTTTGATTTTTAAATCGAAGATTTGCAATTTTATATTAACAATTTTTTTTACACAAAATACGAAAAATTTAACTTGTTCTTTATTAATTATTAATTTCACAAAAATTGGCTACATATTATTAACTTTTTATATATATTTTTTTTTAACGAACTGACAAAGAATTAAAAGTTTGTTAACATTTTGAGCAAAAAATGTATAAAAACAAGACGAAAACATTAAGACAATTTTATATTATTTATTTACATTAAGAAAAGTGTATATTATTTGTTTATTTGTTACATTTTTGGTTATTTTGTTATTAAGTTTTTAAGAACTTAGACAGTACATAAGTATAAGCGATATTTGAAAAATATAATATACTTATTTACTTACTTACGTATACATTTAAATTTTTTTTACAAAAGCTTCTGTAAATTTGTCAAAGTGTTTACTGTCATTTAATTGTATATATTAAATTTTTTTCTTACTTTTTCGTTTTGTGCAAATATTAAGTTTTTTATACAATCATTTAATTTTTTTATTAACAAATTTATTAAAAAAAAAATTTTTCCTTTATATTTAAAGAACAATACTTTTTTTATTTTTATATATTCTAATGTATTTGTACATATGTATATATTTCACATATTTATATACAATTTTAATATTTTTTTTACTAAAATTCTGTTAATTTTTATTATGAGATTGAATGAATATGAATCTTAAGTTTTTTATACAATTATTTCATTTTTTATTAACAAATTTATTAAAAAAAAACTTAAAAAATATTTTCATTATATTTAAAAAAAATTATTTTATATATTTTTATAAATTCTTATGTATTTGTACATATGTATATATTTCATATATTTATATGTAGTTTTAGTATTTCTTTTACTAAAATTCTGTTAATTTTTATTATGAGATTGTTATTGAATTAATGAACAAATTATAGTTTTTGGGCAAACAAGTTTTAAAATTTTCCGTTTTTTTTTGCTAAGCTTAAAAGCATAATTTTTGTTTTTAAACCTTTTGTTTGTTATAATTTTGTGTTTCATCAAAATATTAAATTTTCTTTTAACAACTTTATTTCATTGCTATCAATAAAAGAACACTTTCTTTCAGTGTATCGTTTAATCGCGCAATTCACCTGCACACGCACGCACACACGCTCCAGTGCTGCCACCTTCGTTACTCGTCTAATCAAAATCCATTCCAACGCAGCCGTCGCAGTGCACGCTTCAGTCATTCCCATGTCGCTCCAGCGAGATCGCCGGCCGCTGATACTGTCCGCACCCGCAATGCAAACGACAGCTGCGCCGGCCGTCGTCCAAGCTGACAGCCCGGCCAGGCGCACAACGTTCGTGCGCAGTTAGATGAATGTCTGTCTAGATGAATGGAATGAGTGACGCGTTCGCTGTCCGCAAACGCATTTAGACAAGTTTCGGACGCAAGACGGATTTTCGAGTCAACAACAAACAGCAGTTACAACAATGGCCTACAAACTGCTCGGCCGAGCCAACTTGATAAACGTCTCTCTACATGGCCACTAAAAATTATGCGCATTCACATGTCAAAAACTGTCTTAACAATGCAAGATTATAATAACTTCATTTCATTGGAACCTTTGAAAAGAGCAGCCACGCTAACTTATTCACCCCAATCGTAATCTGAATGCTAAGCAAAATTGTACAAAAAATATACCAAAAATATGTGAAAACATTTGAAGAAAATGCAAAGAGTTTTTCCGCACTTCGAGCATTTTACATAATTTTGCATAAATTTTTCCTAAAAACCGACCCGCTAATGAGTCAGTCAGTCAGTGTGTATTGTTGATGGTGCAGCTGTGTTGTTGTTGCTGGTTGCGTTGTCGTGTTGCACCGAACACCGGTTTTTCCTCCAAAAATTTACACCTAATTGCTGTTTGTTGGCGGAAAAGCGGAAAGCACACACCTCGGAAATGTTGCTGAACAAGTGTTTGTTGAAAGCGGATGAGAAGCGAGGCCGAACAAGGCGCACGCGATTGTTTGACAAATAAATAAATGTGTTTTCTGTTGTTTGTCGACTACTGTGCGGGGTTGTTTCTAAAAAGGTCAAGCAATGCTCTGTTTTGGTTTAGGCAAACTCATTAGCGGAGTTCACTCTTCATAGCATTTTTAGTGTAAAGTTGCTATCGAAGCAATCTGTCACTACAACTGCTTTCGAAAACATTGCGAAAATTCAAAAATTGCACCTAAAATGCTATGAAGATTGAACTCTATTTACCTATAACTATTAAGTTTTCAACAGCACAGTTCGACAGCTATTTCCGAGGCATTGTTGTTGCTCTTAGGTGTAAAGTTGCTATCACACAACTGCTTTTCAAAACATTGGGAAAATTCAAAAATTGCACCTTAAATATTATGAAGAGAGAACTCCACTATTATGTTTGCAATAACTATTTCCGAGGCATTGTTGTTGCTGTTATTAGTCTTCACTAAATACGCCAAGAATTGCGTTGATAGTTGATTATAAAATTTAGTGACACATTTTTAAAGAAGACATTTTAATGCATCTTGAAAACTGGAACTTACGGTGACATATATTCTTTTTTTATTTTTAAATTTTTTGTTTGGTATGTGAGTTTCTCAACTTCATGGCATCCTGCAGGAAGATTACCAATTCAAGAAGTGTAAATCAGGTGTTCCCCAAGGGAGCATTCTGGGACCTCTATTATTTGTCCTTTTTATCAATGATATTAGCAATTGTTTTTCTTTGTCGAACTATTTGCTTTACGCTGACGACCTGAAAGTTTTTACAGTTGTCAAGGACTCAACGGATGCAATTAATCTACAAAATGATTTGAATGAATTGCATTTATGGTGTTTGATGTCGGGTCTTTCTTTGAATATTAAAAAGTGTTTTCACCTAACATTTTCGAGGCGCCAGAACGCTATTTCAACACGTTACTCTATTGCTAACTGGGCGCTACAGTGCGTAGTTGATGCTAAGGATCTTGGAGTTATGTTTGACTCTAAGTTTTCCTTCAGTAACCATATTAATTTTATTCTTTCGAAGTCATATTCTATTCTTGGCTTTATTCGACGTAATACCGCTGAGTTTTCAGACCCATATACCTTCAAGTTGCTTTTTACTGCGCTTGTTCGCTCTCATTTAGAATATGCAGGAATAATTTGGAGACCTTATGACCAACTGTCTATAGGTAGAATTGAACGCGTTCAAAAAATTTTCCTCAAGTTCGCATTGCGTTCGTTGCGGTTTGAAGCCCCTGTTCCGTCTTATGGTTCGCGGCTAAAACTTATTAATTTAAGCACTTTAGAAAAGAGAAGGACAGTTCTTTCATTATCATTTACATATAGTCTAATTATCGGCGTCATTGATTGTCCAATCTTACTCGAGCGGATAAGCTTTAATGTTCCACAAAGAAGTCTACGAATTGTTTACCCTTTTTATGGTGAGCACTTTAAAACTAAATTTGCAAGTAATGCACCGATTTCTCGAGCTTTACGTGAATTCAATGCATTATCTTATTCTCAACAGCTAGACTTTTCTTTACCTAAATCGGCTTTTATAGAAATTCTTAATTTAATAGTTTAATTCATTTATTATTTAGTTTGTAATGTACATTGTAAGGTAGTCTTTATTGCTTAATTTGTACATTTCTTGGATTTATTATTATCAATACTTTATATTTTTTCTAGTCTGTAAGGTACATTGTACTGTAGACTTAAAATAAATAAATAAATAAATAAATCTTTAAATTTTGACAAATTCTGTCTATCGGTATGAACGTATTTTCACGGCTTTAGCCACCTTTCTGTATCCTGTCGGGAGATTGGCCGTATTAGATTACTTAGTGGTATTTTTCGTACCTTCTTTCGTGTTCAGCTTTTCAAAATGTTGCCGTAATTATTGACCTTCCTCTTGTTACAAACGTCACGCGTTATCTCGGAACTCCTGCGACTAATATTCCTCTTCTATGTCATCTGTCCCAGTACGCGCAATCTTCTACTCGCCAATGTCGCACACTGATAAACTACAAAGTTTTTTTTCCATACTCCACGCACAGTCTACAAGTAACTTCCTCAGCAAGAATGAGAGGTGTTGGGCATAACAAGCAGCTTACATGCCATCTCAGACTTGACGGATTTAGAAAAAGAGCTTTTTAAATTTATTCTTCCTCAGAGAGCATCGAAATTCTTTACAGTTGATGATCTCAATCCGCCTTTCGTGTTGCTTCAATAATATCAAATTGTTAACCACACCTACGACCGTTGAATTGTTGAATTCAATCCCAGGTTCAGGTGCACAAAAGTTCAATTCCGACTTCCTCTTAAGCTGTGATAGCTATTTTCTGAAGCTTCATTGCTCCTTATTTAATGCAGTCAGCCATCTCGGAGTTCATCGATTTGTATTAATCTTCTCATCTGCTCCTTGTGTAGAAATCTAAAATGCATTGAAGAAAAGCTACTGTGTTCTAATTTCATCTGGTTCACATGTTATCTAAAGAAATTTAATTAAAAAAGGATTAAGTTTAAATTATTGTAGCAGAAATGCCTTAAAATCCCATCTATGTAGAAATCTACACATGGGCGTGCACAACGTAAGTTTTATTTTAGTAGCAGATGAAGGTTAAGAATTGTTTTAGATTCTCTGCCTCCAAGCCGTTCTAGATTATCTACAGTTGGTAATTCCAATCCACTTTTCATGGTCTGAGCATTTGAGCAGAACGTTCCTGGCTTCGCCTTTCTTTAGAGTTCTTTGAAATTCTTCACAGTTGGTAGTCCCAATCCGCCTTTCGATTTTTCTAGATACTCCAATTTAAACTAGATTTTCTCCAATTTAAACTTCTTGGATTCTCTTCCCACTAACTTGGTTTGCCTAACATTCATTGACCCACAACAATGTCAGCAGCTGCTTTTTCGGACGCACTCCAAAGCCACGTTAGTGGGTCAGTTTAGATTTTTACATGCAATTCTTTCTTAACAATTCTATTGGTATGTTAGTCTAAAAAAATTCGTATGTTTAAAGGAATAAATTTAAATAAATATTTAGATTTTATTGTTTTATTTAGTTTAACATCGGATTAGGTAGTAGTGGGACTACTGTCCACCAATGTTGATATCTTGCGCTTCCTACTTGCATCTAAAGGACGTCCCCTAGGCTCACTGTCCGAATAAAATGTAGGAGTGGGGTGGGGTGTGGTGAGGTGGTTTAGGTGTTTGACGTCCCTGATTACAAGCTAGTGGGGGCCCAAGTTAAGTATCTAAGTGGCCCGAGCGTCGTCTTCTGTTTTAATTAAACTGCAACGCAGTGAAAAACTATGAGTCCTGGTGTTTCCTCCGCTCCTTAACACCAGAAAGACCGCAAGTTTTCCATACTTGCAAAGACTACATATCATATACATATCCGCTGATATCTCTAAAACTATACATGGGATTTGGCTAATTTTTTAGAAAATAAATTTTAAAAAATATATAAAAATTTCTATGATAAAAATAAAAGTCACTAAAACAAAGGTTGATAGAAATACTAAAAAAAAATACAGATGATTGAAAATGAAAAATCGTCAAAATGACCTCAATGGTCCTTCTAGTGTTAACTAAATTAATTGATATTTTTCTTATATCTTAAAAAATTCAAAAATAAATTTTTAAAAAATATAAAAATTTCGACGATAATAAAATGAAAGTCACCAAAGCAAAAGTTGATAGAAATTCTAAAGAAAATACAGATATGTAATTAAAAATGACAAACCGTCAAAATGAATGATGAATGGTCTTTCTAGTGTTAACTAAATGAATTGATATTTTTCTTATATCTTGAAAATTCCATCTCGAAATCCAAATTTCATACACCTGATCTGAGAGAACCGTATCTATGGTGTGATTGTGTTTTACAAAATTGCGTCCGTTATGGAGTCAACGTCTGACTGCCCAGCGCTATAATGACCGATGTATTACACAGGTTACGGTAAATAAAGTGATCCAGTGATCCAGTGCATAAATCAGTCCAAGAAAACACGAATTCTTCTGAAAGCAGTTTGCAAGTAAAATTCAATTCTTTTGAAAAGAATTGCTTTCAGCTTTCATTCGAGATCATCAGTGATTCAAATTAAAGAGTGCTGAATTATTAAATTAATTTTTTGGAAATTTTTGGAATTGTGGTTCGAGTGCATTTCATTCGAGATCATCACTGATTCAAATTGAAGAGTGCTGAATTATTAAATTAATGTTTTGGAAATTTTTGGAATTGTGGTTCGAGTGCATTTTTCATAAATGTAACAATGTTTCTGGTTTGGCGTTTAGTTACATTAGATAAAAAAATTTTATACAAAAATGCATTTTAAAAACCTATAGAAAATTTCCTCTCAATGTAAGAATGTTTCTGGTTCGGCGTTTAGTTACATTAGGTACAAAAATTGTATACACAAATTCATTTAACCCTTTCGCTACAGGTTTTTACTGGGGAAAGTCAAAATTTTTAATTTTACGTCTTCGGCTTCTATGTGGTTATATTAGCAACATTCCATAAGAAATTTTTTAATTTTTATACTCGGACCATGTATTTTAGAGTGTTTTTCTATGAGAGCAACCACATCGTTGTGACTGTAATAATTACTTAAACATAAAACTTTTTAGGCATAACGAAAATTTGAATATTTCTTCATTTACTTCAGCCAAAATTAAAAAAAAAAGTATCTAAATGGAAAGAAAATGTCAAATTAAAAAGTTCTCAAAGCCGATAGCCCTAGCAGCTAGTGCTTATTTTTTATTGTAATTTTAATTATAATAAAGAATTAAATAATAATAATAAAAAGTTCTCTAAATTTATCTGTTTCTTATTCCTTTACTATGTCAAGATATACCATTAAAAAAACGTGTATACTTCTCTTCTTTAAACTTAAATATTCAGTTTATTAATTTAGAATTTTTCCTAAAACTTCAAACTATTCTAAAGACCAACAAAAAATGTATTCTTGCAACCACAGAGGGTTCAGACGTCCACAAAGTAGTATGTTGTCATATGGCAACAAAATAGCGAAAGGGTTAAGACACCTATAGAAAATTTCATATTAATTAGCTCATGGTTCCGACCATTCTAAACAACCGGAACTGGAACATTTAACATCCGAAATGCATTGCAAACTTCACTGAAGTATCGCTTGAAATGTTTTCATTATCTCACCGAACATTTAAATAATTTTTAAATACCTACATAGTATTGATTTTATTTTGGAATTCAAATAGCTTAAATGTAGACGCTTTAAAAATTTTTCTAAACAAGTAAAAAATAACAAAAACAACAACCACCACATATCAACCAACCAACGAACGAACAATGGCCCAGAGCGCCAGCAACAACACGGGTGGGCGGGCCGGCAGTTGTCGAACATCTATATTTGCTGTCGGCTGCCAGACGGCTTATAACTTATGTCACAAACATACATGCAAACATATATTCGAAGAAATCAAAAAGCAACAAGAAGAAGAACAACAACAACAACTGTTCATAACAAACGACATGAAATTTAAGATAAATACGCACTTTTTGACATGACAGTTTACCAGCAGTGAAATGTCAAAAAATTAAATTCACTCACAATCAGTTTTTCATTTCACAGCGCTCCCCTTTCGCTCCCCAACCGGTGCGCTGCGCTGCCTGCGGCGCGCCCTGCTTCCATAGCAAAACAAAAAAACACAAAAAACAAAACCAACACTGTGCGCAGCTTAAAAGCGGGCGGGCAAAGTGTAGGTCGGGCGGTGGCGTCGCACTGTGTTCGTGCGTCTTGTTAGCCTTGTCTTGTCAACATCTCTGGGTAATTCATCTTTTCAATTTTAATTTCAGCCAGCGCGCGGCCACTCGCTTCAACAATTTCCACTGCCACTAGCATTTCTGCCACTTCCTCCGTTCTCGCTGCTCGCTGCTCTTTGCGCTGCCCTCGCGCTGCCGCAGCGTGTTTATAATTCCATTTCAACTCCACTACGACTCTGCGTCCGCAGTTCTTTGCGCGTTTTCGTGCTTCAGTGACGCGCCTTTTGTTTCAGCTCTGCTTCGTTGTTTTCATTTTGGTCGCTGTTTTGCTTTGCGTTTTGTTGCCGTTTGTTAAGCTTTAAATTTCCTAACTCCACGCTTGTGCTACGTCGCCGTCTCTTCGGCTCTCTATCTGTCTATCTGTCTGTCTGTCGGCATGTCTGTGTCCGTGCTGTGAGGTTTAAGCTGGCATTCTTCTGTTTTTCCGCTGACGCGTTTAATAGATAGCACAGCGCACTGACAGCTGTCATAATTAGTTTTGACATTTTGAGGTAATTATATATTTGCGCGCGAGTGCTGTCACATCGCTCGAGCTGCTGCGCCCACAGTGCTGCGCCGTTCAACACTCGCTCGAGTACTTCGTGCGATGCTTATCCTGAGTTAAATTTTTTACAGTTGAATATTTAAATGCATAAATGAAAGTATGAGTAGAGCTGTCATAAATATTTTGGGAATATTAAAGAAGTGCAACTCTCACTCAGAATCACACAAAACCTTCATTGCCAATAGTACCAAAAACAGCTTCAACAACTGAGCTGAGGTAACCCGAACTGGACAAAAATACGGACGATACGGCGTTGTTTTCGATTCGAAGTTTAGCTTCACTTCCCATGTTAATTGCATTGTCTCGCGTGCTTACTCTATGTTAGGGTTTGTCCGCCGAAATTCTTCCTCCTTTTCCAATCCTTATACGCTCAAGCTATTGTATACTACTTTTGTTAGGTCCAGACTGGAATATGCTGCTTTCATCTGGAGACCTTATCATGCGTCGCATTCTAATCGTTTAGAGCGTATCCAAAAAAGATTCCTTAAGTTTGCCCTTCGCTCCATTCGTTTTTCTGAGCCCCAGCCTCCTTACAGGTCTAGATGTCTTCTGCTTGGTTTAAAATCACTTGAAACCAGGAGGGCTGTCATTTCCATGGCTTTCATTTTTGATATAGTCAATGGAAATATTGACTGCCCCTCTCTCCTGTCCAAAATATCTTTCAATGTGCCATCTCGCTCCCTCCGGCATTTTTCCCCTTTTTCTGTCGAGTTCTCTAGGACGCGTTATGGTAGTAACGCTCCTATTCCTCGAGCCTTAGCCGAGCTAAACGTGCTATCGACCTCTTCAATGTTTCATCTGTCTGTACCTAAACCCTCGTTTATTTCCTTTGTTTATTCTCTCTTTCCCTTTTAAGTTTAAGCTTAAGTTCGATTTTGTTAATTAGTCTGTAAGAATTGTTCAAAGACTACTACTAAATAAATAAAATAAATAAACACTAAGCATTCAATATTCATTCAAATAAAAACGAAGCATAGTAGTTCAGTTAGTTAGATGGACCTCGAAGGCGGGTACAGGAACCAAGACATAGTCATCTGCTCGGACAGGAAGCAGCCATCAAAGCACTAATCTCATATGAGATAACCTCAGGGTTAGTGCTGGAATGCATTAACGCATTGAATGAACTGGACATACGCAACCAGATAAAAATCGTCTAGGTCCCAGGACAAAGGGGCACAATAGATCAATTTTGGTCTCAGTGCACATTTCCCCTTGCAAATCTAAGGGGGATAGACGAAAACGAGGAGGCAGACAGCCTTGCTAGGACCACTGCGGCCACTGTCCCAATTGGAGCCAGAGCCTTTCATTGGTCTGGGCAGGAACACCCTAGCAGAGACACTAAGAGTCGAGGAAAGAACCAGGAATTCAGAACACTGGTACAGTGCCCCAGGTCTTAGACAATTCAGAATCTTCATTTAGGGATATAACCCCAAATGGAGCGAGGAGTGCCTCAGGCTGAAGAAAATCCAGCTTAGACAGACTACCGGACTTCCAGCTGGACACTGCATACTGAGAAAACACATGAATACAATCGGTAAAGAAGCACCGAAGCACATCATACTGCGCTATGAAGCAGTCTGTCATAGCAGGAGGCGATACCTGGGCCAATACTGGTTTGCAGAGGAGAATGTCAAGCAACTGGACCCCCGTGGGTTACTAAGTTTCATTAGGTCAGTGGGTCTAGGGGATGTTCTCTAACGATCTGTAGGGGGCACAATAGATCAGTAATGGTCTCAGTGCAATTAACCCCCCCAATAAATCTAATCTAATCTAGTTAGATGAACAGACGTATAGAGATTTTGAGGAAAATGAAAACGATGTATAAACTTAACTAAACCACCAACCATTTCCAATAGTTAGATTGGTAGAGTGGTTGCGGGCCAACGCTGCAATAAGCACAATTGTCACAGGAATTTGATACTTCATCCAAATTATGTGTCACCACTGGAGTATGGTGATTTAAATCCACCCCATAAGATTCAAATAACCCAGTAGTACGTGAACCTCCAAGGTGCATACGGTTTGGATGTCCTCTAGGAACGGTGTACCCAACGAAAGTAGCCTGAACACCACCAGAGCCAAACAGAGGTTATAGTCTTGTCAAAGCCATTAAAGAGATAATGATCTAAGGTTTCATTCTGGTTCAAATCTCCGCAGCTTCGGTAGTATCGGTTATGGGTGACTCACCCAACGGTCAGTGACCAGTGTGGGGCTCAAAGCCTTGCAGAACTGAGCACAACAGAGGTTATTATCTCATCAGGACCATTGCAGAGATAATGATCTAAGATTTCTTCCTGGTTCAAATCTCTCTTTTCAGTGACCAGTGTGGGACTCAAAGCCTTGCAGAACTGAGCACAACAGAGGTTATTATCTCATCAGGGCCATTGTAGAGATAATGATAAGGTTTCTTCCTGGTTCGAATCTCCGCAGCTTTGGTAGTATCGGCTATGGGTGACTTACAGCCTGACAACATGCTCCCCCAACGGTCAGTGACCAGTGTGAAGCTCAAAGTCTTGCAGAACCGAGCCGAACAGAGGTTATAACCTCATCAGGGCAATTGCAGAGATATTTATCTAAGGTTTCTTCATGGTTCAAATCTCTCTCTTCAGTGATCCGTGTGGGGCTCAAAGCCTTGCAGAGCCAGCCGAACAGAGGTTATAATCTAATCAGGGCCATTACAGAAATAATGATCTGAGGTTTCTTCCTGGTTCGAATCTCCGCAGCTTTGGTAGTATCGGCTATGGGTGACTTACAGCCTGGCAACATGCTCCCTCAAAGGTCAGTGACCAGTGTGGGGCTCAAAGCTTTGCAATACTCTTACGTAAATTATTTAGCAGAGAATCTGCTAAAATGGGTTTGGTGGCAAATAAGGACAAGGATAAGGACATCCTTTCTCCTAACCTATATATCCTTCCTGAACCAGCGCAATGCCTCGCATTTATAGGGGTATCCCCTGCGCGTAGCTCATATTTAAAAAAAAAAGGAGCGACTAGGGTCTCATGCGAGTCCGAGAAGTCTATTTTTTAAGTTGTCAAGGAATTTGTTTACCTTGGTAGACAACAGTAATGATGTCAGACTGGATAGAAAGCGAAGGATTTTTTTGACTCAAACAAACGCGCAGGGGATGACCCCTATTAATGTGAGGCATTGCGTTGGTTCAGGAAGGATATAAAGGTTAAGAGATAGGGTTTCGAGTGAAGGGGTTATGGACTCTTGCTTTGAACCCATCGAGATCATAAGTGCTGGGGAAAATATCTACAGGGAGACCATTCCAAGGATTACTCTTGTCAATAGGTGCTACCAGAGTCTTCGCTGGCAATCGACCTCCGTCCGTGTCTTTTATGACGCAGAAGCATGGACATTGTCGCGTAACGACATAGCGGTCCTTGAGGTGTTCGAGAGGAAGGTACTTCGCAAAACCTTCATCCCTGTTCATATTGGCGACGACTATCGTATACGAACCAATAACGAGCTGTAGGAGCTAAAGACAAGGACCTTGTCCTAAAGACAAGGACCTAGCACAGCGAACCAACATGCAGCGGCTACGCTGTCTTGGCCATATTTCAGGTAAGGACAGCGAAGCTCCGGGGAAAACGTTGCTCGAGGCTTTAGTTGGAGGTCGACGGCAAAGAGGAAGATTGTCTCTCCGGTGAAAGGACCGAGTTGAAGATGCGCTATCATCTCTTGGTGATACTAAATACAGAAGGTCTGGAGAGAAATTTTGCAGCAGGCCGTGACACAGTAAGAGGATGTTATGGACTGTTAAGTACTTAAGTAAGTAAATTATGTTGCAAGTATTTGGAACAGGCGAGGTCGTATCTCGGTCATGTTTTCCTACATATATGACAAGTCTGAAGTCCTCTCCATCTGTTCTTAAAATTAAATTTCTTCTTTGGGTTTTCTAATCAAGGTTATGGCTGATTTCGCATGATCAAATACGCAGCTAATTTCATTTAAGCCAAATCAATTCAGCTGCCTTTTCGTCTACTTTAATGTTTCTATATCCTGGAACCCAAATCAGAGTAGCGCTTAACTTATGCCTCACAAGCTCTTTAACGATTTTGGTTTACGATTATAACCAGTTGAAATATTCCAGCAAACAATACAACCGCACACTTGGTTTGATACCCGCAAGAGGGTCGAAAAACTTAAGTAATAAAAGCCACACGGCACTTTCAATGGCACCCGGAAAAGTTGCAACCATAATGAATTGACAACATTTAAAAGTGTCATAAAAGCGAGTCGTATAAATCGTCAAACTATAGTAAAAACGGTGGCGACCCTCAACATAGACAAACAAAAACCCACCACCCAAAGTCGGCAAAAGGTGACAAAACCACGTGTAAATAACAACAATGCCACAAATGAGCGCGCTACAAAAACAACAACAATCAATGAGAGGCATTGTATTTGTAGTGCACGCACTGAAGTCACATAAACCGTAATGACAGCGCACCATTGTCTGACTGTCTATCTGGCTGTCATTATTGCCTAATGTGCGCAACACTATCAAGATTTGCCTGCTCCGCTCCCCTCTGCACACCGCTTTAGGCCGCGAAATTTTGCCATGCAATGCTGACCGGCCTCGACTAAATAACACTCGACGCTTTTCATTTAATTTGAAGCAACGCATTGCACCGCACCCCACTGCACGAACCCCTCTCGCAGTGCACTCGAAGACAATCCATTAAAAAACGTAGCGCTTTCCCGTGTCAACAGTTTGCCGCACTTGTCGCACGCGGCCGGAAACGACCTTGGCCCGTTATCGTTGCATTCTCATCGCTCTTACACACTTTTTTTCTCGGATTTCTTTTCATACTTACTTTGTTTTGTTGTGTTTTTTTTTTAGTTTTATGTTGATACTCATCAGAATTTTGTTTCTGTTTGCTGATGCACAATTTTTATCTGCATTAAAAAATCAGCATAAAAGCATTTTTGTGTTGTATGCTTTTTATTTTATGTCCTCCACATTGTTGTTGGTATACTTGCTAATTGTTGTTGTAATGCATATAATTTAAAAAGAGGGCATTTTCCATGTAGCCCACGAAGTGTGTTAATGCTGCCAGCGGTTGTCATCAACATTTAGTTCTGCATTTGGCTGCATTGTTGCATCGCAGGGAGGGCGGGAATGAGGCAAGAAGTGCTGCATTGGTAAACAGATTTTTGTTGCATTTTCCGGTCCCGAATTTTGTGTCTGTCTGACTAAAGAAGGTCATTTAATTTAAGCGATTTCATATCTGGTTTGCTCGTTGTGTGTTCAACTGGGCGTAAACGCGATTTGAATGCTAGGAAAATACGTTAAATGTAATCAAAAATGAATACAAACAGGTCAACATACATGTTGACCAGCTAACTGCGTAAATTTTTATGACAATCTAATGATGAATTTACACTACTAAGATTTATTTAATGAAGTAATTTTCAGGGATTCTTTCTATTATAACACCGTGCGACAAAAATTAAAAAAATGTTTCACACCGGAAAAAACGAGTGTGCTTATGACCACACGACTGAAGTGAAACTTCTTTCGCTCCATCTGTATGTATATATATATATATGTGTGTGTACAATATATACATGTATGTACATATACATATATTAATTTTCTACAAATATTTAAATTTATTTTATATTTTCATGTAACGCTTACGTCACGCGTTCGCCAGCTTACTCCCCAAGTCAAGCGTGCGTAAAGAAGTTTCAATTCAAAAATTCATATGGGCGTGAAACTAGAGACCAAACATACTAATACTGCGGATAAAAAATACAAAAAATAAAAAAAATACTTGACCTCGTTGGAATGTGGCGATATGTATATCAAATGAAAGAGGAAAGGCTCAAGAATTTAAATAAAATTGATTTTTTATCTATTTGTTAAATAAGGATATGAAAAAGGTCCTTTGAAAATTTTAATGCTTCATATCCTTGAAAATTTATAAAGAATTTTCTTTAAAAGTAACTATGTTAAAACCCAAAATCTTCTTGATCACGTGTTAAAATTTCATTATTCTCGCTTCATTGATTTTGTATCTTTTTATTATTTAAAATACTGATACTCAAATAAATTAGAATTTTTTACTTCATTAGAACTGCAGCTTCCGCCTTTTTTTTTAATAATTTTCGAACCAATAAAGTTAGACGTTCTCTAGTTTCACGCACATATGGATTTTTCCCGGGGTGAAAAATTCTGTCGCACGGTGTAATATGAAAATTAAAAAAAATAAAAATAAAAACTTAAATGAATTTAAATAATTTAAAATAAATTTCTTAAATAATTTAAAATAAATTTCTAAACATAGTCTGTAGAATAAACCAGTAAAATTGATAGAGGAGCTACTTTGGTTTAGCCATCCAAGGATTCCGCCAACATTAACTCTTAGAGAGAAAACAGTTCTTGAATAGATTAGATCAGCTCCTGTGCTGTTACTAGGATACGAACTTGTGAATCTATAGGCAGAACTACTCAGTTTTCAACGTCTAGAAGACGGAATACTTCTTCGAAAGCCTTCAGGTAAATAATTTGTTGAAGTTATAAAGGAATAAAATTAAATAATTATGAAATCAAAATTGTTGAACCGGTTGACTAAAGTTTGACCACCAAATGTCAAATAATCGACTTGATAGGATGGTTGTGGCAATAATAATCACATAATCACGTAAGGCACGGAATGGAACAGTGATTTCGATAATACATATTGTTTACTTCATAGTGATTTTCGGCCCATTCTAAACAACTCTCATTCAATTTGACACATCTCACTTTAACAACTTTAGCAACATTCTACAACTTAACAAATTTCTAGCGTCTCTATTAGTATTAAAAAGACCATTGCGGTAATTTTTATGGTTTTTCATTGCTGAATATCTGTATTTTCCTTAGTATTTCTATCAACTTTTGCTTTTATGCCTTTTACTTTTTTATCGTAAAAAATTTTATACTTTTTCTTAATTTATTTTGTTAAAAATTAGCCAAATCCGTTGTATACTTTTCGAGATATGAGATATTATAATAAGTAGTCTTTGTATGTATGGAAAAAACTTGCGGTCTTTCTAGTGTTAAAAGATCATAAATGACAGCTTACAAAATGACAAATTAGACTTTTCAAAGATTTTGAATTCTTATATCCTTTTATATTATTTCCCATGATTTCGTAGTTTAACCAGTTAAATATCAAAATTAAATAAATTTTTAAGTCTTAATATACTGTATGAAGTCAAGTGAATAGAACTAAAAAACAAATAATAAAATTTTGTATTTAGAACGTTGTTTTGTTAAAACCAGTGAATTTTTAATACAAAAAAGTCTTTTAAAATACTAAAAAATTTATAAAATTATATACTAAAAGTAAATACATCTTAACTTTGGAATCTGAGGTATATGTAGTACACAACGAAATTTAATCATAAAAGGCACCTATCAGTTCAGTCCTAGTCTCCAATTACTATCGTCCGTCTTGTGTTGGTATATATGAGGTCTCAATGTGGTTGTCGTGTTGCTGATATACACTGTACAGGTCAGGTCAGATATCGAATGTAGTTCAGGTTTTCAAACGACACATTCATCATCCATTTCAAAAAAGTTTTTCTAAGGCTATGATTCCAAGTCGTAATGCATAACTCATATCCAATTCACCTTCAAATAGTTGGTTTCTTATCTCTCTGAGAAATTAAAGAAATCGTTTTCTGTAAACAAATAATTTTTGTTTTTATAAAAAATTTTTTTTGTTTTCGTAACAAAAACCTTTTTGTGTTTGTAAAAAAAAATTATTTTGTTTTTGCAAAAAAAAAAATTGTTTGTTTTCTAAACAAAACCCTTTTTGTTTTTGAAAAAAAAAGGATTTTGTTTTTTCAAAAAAAAGAATTTTTTGTTTTCTAAAAAAAAACCTTTTTGTTTTTGTAAAAAAAGTTTTTTGTTTTCTAAACAAAAACCTTTTTGTTTGCTAAACCTTTTTGTTTTTGTCTAAACAAAAACCTGTTTTTTACAAAAACAAAATAATTTTTTTTACAAAAACAAAAAGGTTTTCGTTAGGAAAACAAAAAAAATTTTTTTACAAAAACAAAAAGGTTTTCGTTAAGAAAACAAAAAAAAATTTTTTTACAAAAACAAAAAGGTTTTTGTTTAGAAAACAAAAATTTTTTTTACAAAAACAAAATTTTTTTTACAAAAACAAAAAAATCTTTTTTTTTTACAAAAACAAAAAAATTTTTGTTTACAAAAACAAAAAATCTTTTTGTTTTCTAAACCTTTTTGTTCATTTATTGAATCTTTTTGACTTTTTACTCTGGTTGACAACAACATTAACCACAGTTGGAAATAGAAAGTTCAATATTTTTCAGAAAGATTAACAAAAGAAAAAGAGAAGTACATTCTTTTGGTACGAATGAGGTTTCTATGTTATAGTTTTTTTGGAACTGGCAGGATCGTTGCAGCTGAAAAGGAGTCTTCAGAGGAAACAGAGGTCTTAAGTTCTGTCGCCACAATGCTCAATCTTTCTCAGTCTAAGGCACTTTATAGTCTTAAGTTAGGTTGAAGTGCCAAGTTCTGAAATAAATGACTTAAGCAGAAAAGGATGACTCTTTGTGATCCAATACGTGCTGGGAACTTACATGCTTTCAATGTATCCAGTCTAATTAATTTCGCAATCTCCTTAATGAGCTGAAACCTCGTTTAAGCCCATATAAAACAAAGAGCTAAGGAATTTCAGTATTCTTCTGACTTCTTCTTCTTCTTCTTCTGGTTGGACATTGGCCCAGTTGGACTTTAAGATTGGTACAATTTTTCACGCCGTTTATTTGACTTTATATAACAAAAAAATACCCCAAATTGTTTTCCTCACAATGCGCGATTCATATGAAACCAATTACACTGCACAACAAAATCAAATTTTTTTCAAAATAACAAGGTTCTGACAACGGATTCTGGTAGACAAAAATATACGTGTATCGGGGTTTGGAAGTTTACGTCTGAATTTTTTTTTAGGAGGGTCAAAGTTTTCCCCCTTTTGCACATTCTTATGGTGAATCGGCATACGAAAACCATGTAACCTCACATTTTAGGTATATGATGTGTTCAGCAATTTGATGTAAAATAATACAAAGAACATTTTTATGGAGCATTTTAACCCTGTAGCTCCTATTTGTATGGGTCAATTTGACCCTTTTTTCTAAAATGCCAAAAATGTCCTGTAAAACACGACTTTTTAAGGACAAAATGTACCGCGAAAATATTCGCCATAAAATTCTACTATAGGTCTCTGAATACATCAAAGCTCAGAAATAACCTTGAACGCCAGAAATAAGCCAAAACTGAAATTGTGTTTAAGTGTTTATTTCGTACTTAATCAAAATTGGTTCTAAATCTCCTACAAATACCTAAAATGTGAGGTTACATGGTTTTCGTATGCCGATTCACCATGAGAATGAGCAAAAAGGGGAAAACTTTGACCCCCGATACACGTATATTTTTTTTTGGTCCCCTCTACCAGAATCCGTTGTCAGAACCTTGTTATTTTTTTTGTGTTGTACAGTGTTATTAACATTTTCCTCGCTTAAAGCTAGAATGAGAAAAATGTCTATTTGTTGAAGAAATTCATTTGTATTGTTTACTGCTTCGGTGGTCTCTGACATACGGCAACCGAGTTCCAGCAATGTGCCTAATGTAAAAAAATATTTTCCATAAGGCAAATATGTGCAAATTTGTTATCAAGTTTCCAGGTTCATTGCACTTAGCGCAGATTACATTTGTAGCAGAGGTGCTAAACAACAACAACAACAACAACAACAACAAAATAAATAAAGCACCCAGGTCGAGAGCACATGAAGCGAATTTATTACCATTCACATACGCCACCCCGACCAGCCGTTGCGGATGATGCAAAGCGAAAAACATAGTGCAAGGGCGAGGGGGAGGGGGGCAGGGCGCGTGACGACAAACGTGTGCCGTGGCAAAATGCTACAATTGACAATTATGTTAAACAAAGTTATTAAATTACGCGAATAACGAACAAAATGAAAATTACATAACAGACAACGGTGGCACGTTGCGGCAGCGGCTGAAGCCGACCGAACTGCCACCGGAGCGGCAGAACTGTCGTTAAAGTCGAATTTGCGCCAAAGGCGCAGTCAACTGTCGCACGGCAAGGCGACGATGCGTTGGGGGGGGGGGGGGTGAGGCGGCCGGAGGTATTGAGAAAGGCGGCCGCATAAGGATAACGCGCGCAGTGTGTGTGCGAGGATAACGAAGGTTGGCGGCAATGGCGCATTTGGGATATACACAAAATCTAATACGACAAATCAATAACCTCAGGTGGCGCTAAAGGCAACAAGGCAGCAATACATATACACACTCACACAGCTGCAAGCAGCGCTCGTGTTGCCAAATAATGAGCTAAAACAGCAGCAGGCAATACAACAGAAAACAAAAAATATGTACGTACATATATAAGGCGAAGGCGCGCAAAGGCAGCAACAACACAATTTGCAGCAACAAAAGGAAAATTTCATTCAACATAAAACGTGCTATTACCCAACAACAAACAACCCCATGCAGCCAACCCAAACATTGGGCGAACATTTCGCGGGCCACAGTTTGTTGTTTGGTAGCAGCGAAATAAGTTGAAGCAAATTGTGCTAAAATTCATAGCAGATCGCTTTTATTTTGCCCTCAGACACAAATTATGCCACTTACTTAGGCGCGAGAGCGTGTAGTGGCGGCGCGGCGTGAAAATGGCCACGCGGACAGACAGACTGAGTGACTGGCTGGCTGGTTGCTAGACGTCATCGTCGTCGTCGTCGTCGCCGTCAACAGCTGTGCCGCAAAGCGTCGCAGACATGCTTAGTGTTTCGACGCACAGGCATACATAAAACCAACAACAACAACAACAACAACAAGAACAACCACTAGAAAAGCCCAAACAGCGCTTACGCTCACGACAACGTCTGTCGTCGGCCTCCTTCGCCAGACATCATAAAAATTCGTTAAAAATGCCGAAAATGTGCATAGGACAAAAGTGCGAAAAATTCAAGAAACAAAGCAGCAGCAACAACAACCCAACACATGCTCTCTGCCCGCCCGCTCAGATTAGTGTAAACGCCGTTTCGGCGGCGCCCCATGTTGCGTATACCGCCCGTAGTGCGCAGTCGACTCGTGGAGCGCGTCGCAGCAGTCGGCTAGTCAGTCGTCGGTGCGCCAGTCAAGCAGTCATTGTTTTCGCTTTTCTTTGGCATTTCCGGCGTTGATTTAAAGCGCCATCACGCGCACTCACACACACACACACACACACTCGAGACTCGGCCACCTTCAGTGCCACTGCCTACGCATACTTCGTAGCGTAGTAAGCGATAAGCATAAATAAATGAAAAATCTTCAACACACAACAACCAAAATTACAACAAAAAAATAAAAAAAATATATACACAACACAAGTCCTTGAAAAGTGCACGCTCACCTGCTCAAACTCTGTGACACGGACTCGACTCTGGTGTAGTGCCGGCTGAATTTGTTTTGTGTTCTTAGATAAACAATGGAGACAATTTTTCCGCAACAAAAACAACAACAACAATAACAACAAGCGCCATTGTATGCCGCATTCTCCATGCTGCGCCCAATTCGCAGTTGGGCAGACACTTAAGTGTAGCATTTTTTGTTGTTGTTGTTGTTTTATTTTTATTTTTTTTTTGCACAGCTGTGACTTGGCTTGAGGTTAAGTTGACTTAAGCGACAGCGCGTAAAAATACGCGATAAATCGTTTTTGGGCTCTACAAAGCAACAAAGTCGATATTGAATTTACTTGCTCACTTACACACACACAAGCACGCGCACACACACACATACTTGCATAACACATTTATGTGCTTTGGTATTTATGCGCCGGAATGGCTGCAGACTGAGGCCAATTCGTAATGTAAAGTGCGCAGCTGCGTAGTAATTTTTTTTTTCTAGTCCAAGGTGTTGTTGAAATTTTGGGAAAAAATTCAATTGAAATGAGGTGTAGCTATTTTTGTTATTTCATACAAAATTTAAATTTGCAATTTCATAAAAAATTTAAAAAATTTTAAGCGCAAGGCTACATTTTTATTAATTAATGTTTTTTTCCTTACTTGAACTGTCACAAAATTTTAATTTTATCACACAGCCTGTTCAGTATCTTGAAGTCTCAATTTTAAATACGTTTCTATAAATCGTTGAAGTTAAAATAAGCACAAAAGGAACACTTTCCAAACACAGAAAGTCGCTTGTTTTCGTTATAGAAATATTGAAGTGAAAAATACTGCTCACTCTGATCGATCTATCAACGAAAACCTCGATGAAATTATGGATAAGGTTCAAGAAGATCGTTATGTGAACAATCACTACATCGCTTAGCAGCTAAAGATCGACCACAAAACAATTTTAAGCATTTTCGTAAAGTTGGTTTCAAGAAAAAGTTCGATGGCTGAGTGTCTCATGAAACAATATATTCAGAGAATTTAATGTTCGAAGAATGTAAAAAGGAAATCGAGTAATTTTTGGGCGAAAAAAGATGAAGCTCCAAGAACGGTATCAAAGTGGGGATTGGCAACAAGGAAGGTGATTCTGTATTCTTGGTGCGAAGATACTGGTGAAACGATTGATTCGAATCTGTACTGCCAGCAATTTAAGCGGTGGAAGCAAGAATTCCAATAAAGGCTGAAATTGACCAACATGATGAATTGTGTTGTTAGACCACACATATCTTTGTTGACCCGAAAAAAACAAAAAGATTTTGGCTTGGAAGTTTTGATGCATCCAACGCATAGATTATCTTTTGTAATGATTTTTGCAAAAACAAACCCTTGCTGCGAAAAAATTGGCTTCGAAAGATTTCATCAAAAAACACCTGCGTCAGTATTTCAAGGAGAAAATCCTTAAATTCTACATTAAAGGAATAACGCTTCTAGCCGAAAAGTTTCAAAAGATGGTTGGAAAAAATGATCAATATTTGGGATAATAAAATGTTGAAAAAAAAATTTACATTGTGCACTTTAGCTAAGAAACGCCGAAATTTTTTTCCCAACTTAGTAATTTTCTAGTTTCCAAGCAAGTTTGAAGTCAATTGGGCCAATAAATCAAGTTCTTCTTAACCCTTTGTTGATTCCGTTAGCTTTTTTTGAAAAAATACCTTTCTAATTATTTGTTATTTGAAGTGCTTTCATCACAATTGAAGTCAATTGGCGCATTAAGTCATGTTTCTCTTAACCCATCGTTGACCCCATTCGATTTTTTTTTTTGAAAACACGTGTAAAATTATTTCTCACCAAGAGTACTTTCACCAAGTTTGTAGTGAAAAGGTGTAAAAAATCATATTTTTGCATACAAACTTTTAACTTTCTCAACCCCTTTAAGTTTTGATTTGCAAAAAATTAGAAACAGGTGTAAAATTATTTTTTATTTAAGTGTTTTCACCAACTGTGAAGTCATTAGGCCGGTTCATGGTTTTTTTCGTAGTCTTTCCGTATGAAAACCTTAACCCTTAATTCACCCCGTTAAATTTTGATTTTTGAAAAATTGAAAAATACGTATCGAATTATTTTTGATTTGGAGTTAAAGGTGTAAAAAATCAAAATTTTTCATACAAACTTTTAACCCTTTCATCCCTTTAAGTTTTGATTTGCAAAAAAATGAAAAACTGTTGTAAAATTATTGATTATTTCAACTGTGAAGTCATTAGGCCGGTTCATGGATTTTTCGTAGTCTTTCCGCATGCGAACCTTAACCCTTGATTCACCCCATTAAGTTTTGATTTTCGAAAAAATGAAAAATACGTGTCGAATTATTTTTGATCTGGAGTTTTTTCACCAAGTTTGAAATCAATCAATCACCTTAAGCCATATTTTGCCCCCTTAGACGCATGTAAGCGGAGTATAATTTTTCTGATGGTTCTATAGTTCGAATTTCATATTTTTAGCTTTAGCGGTTTGGACTGGGCGATGATGAATGAATTAAAGGACAAACAATTTTTTGTTTATTTGTAGATTAACTTTTCATTTTGGTGAGAAAATAATAAATTGACTGATTCTTGCTGTCCTTTTCAATTAATATTTTAACCCTTTCGACCCAGAAATTTACCCTGTGTCTCGATATAACTTTTTGGCATTTAAATCATGAAACACTTGTTTAAGAAATGTGCACACGACATTTGAAGTCGCCACACCTCTTTGTTAAAGTTCTAGAGCTAGTTTACTTTTTAACAATTTTTAGCTTAAAACGGGTTAAATAAATTTTGTATCAATATTTTTTAATTACAGAAAAATTATTTAATACTTATGGAAAAATACAAAATTATCACTTTTTGATTTTATTTAACCATTATTAAAGAAACAGGGTTTTGATCAAACGCGCCCAATTCGTAGACTTCAATTAGAACACAAACTTTCCCTGACATCTCTGCAAATTATTGGAAATTATTTTGGGGATAATAGTAAAATTTTTGTAATTTGCTCTAATAACTCTAATAAATCCAAGTATTGTTTTGTCTTCATATTCGGATTGTTCAACAATTCAAAGTAAAACGAAATGAATGGACGCAAGCATGGCTTACTACAACATTTCGAATTGGGGATCCAATTATAATCTAACTAAAAATTTCTCCTCGTACTAGGATTATTTGGAAATTACTCTATTCCCCCGCTTTAGTCTGAAAACATTTTCATAATCACCAAAATTTGCTTTTCCTTTAGTATATATAAATCAATCTATCCAATCTATTCCTATCAATCTATCAATCCGAAGGATTATCCAATGGTTTCACTGTAAGAACGTTCCACAATACCTAAGACGGGTTCAAGTTAAGGTGTTTTAAATTCTTCTACAAAATTTGGTTTTCAGTGGCTTCTTTTCAAATACAAAACAATGAGAAAATCTCCTACGAGTTGACTCTTAATAAAAAATAATTCACTCAAAATCAACACATGTGACTTTGGATTGGCTGGATTGGCCTTCAAGCGAAGTGTTCACAAATTCTTCCTGCAACTCTTTATCTACTGTCTCCTTCTAGAGCCAACACACTGCGCTGCATCAGTAGGAAGATCTTCTACAAGTTGGTTTTTAATCAATTAAAGTATGACACAATCTTTAAACTTGTTTCTCAATATTTAAGGTTCATTCTTGTCGCGGAATTTTATTCAATTTTAAGATTTTACTAGACATTGCAGTCAACTTGTGAAGCCCCAACCCCCAACAGCATCGTCGTTCTATGATTTGGTACAGTTGCATAATTTTCGGCGTCAGCAATGCCACATTGGGGAAACAATAACTTCCATAACACTGATAGAATCATTGCCCACAGCTGCGCTTTTCCCAATCCATGCCCAATTTTACGCTTAATGGCAGCCTGCATACACCTCGCTTCCTTGCAATGAGTTTCCAATCTGAATAATGTTAATGCAATATTTACATTGGTGAAGCGTAAATGATTGCCACTTAAAGTGTGCTCGACTGTCAGCTAAAAACCAATTTGAATACAAAACCAGGAGCATATGTATTTTGTTGTTGTTATTGTTGAATGTTTGTCTTCGTCCTGCCAAGACAACGCCAAAAGGATGTGAGCAAACTGCGGTCTTCCCCTTTTGCGAGGAAAGTATTAAAAAAAAAAAGCCAGCACTCAGCCGATTGTTTTGGTGACGTTGTCTGCCAATAGCCGGCACGCTGCTCAGTCGGCCGCTGGCTGCCGCCAACCACGTTTTCGCATTGTGCTCTTCAAGTTCTGAATGAGTTGTTTTCCTTTTTGTTTGCTTGTAGTTTTTCTTTACTTTTGCCCTTTTTTTTGGCATTTGCCTTTACTCCTTTAAGCATTTTCGTGTCTATTTCGATGTTGTCCATTTGTGTTGTGTGGCTTTTTAGTGTTGATTTTTTTGTTGGCCCATGGCGGGGGGTTGGAAACGTTTCTTTTTTGTGCCAAAAGGCAAAATGCGCGCAATAAACATTGCCGCATCGGGCAGCCGTGGAGCATGTTTGGCTTTGCAGTTTGGCTCTCGTTTACTTTATTTGTGTGTGTCTTTAACACAGCCCTCCGGTTGCCACTCAATGCCCGCGGCCCATGGCCCACGGCCCGTTGCCATTCATATCGGCGATTGCGGTGTTCCACGCGACCGCGCACACATTCCGCTGCCTTCCAGCGCACCCATGTCTGCGCGCCTTATTCCTCATACACACACACACACACACACACACACACATATATATATATGGAGACAGCAACAAATATACATATAAAGACGACCACACCCGCGCTTACGCCCTCCAAACATTTTCGTGTACGTGTCCAATGCCGCTAACTGTCTGTCCGTCCGTTGACGGTGTCTCGTCCTGCGCTGCGTCGCACAGTGTCGCGAGTAGGGACAAAAATCAAAAAAATGAATGTCGCAAATGTAGAAAAATAAGTTTGTAGTACTGAAGTAAATACCTCAATTTACTAAAATGTGAAAACGAATTTTAAAAATATCAATTTATATACCGATGGCAGGCCACCAAACTTGCACTTTGTGAAGGTTGGTGACTTGGGTAGAAATTATTGCAATTTGTTGAATGTAAGTTCGAGGACTTTTATTGAAAAATTTCCCATGGAACCTTATGTTAAGTAAATATATTCTATAAATATACTATTTTTGTAACTCTGAGGAAGCTTTCCCTCTTTTATTTTGCTTTCCATATTCCTTTTACCGCTACTTGAAGAAACCTCAATTCGTAGGAATAAAAGTGCAGTGTCATCAAACTTTAGATAAGCTTTTAAAAAAAACTACTTCTTACTACTTCGAGATTTTACAGTGTGATATAGCTGAAAGTATGTATTAATAGAAACCATGGACTTTAGCTGCACAAACTTGCACGTTTTTAAGAAATTCAGCATTTTCAGTGACGTATGCAGTCAAAAATAGGGACCTTTTCTGCAGCATGGCTGGCAGGAAAATATAGCGACCACTGCTGCGCTTCGCTTAAGCTATTAATTTTTGTTTGTAATAATATGCAAACACCACTTGATTTAGGAAAATTACAAAAAAAAGGTAGATTCGATGGAAGGCTTCGGTAATACTGGATGGCTTGCCATCGAATTAAGGCAACTTTCGAAAAGAAGCAAAACTTGTTAATGCCTGAAGAACCAATTATATCAGTTAATAGGAAAATTAAAGGTAAACATGAAAGCCGAAACTCTGATATAATGCAATATTAAAAAAATTTAATTTAAAATTTTGTCAAAAATAGATGTAGAGGGTTTAATTTGAATAATTCATCATCGGAAACCGATTGTCCTAGCAGTACAGATAAACAAATTTAATAATTTTTTATGAAAATATATGATTTACTGAATTTAATAAAAGGTATTATTATTTTCTATTTGGGTTTGAAATTACTTAGGTGCGCATAAGTATGCACAGATATTTGTAGTTTTTGTAATATTTCCTCTTTTTATTACAAGCGTATTTGTAGGTTGATCGAAACCATTTTTTGTATGTGTCTTTATATTTTTGATATGAGTTGCTGTACCGAATTTCAGCAATATATCTTTTATAGTTTCCGAGATACTGTCACCTTAGTATTTGTTTTGTATGGGAGGTGGGCGTGTCCGTGGGGCGATTGAAGTAATTTTTGGCGTATTAACTTCTCTTTATAACAAAATCATATGTACAAAATTTCATTGTCGTACGACTATTCCTTCTATTTTTGTCCCTCGCTACTATGGACTCGCGACACTGTGCGTCGCTGAGTGTGTCGGCGGTCGCTGTCTGCCGGCTGGTGTAAATGTCTATGCGATGCTGAATTTGAATTAGATTTGTTCTTGGGCGGTTTTTTATGCCACTTTTTGCCACCAAATTGTAGTCTGCCTCCCCCCCTCAAAAAACCACCAGTCCGCCCATAAGAAACGCCCGCCGTGCGGTAACCGCGTTACGTCTTCAACGCGTTCAGCACAAGAAAAATGTTGCCTGATTTTATTATTTTGTTTGAAAGTGTTTTGTTTTCCTTTCAATTTGTATTTTTTTATTATTTCCATTTGTTGTTGCTCCTGTGTGTATATTTCCATTTGTTGGCCTCCTCCTCATGAATAACGGCACACAATGAACTTAGCAGGGCAGCGAACCGCCGACTACTGCTAACCCCTTTTCGACTTTGGTTGTTGTTGTTACTGTTGGCAGTTATGTTGTGCTATTGTTGTTGCTATTGTCGCTGTGGTAGCGTGGCTGTGTGCTCTTTATTTTTGTGTATGTGTGTGTGTGTGTGGGTGTGTTGCATGTGGGTCGTACTGTTTTTTGTGTCGATTTTGTCCATCCCTCCTCAAATGTCAATGTAATGTCTCGAGGTTATTATGTTGTTGTAGATAATATTATTGCTTTTGTTGTTGGTGTGACACTTTAACAAAGTTGCTGCTTTTGTTGCTGTTCGCTGTGACCAGTGCAATATTTGTTGCTTTTGTATATTTTATTTTAATTGTTTTTGGTTTTGTGTAGCAGTTGATGAATTTTCTTTTTATAAAATGTTTTAAAATTTAAACTAAAAAAAAAATTTTTAATATTTTCGCTTTAAATTATAGCTTTAAAAGTTGTTGCCGCTGTGGTCTTTTACATTCTTCTAATTTAATATTTCTTAACTTCGTTTTTTCCCTACAATTTTCTATCCGAGCGACTTTTGTCCATCACTTCGTCTTTCCATTTGTACATGCGTCCTTTCTTTCTACTGTCAGTGTCAATCCCTCTTCCATCCATACAAATATTCGCCCATGCCTCTATCTGGCCGTCTGTCCGTCCGGTCCACAGTGCTTCGACTCCATACAAAATTGCGGCAAAAATAGAAGGAGTACGTGAAATTCGCTGAAAATTTGCAGTCTAAGTCATGTTTGGCTGCTGACTTCAGAATTTGTGTTTGTTTCCAAAAAAAATATATAGTTAAAAAAATCGAATATATATGGTTATATATTATTTTATCATCACCGAGCCCAAACCGTTGAAGCTATAATGATGAAATTTGGTCAAAAGTTGTATTTTAGAAAGTCAACCCTTAAAAAGAAGCGATTTCAAAAACATCGACCTTGAAAGGGCGGAAAGGGGGTGGTGAAGCTTATATGGACGGGCATTGTTTTTTGGTCGGATTGTTTAAAAATTGTGTATATGTATACTAAAAAAGCAATAACAAGAGACGTATTTTAGCGTTTTTCTAAATTTGTCATTTAAAGGGCGGAAAGAGGGCGGTAAAGTTGCTTAAAGGATATATTTTTTGTTTATTTGATATCCGTAGAGCTTAACATGGAGATGAGACAGGTGAATATGCAATGCAGCTCAATTTATAACGGCTTTTTAAATTATCCTTCAAAATTAGACCTTCTTCAAAATTAGACATTCGTCCTTTTTTTAGAATATATTAGCGTTAAATCACATTTTAGCAAACAAATTCCATAATAATGAAAAAATTGGATAATATGGCTCATAATGGGTTAAATAGGCGTGCCAAACCTATTTTTATAAAAAACATTCATAGTTCGTGGCATTGACTTGGATGCACATGTAAAAAATCAACATTAGTAGTTTCGAAAAAATTGAATATTTTCCAAAGGCGCAAAAAGACGCAGAAGTTTTTTTGCAGACTTAAGACGCCATTTACGCCAGTTCACGCCATTCGATTTAAATTGCTTGTCTAAATTTGGTTATTTTTAATTTTCATTGGTTAAAAAACATTCATTTTTGAAAATTCGTACAAAAAAAATTATTTATGCTAAACAAAAAAAAACTGATCAGCGGTCTTGCTCCTATCAATCTAGTTTTAATTTAAAAAAAAATAGTAGCCTATCTACAACAACACATTTTCTAAAATTTTTTTTATACAAGCACCTAAATTTCATTTTTCCCCTTCATAAATTTTTGAAAAAAATATATCCGACTTTGAAAAGCTGTATCTCCTAATCTCAAAAATTTTTCGAGAAAGTATATCGGATCCAGCTTAATTAAACAATTACCTTTAACATGGTACTACTTTTGTCAAAATCCGCGATAATTTTTTTTCTTATTTTTGTCCACTATCGAAGCACTGTGCGGTCGCTCGTTTGTTCATCCCTTAAATCTTTCGTCTTTCAATTTGTGCGCCAATGTTTCCTTACTTGCATCAATGTTGAAATCCACCTGAGCGTCTGTCCTAACATCCATCTCGCGATCACTTCGTCTTAACGTCCATCTTTAGGTAGGTTAGGTTAGGTAAACTGGCTGGCCAAGTCTGCCACACATAGACCCTGTTGGGTCCCTAGCGATGGCAGTTGTAGCTCCTTAGCCCTTTCGCTATTTTGTTGCCATATGCATGCAACATGCTACTTTGTGGACGTCTGCATCCTGGTTGCAAGAATAAATTTTTTTGTTGTTCCTTAGAATAGTTTGAAGTTTTAGGAAAAATACGAAATTAATAAACTGAATATTTAAGTTTAAAGAAGAGAAGTATACACTTTTTTTTAATGGTATATCTTGACATAAGAAAGGAAGAAGAAGCAGAACAAATTAGAGAACTTTTTAATTTGACGTTTTATTTCAATTTAGATATTTTTTTTTTAAATTTTGGCTAAAGTAAATGAGGAAATATTCAAATTTTCGTTATGCATAAAAAGTTGTATGTTTAAGTAACTATTACAGCCACAACAATGTGGTTGCTCTCATAGAAAAACACTCTAAAATACAGGGTCCGAGTATAAATATTAAAAAATTTCTTATGGATTGTTGCTAATATAACCACATAGAAGCCTAAAACGTAAAATTTAAAATTTTAACTTTCCCCAGTAAAAAGCTGTAGCGAAAGGGTTAGTGTTGCGGATCGAGGTAAAAGTTATTGGTGGGAATGTGGATGGTCCTTGCGAAGTTCAGCAGCGACCTAATGTCATGCTTGGCGACAGCAGCACACACACGATTTCATTTTGGGGGGGAGGGAGTCGGAGTTTGAGTACAACTTTTGCGCCGAATACCATTCGAAACCATATTTTCTACCTCTATCAATTTCTATCAATTTTTGTGTTTGGGGGACTGAACCCTCCAAAACCCCCTCCTGTGTGCGCCATTGCTTGGCGACCTCCTCTAACCTTGAACATAACGAGGCTCCTAAGTAAATAAGTTTTAGTCTTTAGATAGCCGAACAGGTAGGTAGCCATTTTTAGATAAGTTCATCCTTCAGTATGAATGTCCGTCTGTTTATTCGTACAAATATCCGTCCATCTCTTCATCTGTTCATTCGTTTGTCCGTTCCTTAATTCTTCTCCACTACTTCTTCTTTACTACTTCTACTACTTACTTCTATTTTACTACTTGCATCCATCCGCTTGTCCACCAGTGCGTGCGTCTGTCTGATCGACGGTAGATCTGCCTTTAACTTCATCTTTCCCTCCGTCTTTAGGTACGCCTGTCCATCAGTGTGTACATCCTTCTCTCCATTTGTCTGTGTGTCCTCCTGCATGTTCGTATATTTACCTGTCCGCCGACTATGCAGTGCGCTCGATGGCGATTAAGTGATTCGAAATATCTCCCAATCTTGAGTAGGGTTGCCACATAAGAACTGTTAAGCAAATATAATCATTTCTAAACTACCTATACGAGTTAAATTTCTATTTATAGACACATTCAACTAGAAATAAGTAGGTGCGATAAACGATTTTCCATTAAATAAATTTTTTTTAAATGAAATTTTAAAATCTAAATAAAAAAATTTTTTTTTAACACATTTAATAATATAAAAAATCTAAAAATAGAACTGAGACTAAGACAAGTTTTTGCTGCAGGAAAATTCAGATGTTATAAAATGTGATATTGAAAATAAGTCTGTGACAGGGAAACTTTCCTGTGAACACATTTAAGGATAAAATAAATCAAAATATAAAGTCCTAGTTCTCAGACCCCAGGAATTTTTTCTGTGACAAAATGAAGATGTTGAAATGTGATAGTGGAAATAAGAATGGGACAGGGAAAATTTCTCGTGAACACATTTAAGGATAAAAAAACTTCAAAATTGAACTGAGACTAAGATCGCGAAAAGTTTGGCTGTGACTAGTGTCCTACAAAAACAACTTTTTTGGGCCGAAACCGACACCGAATTTTGGTTTTTTTTTTAATATTCCGCCGAAACCGAAACTTTCTAGTTGAAATAAAAATCACCATATCAAGTATTTTTTTTTTCAACAAACAAATTTTACTTTAAGTAAATAAAGAACAAACAAACAAACATAACATAAATTAATAAATACTTTTTAATAAAAAAAATCAATTTTTCGTACCTTATTCGCTAATATTCAAAATTAAATCATTTAATATTAAATAAATAAAATAATAAAATGTAAAATATATTCCAGAAAGTTTCGATTTCGGCCGTTCGGGCATTTTTTGGCCGAAACTGAAACCGAAACCACTTATTTGGGCCGAACCGAAACCGAAACCGAATATTCGGTCGGACACTAGCTGTGACAAAATTCAAATATTGAAAATGTGACTATGGAAGTAAGTAAGTAAGTTTTCTTCTTCTTTCTAAACATTTTCTGTTTCTATGTTTTACTTGCTTCGTAAAATTATTTGTCTACCTTTTTTCTTCTACTAACTTTTAATTAAACCTTCCTCTCTTTCATAACTTCGTCTCTGCCTTCAAATTATTTTTCTTTAAATTTTTTGTTGTATTCTACTTTCGTTTCTTTATACTTCAGAAGTTTCAAACGCTCCAATTAATGATAAACATGTTTTTTTATTATATGTACAATAATTTGTACAATCCTTTTTTCAAATTCTCTCTGGTTTTCCTTTTTCTACGTATTTTCTTCGTATTTTTTAAATTTTTTTTTTTTAATTTTTCCTCTTCTATTTCAAAAATGTCGACGCTCCAATAAATAATAGCAATATTTGCTTAGTTCTTCATTATATAATATTTTTCCAATTTCTCTCTGGTTTTTCTTTCCCTAGATGTCCTTCGCATCTTTTTATTTTTTCCATGTTGCCTCTTTTACTTCAGAAATTTCTGCGCTCCAAATTATGATAGGAATATTTGTTACTTCTTCGTTATATTAAATTTTTTTCAATTTCTCTCTGGTTTTCCTTTCCTTACTTATCTCCTCTGCATCTTCTTAATTTTTTCAATTTTGTCTCTTCTACTTCAGAAGTTTTTACACTACAATTAATGACAGAAATGTCATTCATTATATGTTTGTTTTAATTTCTCTCTGGTTTTTCTTTTCCTACTTATTTCCTCCGCATCTTTTTAATTTTTTCCATTTTGCCTCTTTTACTTCAGAAATTTCTACGCTCCAATTAATGATAGAAATTTTTGTTTATTTCATTATATATTTTTTCAATTTCTCTCTGGTTTTCCTTTCCCTTTTTATTTCCTCTGCATCTTTTTAATTTTATTCCATGTTGCCACTTCTACTACAGAAATTTCTACACTCCAATTAATGATAGGAATATTTGCTTACTTCTTCGTTATATTAAATTTTTTTCAATTTCTCTCTGGTTTTCCTATCCTTACTTATCTCCTCTGCATCTTCTTAAATTTTTAATTTTGTCTCTTCTACTTCAGAAGTTTCTACGCTTCAATCAGTGGCAAAAATATTTGCTTATTTCATTAGATATTTTTTCAATTTCTCTCTGATTGTCCTTTCCCTACTTTTCATTTCCGCATTTTCTTTATCTTTTCCATTTTTCCTCTCTATCTTTTATCTACCTTTTCCTTTTTTTCTCCTCTTTATTTTCTTTCCTTCTACTTATCTTTCCCACATCCTGTACAAAATTGCTTTGCTCTCTCTTTCACTTCTCAACTCGCAAATTCCGTTCTTCATCTTTAATTTCGTTTTATCCTACTTTTCCTTCGCACAAATTTCTTGGCTTCAGTCCATATACTTGATTGAGTGTGTTGTTGTTGTTGTTGTTGTTGTATAAAGCCAAAAAATTTTCGCATGAAAATTTTTCTATAAACGTTGATATTTTTCTTTTTTGTTTTGGTTGCTTCCTTTCCTTCCTTTGCTTGTGCGCATTTTTGTGTGCGTTGTCCTGCCGAGTTTGGCTTTTCCTATTCATTCTTTCTTTGTGGACACATCATAACACGACACTTGTGCCCCCATTTTCTTCACTTTTCTGCTTATCAATAAATAAATAAATATTTCATGTTATTGATTTTTGTTCACTGTGCTCGTTCCGCTTTCGCCGCAGATGAAAATCTTTGATGGAAATTTAATGAGCGCGTGCGCTCGTTATGCGTCAGAAAAACTGTCACTGTCAATGTCAAATGTTGTGAGCTGACTAAATAAATCGCAACGCTGGCGACACCATTGACGCACTGTCTGCCAGTGACGGACAGTTTAATTGACTTGCGCTGGCTGCCACTGAGGCCGCATCGCTATGCGATTTTAAAATATTAAATTTAAGTAAATTCTAACCAAAGTTGCGGTCATCATTTACCGCTTTTCGTGCTCCCGAAAATCTGAATTCCACACACTCGGCTCTAACGTTGCTCCAATTTCCATCGGACGCGGCGCAGATCAAACGCGTCGCTGGAGAATCGGCCGCCACAAATCGTCATTCGCGCGCACGCTGTGAAAACGCGATCAGCGTGTTGCAAGTAGTTAAGTAGCTCACTCGGTCTTACATGCGGCCAATACATACTAACCGTATTGATGGTTATCGCTGGCGGCATCTTAGATCTTTTGTCTGCCTGTCCGTTCGTGCGTCCGTCTGCCTGCTACCGACGCGTTGTTGTGTGCGCGTTTTTTGTCTCTAGTTTCCGTACAATTTCACAGCAATGTGTTGTTATTTTTTTAATTGTCATGCCACCTGATGATAGGTTTTTAATTTCATTGAAATCTTTCTACTCGTGTTGGCTGCTCGCTTTCTTGGCATTTCCTCTTTGCCCAAACCGGCCAATCATTGTTGTGTTGCGGCGAGCAACGCCTATGGAAGCAATTCCAGCGCCTCTGCTCCTATCGATCATGCCGCCTACTTCTGCTTCGCTGCGGCTCGTTAGTGTTTCAAGAACAAATGCCCTCACTTCCTCGGGCATCCATTCAAGACATGCATGCAGTGAAATTTTTGTCACTGTAATCGTCAGCCTCACCGGTATTTCGCCACATTAGCCCGTCGCGCCGGTCACAGTCGGCGGATCTGAACGGTGTAATTGATTGCGCGGCACGTTATGAGGCATTGTTCCAGTTTCTCTATTGATAGCGTTTACCGGGTTCGCGCTGCGTGCGTGACCCTCTCCGCCTTTTTCATTGCGGGTTTTCGGCATTTTTCTTTGAGTCGAATGAGCCATTTGCCGGCAATCTTTTCGTGTTTGTGATAGTTAAAAATTTCCAAACAATGACTTCATTTAGTAATTGTTCGAATGACATTATTTGTTGCGTGTGACAATCCAAAACTGGTGTTGGTAATCCAAATTTTGAGATTGGAACCGGAGATTGAGATTTGTCGTAAATTTAACCTAAACGTTTTTATTGGGGAGCTGAGCTTATTTGAAATGATTTTTGAACCAAAAGTTGTTTAACCCAAAAGCGGTTTAAACCAAAAGTTCAGTCAGTTTGCCAGATCAGGAGATTTCCTCCTAAATTTAGGAGATTCTTGGCCTTTTAGGAGAATTTTTAAGAGGAAGCATTGTTTACGAGAAAGTTTTGGAGATTTATATTTTATTTTTTGGATCCTTAGAGGATTTTTTTGAAATTTTTGGATAACGAAGTGGGATGTATTGGGAACACTGGCAACAAAACATACGAGTACGTTGGCAACAATTTCAATAGTCAAAGCACCTTATTGTGTTACAAATTTGTAAGCTTACAAAATCTAAGCTCCTTCCATCTCGTTCTTACTTATTGCTGTCACAATGAAATCCCGACAAAAATGGCACTTTTTATTTAACCCTTTCCGGAAATTTGTACGATATATCGCAACATTTTTTCGAAGATTTTTTATTTGACAGCGAATGCACTTTTTATGGAACAGCTTTTTAATTTTCATTAAGTAGGCTGTGTTGTATCATTCTGTTTAAAAATATAAATCATAATAGCCGTGGCTATACAGTATGAGTGCGTTTTGTAAGTAGCTTTTTGCAAGAATTTGAAAAACCAGCAAATGACGGTAATTCTGCGTAGGAATTTTTAAATAGATATATAATACTTTTGATACCAAAAAAGCGAAACAATTTCAAAGTTTGAATCTCAGTTGATTTATACAACTTACTAAATTAAACATTTTTTGCGATATTTTTCCCGAGTCTTTAAAAAAATTGTACGATATATCGTACAAATGACCACAAGGGTTGCAAAGCTTTGTACGATATATCGTACAATTGAAAGGCAAACGTTGCAAGTTATGTTTGCATTTTTTTAAGTAATGGGTTTGGTAATAACATTTTTGCGTTTTCTTGAATGTTACGCCCACTGTAAACCACGTGGCTAATAAAATTCGACTTTTCGGCAATTTTCGATTAAAAATAAGAATTACTAGACGATTTTGTGTTTTACTCGGCAGACACGGGTTATGTAAGGTTAGACATGCGTACTTGCCACTCCCACTACGATAATAAGAATCGGCTATATTCGGTATCTTTCTGTAAAACTGTACGAATTTTATTTGATTCTCTGTTTTATAGAGAGGAAAAGGGCTTTGAAACAACAACAACGGTTATATAAGGCCGAGTAAATGTGAATCAAATGTTTATATATATAATTTATATAACTTTCGATCAAAATTAAACCACGTTTTGATTTTTTGTTGTTATAATTTATGTTTTCTATAAAAAAAAATCAATGAATTGTTCATAAAACTTAAAAAACCGAGACCAAAACTTCATAAATTTTTACTCGTTTGCGGACCATTGTACGATATATCGACCAAAATTGATGAAGCTGTAATTCCTGTAACCTAAATGATTTTGTTGAAATTTTTTGCTACATGTTTTGTTTTTGTTAATTTGTTGTTGTTAAGTTGAAGATGAATAAAAAAAGTCTGCATTAAAAAAAATTATATGTTTATATTATTATTTTTTTATGAAAAAAAAAAATTTGGAGATTTTGTAACTTTTGGGAGGAAATTGCAGTATTTTTTTAAGATTTAGGAGAAAGTCATTTCAAATTTTTGGCAACATTGAGTTCAGTTGTGGTTTTTTAAGTTTTCAAAAGATGAGTTTGAAACAGGATATTGAGATTTTTCGAAAATTTACCCTAAAAGCGTTTTGTATGAGCTGAGCTAATTTTCAATGACTTTTAAACCAAAAAGTGCTTCAACCAAAAGTTCAGTTATAGTTCTTTAGGTTTTCGAAGGATGAATTTGAAACAGGAGATTGAGATTTGTCGAAAGTTAACACTTAAAGCTTTTATTGTGGAGCCGAGCTAATTTTCAATGAATTTTAAACCAAAAGTTGTTCAAACCAAAAGTTCAGTTGTGGTTGTTTATGTTTTCAAAACACGAGTTTGGAACCGGAGATTGATTTTAGGCCAAAAGATGTTTAAACCAAAAGTTCTGTTGTGGTGTTTCAGGTTTCCAAAAGATGAGTTTGGAACCGGAGATTAAGATATATCGAAAATTGACCCTAAAAGCTTTTATTATGGAGCTGAGCTAATTTTCAATGACTTTTAAAGCAAAAGAAAAGTTTAGTTGTAGTTTTTTAGGTTTCCAAAAGATGAGTGTGGAACTGGAGATTAAGATATGTCGAAAATTTACGCAAAAAGCCTAAAAACTGAGCTAATTTTCAATGACTATTAAACCAAAAGTTGTTTACACCAAAAGTTCGGTTGTGGTTCTTTAGGTTTCCAAAGGATAAATTTGGAACAGGAGATTGAGCTGACTTTCAATGACTTTTTAAGCTAAAGAAAACTTTAGTTGTGGTTCTTTCGGTTTCCAAAAGGTGCGGTCTGGGTCTACAGATGCGAAAGGGCACCGAAAGGAATCGCAATGGACCAAAAAAGGCCTCCAAGTGGAAATGCATGTCACACACACACCTCTTCTGTAACCTAACCTAACCTAACCTGAGCCTCTTTAGAAATATTTTTCCTGAGTATACCAGCTTTCTATGGTAGTTAAAAATTTATACAAATTTACAAAATTTGCAACTCGCAAAACCAATCATGTTTCTTACTTCTCATTAATTTTTGAGACCTTAAAATCAAAAGAAGAGCACAGTTCTTAGATCATAGAACTTTCTTCTACTTTCCATTACAGATGGTAATTTATATAAAAACAATTTCACACCCATACAAACTTTTACAGCCGTAATGACAAGCAAGTTCCTAACGTTTCAATAATTTTTTTTAGACCCGACTCAACTGTCAAAAATCTCAATTTCAGATTTTAATAATCTCTTTTTATCTTCAATTGAAAACTGCTTAAAAAAACATTTTTCATTTTCAACTAAAACAATTAATTAACTCTTCTCATAAAACAACAACAAATGATGAACAAGAAATGCTTTTTGTTGGCAAAAACCTGCTTCATTCTTGCTGTAAGCTTCATCAAGTTTCTTCAGAGTTAGAAATTCCTAAGTCCAGTGTCGACAATCAAAGCATTTAAATGGCACTTAATTGCTTGGAATTAGTTTGGAGCCACTGAAACTACCAATAAAGAAGAAAAGCAGGACCCCTACACACTATCAATGCATTCATCTACTTCACGCAAATGTCACTACCAATTAAATTTCTACTAATTTTTAGTTCCCCCTTTTGGTTGCTACCTGCCAACAACACAAAAACCAAATAAGACAAAAAACAAATAGAAAGGAACAAGAAGAAAAAAAATTAAGGCAACACTTGTTCCCGCAGATATTCTAATTTCACTCAGATCAACAAGAACAACAACAACAACAACAAAAGTCAACAACATACCTCGAATGGAGCAGCACTCATTTATTTGTATGCCCATCCGTTCGGTTGTCCGACTTAATCTAGATCAACAATAGCCAAAGAAAAACAACAACAACAACAATATGGTCAAGACATGTCTACAACATCAAACTGGCAGTGAGATGACGAACAGCACACCGAACATGTAGAAATGTGAACAAAAGAAACGAACCAACAGCAACAAGAATGCAAATAAAATACCACTAACAACAAACAAAGTCATCATAATAATCATCATCGAAATCATCAACAAAGGCA
>OZ057400.1:118857181-119019681 GCA_964056695.1 Melieria picta
CTCGCAAAAACCACAGTTTTACCATATCTAACACTATTTTGTAACTCCTAACTAAAAGTTATTTCTCGAGCTCCTGTAATGCAAACCGCTATCGTATTAGAAACACTCATAAATTTTCCTAATCAATTACTAAATTGGTCATAACAATTACGGAAGTAAGATTCCTATCGACGGTATGATTTTTCATTAGGTATCTCTGGAATAAGACGTCTCCAAAGTTGTGCATCAAGGTGTCTTTATTCTCTTTTAGAGATTCTCTGTAGAAACTCTCCTCTTTGATAACATGTGACTCTGTTCTTTCCTGCCATATGACTCTTCTCTCTCCTACCATAGGACTCTTCTACCCTTATGACTGTCTTCTCTTCTACCATAGGACTCTCCCCTCTTCTAACCTTATGACTCTCTTCTCTCCTGCCATATGACTCTCCTCTCTCCTACCATATGAGTCTCCTCCCTTCTACCCTTATGACTCTTCTCTCTCCCACCCTTATGACTCTCCTACTATATGCACGATCTCCCTTGCTGCCTCTAGTGACCTTAGAAATATAACATTTCATAACAATTATGGAAGTAAGAATCCTATCTACCGCATGATTTTTCTGCAGGTATCTCTGGAATTAGACGTCTCCAAAGTTGTGCATCAAGGTGTCATTATTCTCTTTCAGAGACTCTCTGTAGAGACTCTCCTCTTTCCTAGCATATGACTCTGTTCTTTCCTGCCATATGACTCTCCTCTCTCCTACCATAGGACTCTTCTACCCTTATGACTGTCTTCTCTTCCCCCTCTTCTCTCTCCCCTCTTCTAACCGTATGACTCTCTTCTCTCCTACCATATGACTCTTCGTTCTACTACCCTTATGACTCTCCTGTCTCCTACCATATGATTCTCCTACCCTTATGACTCTCCTACTGTATGCATGATCTCCCTTGCTCCCTTGCTGATGGAAGGAAGATTCCTATCTACTGCATGATTTTTCTCCAAGTATCTCTGGAATTAGACGTCTCCAAAATTGTGCCGCAAGGTGTCTTTATTCTCTTTTAGACACTCTCTGTAGAAACTCTCCTCTTTCCTAGCATATGACTCTGTTCTTTCCTGCCATATGACTCTTCTCTCTCCTACCATAGGACTCTTCTACCCTTATGACTGTCTTCTCTTCTACCATAGGACTCCTCCCCTCTTCTAACCTTATGACTCTCTTTTCTCCTGCCATATGACTCTCCTCTCTCCTACCATATGACTCTCCTCCCTTATACCCTTATGACTCTTCTCTCCCCTACCCTTATGACTCTCCTACTATATGCACGATCTCCCTTGCTGCCTCTAGTGACCTTAGAAATATAACATTTCATAACAATTATGGAAGTAAGATTCCTACCTACTGCATGATTTTTCTCCAGGTATCTCTGGAATTAGACGTCTCCAAAGTTGTGCATCAAGGTGTCATGATTCTCTTTCAGAGACTCTCCGTAGAGACTCTCCTCTTTCCTAGCATATGACTCTGTTCTTTCCTGCCAAATGAGTCTCCTCTCTCCTACCATAGGATTGTTCTCTCTTCTATCCTTATGACTGTCCTCTCTTCTACCATATGTCTCTTCTCTCTCCTACCCTTATGACTCTCGTCTCTCCTACTACATGCATGATCTCCCTTGCTGCCTTCAGTGACCTTAAAAATCCCTTCTTCGAGTACTTCTAGTAATTTTTTATGCGGATGCCTTCGATTCCCTAGCCAGATAACATCAAAGTTGTGCATTAAGGTGCTTTTGAAATCCTCTTTCAAGTTGACTTTGTAGTTTTTCATTTCTTTTTAAAGTAATCCTATCAGATGTCTTTTTCCCCCTCTTTACAAATACCTCTTCAGATGTCTACCAAGTTGTGTATGAAAATGCCTTTGTTTTCTCTTATAGTCTCGCCTCTCTCCTACCGTATGACTTTTTCCCCAGTGCTTTTAGCGTACTCTCCTTTGGTGCCTATAGTGACCTTAAATATCCTTTATCCACATAACACCGAAATGGTGCATCTGAAGTCCTCTCCCCAGGAAACTCCGTAATTCTCCAAGTGTCTTTAAAGTGATACTATCAGTTGTATTTATAGCCTTCTGTAAAAATACCTCCTATCTACTAAGTTGATTGACAAGGTGCCTTTCTCCTTTCTTAAACTCTCTGTAGAGGCACTCTCCTCTCTTACCGTACAAAATTTTCCAGGTAGCTCTAGGGTACTCTCACTTGATACCTCTGGTATTTAATATTGAAAGTCTTTTTTCAAGTGCCTCCAGACTTCTCTCTGTGGATGCCCTTTGAACCTCTAACCGGATAATGCCGAAGTAGTGTATCAAGATGTATCTGAAAGCCTATCTCGAAGTAGCACAGTAGTTCTTTCTCTAAGTGTCTTAAAAGTGATCCATCTAGTGTCTTTGCACACGGGGCCAGTATAAATATATCTTCAAATTTCTCTTCGAATGCCTTTTGATGATTTAACCACATAACACCGAAATGGTGTACAAAGGTGTATCTGAGGTCCTCTCCCCAGGTGACTCTGTAGCTCTCCAAGTGTCTTTAAAGTGATTCTATCAGTTGTAGTGGCCTTGAGTACAAATAACTCTTATCTTCTAAGTTGTGTATCAAAGCGTATCTTTTTTCTCATTAAGACTCTGAGAGATCTCTCTCCAGATGCATTTAAAGTTTTATTTCCAGTTAACACTATGGCTGTCTCTTAAGGCGTTCCTAAAGTTCTCCCTGCAGATGTCTTTGGAGTTTTCTGTTGCCTGGATTATGCTTTCTTCTGATTCCTTTTGAATCACTCTTTAGAGACCTTGAACGTTGTGTGCAAGGGTGCCTCTATAGGACAGTCTACCGATGGTTATGACTTATTTTCTTCTCTCTACAGTGACCTCTGAAGTCATCTCTCTTCTGCCTTTCGATTTTCTCTGCAAATTACTTTGAATTTGTTTCCAGATGCTTTAGAAATCTCCCTTTTAGATATTTCTGAAATCGTTTCTACAGGTGCCTCTTCACTTTAGTTACCTCTGAATCACACGAAGCGTTTGATTTTCTGAAGATGATTAATTTTTTCTGACTATCGGAGAGATATTTATTATATTTTAATATTTATACTCAATTATTAAAAGTTCGTTCTACTCGACTTAGTTTCATAGAACAATCTAAAAAGGTGTTCAAGGTGCATAACTAAGAAAACATAACTAAAATCATCTAAAGCCAACTCTAAAGCACTGAAGTTTTGTTGAAAGCCGCACCTAGTGTTGAAAATGTTAATAAAAACACGGAAATTCCTTATGGCTGAAAAATGAAAGCAACCAATAAATAGAACAGCAACACACTGAACATACATTGAAATCCGACACTACCTAAATAAAAATCATAAACTGGGTCAAAAGTAACTCACACTACACACAACTCATACTGACACTCGAAACGCCCAAAAAACCAAATCACAGCTGGAGCGTATTATGTGGAGTTTACTTAAAAAACCAACAAAACAAATACAACCAACACAACAACAACAAAAAAATAATAAAATATGAGATAGTGGCAACAATAACTCATACAGCAACCAAGCATGTGTAGACAGCAAAACGAGTTTAAAAGCCAAGTTAACAAAAACAACACACAAAAAAATAAAGACATGTGTGAGCAACTGGCGGCGACTGCCACTTCCAGCTGTGGGCGCAGGCTATGGCCAGAGATCGCACCTTCTCAAACGCCAAACACTAAAGGGGTATTCACGATTGGTGGTAAGTGAAAATAAAGAGTAAATTAAGACAAAAAAAAGAAGAATTTTAGGAGTTTTGTGAAGCTTGAAAACTAAGAAAAATTTTCAAATATTTGGACTGAAGTTTTTGAAAGAAGTAGTTTGCTATCTTTTTTCATGCTTCATGTGGAATGTGAATACGGCCAATATTTTAGCCGAAAACCACGAGTGAACGGCGCCGGCTTGTTGTGAACATTTGGCGCAGGTGAAAGCACTATTTACTGCCCAAAGGTACCGTTGTACAATACTCTTAAGGGGGGAACTACCTTTAGACACTTCAAAAAATCGATTTTTTTTTTATTGTTTTAATCGATAGGTATATTGCCTTAGAATATCGTGTCAAAGTTTCAAAAGGTAATTCTCGAAATTGTGGAAGAGATGCATCCCGGAAATGACTGGCGCCGAGCTCGCCGAGCGCAAACCGCAAACTTTAAACGGCATTTTCTCGAAACCATGTTTTTCAAAATTGTGTAAGTGATAATAAAATTACTAATGAACAGATTTTAATTATCTAGCACTCATTTTAAAGAGCATAAAAAATTGTTCTATCTAAACTAAAGATTTAGAAAACAAAACATTTTTAGACATTTTTTGACTGCATATATAACAAAATTTCTTGTGAAAATCCTAATTTTTTTTGTGAAGCCTGTTTTAGAGGGTTAATTTTCGAATTTCGTAAAAATTTTAGTTCATCGACGATAGAAAACCCTCTCGAGTAAGAAAATGTTTGGTTTTTTTATTTCAGACTAAAATTGCGGCCAGCATCACTTACACAATTTACGATGTCAGCGGCGATATGACTTACAGAATCATTGAAATATTTGTTAAATTTCTGTTTTCACTTTTACAAAAATGTTTTTTTTTTACCTCAGACATCACTGTAAATATATATTATATTGATTTGAAAAGAACTGTTTTCATTTCCCTGTAAATCGACTGTAAAAATTACCTTTTTTTCGGCCTCTAAAGGTAGTTCCCCCCTTAAGTCGGGAAGACAAAAGATTGCACCATATTTTATTTGTTTATTTATTTATTTTTTATTTTATTTATTTATTTAATTATGTAATTATGTATTTATTTATTTATTTATTTATTTCATTTATTTATTTTATTTATTTATTTATTTATTTATTTATTTATTTATTTATTTATTTATTTATTTATTTATTTCATTATTTAATTATGTAATTATTTATTTTTTTATTTATTTATTTATTTCTTTTTTTTATTTATTTCTTTCTTTCTTTTTTTTATTTATTTATTTATTTTATTTATAGTTAATTAATAATTAATAAATTAATTAATTAATTAATTAATAAATTAATAAATTAATTAAATAAATAACTAAATAAATAAATAAAATAAATTAATTAATTAATTAATAAATTAATAAATTAATTAAATAAATAA
Source organism: Melieria picta (assembly GCA_964056695.1). Lineage (NCBI taxonomy): Eukaryota > Metazoa > Arthropoda > Insecta > Diptera > Ulidiidae > Melieria > Melieria picta. The sequence continues at coordinate 118,862,358 of OZ057400.1, forward strand.
CTAAATAAATAAATAAAATAAATAAATAAACAAAGGAATAAAGAAATAAAATAAATAAATAAATAAAAACAAATTAATTAATTAATTAATTAATTTATTTATTTGCTTATTTATTTATTTGTTTAATTATTTAATTATTTATTTTTTTAATTATTTAATTATGTATTTATTTATTTATGTATTTATTTATTTATTTTATTTATTTAGTTTATTTATTTATTTCTTTTTTATTTATTTATTTTTTATTTATTTATTTTATTTATTTAGTTAGTTATTTATTTATTCATTTAATTAATTATATATTTATTTATTAATTTATTATTTCTTTTTTATTTATTTATTCATGTATTTATTTATTTATTTATTTATTTATTAATTAATTTATTTATTTATGTTTTTATTTATTTATCTGTTTGTTTATTTATTTATTTATTTAATGTTGTTGTGATAGGCAGAAAAAGAATTTGGTGTTGTTTAAAAATTTACTGCAAAAGACGCAAAAAATTCAACTTCCCATAAGCCAACAACAAAGTTAGATGTCAAAAAGTTAATTAGTGAAAATTGATTTGTAACACAATTTGCCAACAACTTCAAGCCAATGATTGACGCAACTGAAGAAATTTGTGTCGGCAAACAGTCGAATGTTGCACTATGGAATTAGCACTACTTAAGTATGGACTTGTCAATTGCCTGAATCAATAACACTGTTCAATAATATTGCCACCACTTTTCTGCGTTGGAATCACACACAATCGATCGACTATCTTATTTGCATAGTTGGCACTAGAACGCCACATGTGTGAGTGTCAATTGAAGCATGCCACCACTGACACCACCACCATCGCTGCTATCATCAGCCCCCATATGCCTCCGGCCTTTCATGCATTCATTCATTAGTCTAGCGCGTTTCATCGGCTGATGATTACTCACCACTACCGCACCGACAAGACCACCGAAAAAAAATTAACTTGTCAATTTGTTGCCCTCCGCTCGGCGCTCGGCACATTTTCATCGGCACATTCATCAGCGCGTTTAGTTTGCATTTTCCATTCACAAATTATTCATAATTTGTGTAATATGCGCATAATGGCATTTGGAGTTTGCTTTTCATTTAAGCAGTTTTGGTAAATTGCTTTCGCAAATATTTGAAATGCATGAAAGCCGCACACAAGCTGGCTGCATTTTGATAATTTCAGTGTGCGGCTCTATTCAGGGCATAGTAGCCGAGAATCGAGTGCGACTTACATACGAATACATACATACATATAGCACATATTTATCTGTGCGTATTTGCCTAAATGCTGTGGTAACTGAACTGAAATGTCAGGCATGCAAATCAATTTGAGCTGAACTTAAATTTATTGCACAAAAATGGATTATTGAAAAAATCAAAGTCAATGCAATCATTAATTCAACTTAATTGTCGAAAATTGTGGAAACTTTACTAAAAGTTTTAAGGAGATAATCAAGAAAATACTTGAAATGAAGCATAGACAGAGGGAGAAAGTAGTAAATGAGGAACTAGTGGAAAGCAAGAAGCTGGGGGCAAACTACGTGGAGTGGGATCGGTTGGTATGACAAATCAAAATTGTATTCGAAAATTAAACAAATCCCCAACAGATTAATATGGAAATATTATGTGTAGATAAAAAACCAATTAGCACAGAGATGGTATATTTATGTAGACAGATGGAGACAGAAAATATTTTGTAACTACTTTTTTTAATTTGAGAATCTTCGGACATTTTCGACTTTAAACACGAAAACAATGGAGATCGTTAAAACAACGGAGATTTACTTAGATACTTAGAAAAGTGAAAGACATATCACACAAACTTAGAAGTTAGAAAGAGACTAAGATAGTTGGAGTTGGAGTTCTGGTTAGTAGGTAAAGGAGAAATGAGACAAACTTAGGAGATAGAATAATATCTTTCTTTGTTTGGTTCAAGGATTTAGGTAAGAAAAATCTTGTTTGAAGTACTCTTAGATGGTTGACTTCATTAATAATGGATCACGATAACTTCAAGAGAACTTCAACTTGACATTGTTAAATCTTGCCGGGGAAGTTACTTGTACACGGTGAGATAGAACAATGTTCATTCAGGGACAACTGTTCATAAAAGAGAATTTGGTATTGATCTTTAGTCCCAGAAATCTACGCCAAATCTTTATAGATAAAATGCGTAATATAACGTTTAGAAGGACTAAGGTAATTACGGGAGATCTCCGGACAACTAGTCACGATCTAGATTAATATAAGACGACTACGGGAGAGAACTAGTCATGACTCAGATAGATATTGTTGGGGTTAAAGTGCATTGAAACCAGTAATGATCTATTGTGCCTGCTACTACTAGCGGTTAGCGACCATCCCCTAGACTCACTGACCTAATTAAATTTAGTAGCTCATGGGGGTTCAGGTACGTGATGTTCTTCTTCAATACTGTCAGCCAATACTGGCCCAGGTAACGATTCCTGCTTTGTAGAAGCGACCTATAAGGGTAAAGAATGTGGTTCGCTTCGACAAGTCCCCGAACAGGGAATGGTTTTCAGTCCGCAAGAATGGGACAGGCTGATAGATATGGGTCTATCAGTTTCTACAAAGACCTACTGCGCTAAAAAAAGAAAAAGTGGAAGGATGAAGTTAGTTGGATAATGAAAATGCAGTTAGGAGGAGTTCATATAATATATTAAGTTGGAACAGGAAGGCGATGAAATAATAGAAAAGACCCATAAATTAGTAGAAAAAGGAGGTTGATGAAATTGCTTAAATGGAGGATTTTATATTAATAAGAGGAAGAAAAAGTTTCAGGGAAGAAAGAAGGTAAAGTTCGTGGGATTATGAAAGCAAAATAAGGAAAATTAAAGGGATTTTGTTAGAAGAAAAAAAAGGTAAAGTTCGTGGGACGATGAAAGCAATCTTAAGAAAAGTGAAAGGATTTTCTAAGTAGATGAAAGAATATAAAGTCCGTGGGATCATGAAAACCAAACTAGGAAAAGTAAAGCGGTTTTGTTAGAAGAAAAAAGAAGATGAAATTAGTAGAAGGAAGGAAATTTTTTATTGCAAGAAATAAAATAGTACGTTTGAATGAGAAAGAAATTAAGTAAGTTGGAGCATGAAGGAGAAGAAAGACTGAAATTAAGTAAGTTGGAGTATGAAGGAGAAGAAAGACTGAAATTAAATAAGAATGGCAAGGAAATTGTGTAAGCAGCAGAAAAGAAAATTAAACTAGTTGACGTTCGACCAGCAAAAGGAAGGAGACTCAGTCAGAGGAGAAGTCTGTTGGGAAATCTAAAAGGATTATGTTATAAGAAGAAAGAAAAAATATGAAATGAGTAGAAGGAAACAGATTTTTATTGCAGGAAATAGAATACGTAGTTTGGATGAGGAAGAAGAGAAAATTAATAAGGGTAGAGTATAAAAGAGAAGAAAGACAGAAAATACATAATAACGGGAAAAAATAATGTAAGCAGAAGAAAAACAAATTAAACTAGTTTAGGTTCGAGTAATAAAAGGAGGGCGACTAAGTCAGAGGAAATTTTGGTAGAAGAAGAAAAAAAGGGGAATTAGTAGAATGAAAGAAATGTTTTATTGTAAGAAAAAATACTAAGTTTGGATGAGAAAGAAATTAATGAAGTTAGAGTATAAAGGAGAAGGACTAAAATTAAATATAAATGAGAAAAAATAATATAAAGTCCAAAGAAAATTAAACTATAATAGTTGATGTTCGACTAGTAAAAGGGGAAGGAGACTAAGTCAGAGGAGATTTTGGTAGAAGAAGAAAAAAGATGAAATAAATAGGAGGAAAGAAATTCTTATTGCAAGAATAAAATATTAAGTTTACATGAAAAAGAAGAGAAAACTAATTAAGAGCGATGAGAAAATTAAATAAGTTAGAGTATAAAGGAGAAAAAAGACAGAAATTAAATGAGAATGGGGAAATAATAATGTAAACAGAAGAAAAGAAAATTAAACTAGTTGAGGTTCGAAAGGACGGCGACTAAGTCAGAGGAGATTTTGGTAGAAGAAGAAAAAAAATGAAATAAATAGAAGGAAAGAAATTCTTATTGCAAGAAATGAATTATTAAGTTTAGATGAAAAATGAGAGAAAACTAATTAAGAGAGATGAGAAAATGAATTAAGTTAGAGTATAAAGGAGAAAAAAGACAGAAATTAAATGAGAATGGGGAAATAATAATGTAAACAGAAGAAAAGAAAATTAAACTAGTTGACGTTCGAGTAGTAAAAGAAAGGAGACAAAGTCGGAGGAGATTTTGGTAGAAGAAGAAAAAAGATGAAATAAATAGAAGGAAAGAAATTCTTATTGCAAGAAATAAAATATTAAGTTTAGATTAAAAAGACGAGAAAACTGGTTAAGAGAGATGAGAAAATTAATTAAGTTAGAGTATAAAGGAGAAAAAAGACAGAAATTAAATAAGAAAAGAAACTAGTTGACGTTCGAGTAGTAAAAGGAAGGAGACTGAGTCAGAGTAGGAGTCAGTAAAAAGTAAAAACAAGTTTCAAATGGGAAAGAGAGGGTCAAAATTTGGCAAGGAATGAAGAGAATAGTAGATTACTATCAAAAACATGACTTAAGAAATTTACTATGAATTGTTTTTGAAATTCAAAGAATCATAAAAGGGTTCATAGTAGTTTGCTGACAAGAAACACGACTTGAAAAATTTGTGAAATTCAAAGAAGCATAAAAATTTGTTATTCAAAGAACTTTTCAAATACCCGGATTATTTAATAAAAAAAGGAGACAATTAAAAGTTGCAATAGATTAAAAATGGAACAAGAAAAGGCAGTTACAATTAATTAGAAAATCCTGGCGAATTATTGTTTTTTGTAACCAATTTTTGTACTTAAATTATATAAAAATTTAAACCATTTTTAACATCAAATTATTGACGTTATATAGTTGTCATTTGAACTGGATATCCTGCAGTGAAATCAAATTAAAAAAATACAAAATTAAAAAATTTGTCATGCTAAATAAAATAGCAAATGATAATTGTAATTAACAATTAGATGCAATTTAATTTTATAATTTTCGATTTATTTAAAAAAAATTTGCTTTCAAATAAACACTACGCATATTGAGTGAGTGGGAGTGGGAGTGTGGGTCTCGACATGCGCTCGGCGACAGCTTGAGCAATTAACGGCATTTGTGTACCCTGACAATTAACTACGAACACTAATGCAAATCGAATTATGATATTTTTTCACTTCCATCAAACTGCACAAACACAACAAAAGCCAACAGAATGAGGCATTTTTTTTTAGTGGGTTGGCTGCTGGCTGGATGACCGCCAGCTACATTCGACTAGTTTTACACAATTTGTGTTCTACATATGTAAATGTGAAGAGTGAATAATAATTGATTTTAATGTGATTAAAGACGAAAAAACAGACAACAACAATGACAATAGGAAGGACAACCACATTTTATGATTGCAATTATGGCTTCGGCAAATGGGTGGAAAGGCCGTGTTAATGGGGGTCGAAAAGTCTGTGGGGACATAAATGTTTATATATGCTGAATATATATGTGTGTGTATGTGTTTGTGTGTCTGCGTGGAGAAAATCGATGTGCTTTATTATACCGGCTTTTTGCTGTAATTAGTTTTATTGATGGGTTCAGGTGTTGCCGCTTGTCCTGTAAGCCAACCACACACACACACATACATACATACATGCGCACAAATACAAAAAGAAAGGCAATTAAGGCAATAAATGCATGTTGAAGCATGTGAAAGGCGTTAAAGTGCCGCATACTCGCCGCAAATATTTATTTGTTTTGCGTTGTGATCTGCTGCTGTATCCACTTTATGGCACATAAGACCCACTGTACAGGTGGCAATTTACATATATATGTTTACTGCATAAGCTGCTTGATTTTCGAGTTGAAAATTGATTCATCTTTTTAATAGCCAATGGCCAGTAAAATTTTTAATTTTATTTTTACAAGTCACATCTAAAAGTGTTTGAAAAAAGCGGCAATTAAAATTTAATCAAACAAGCCAAATGGTAATTAACTCTTTCGCTGCAGGTTTTTACTGGGGAAAGTTAAAATTTTATATTCATCGATTCAGGCTTCTGTGTGTGTTGCATTAACAATATTCCATAATAATTTTTTTTTTTAATTTTTATAACCGGACCCTGTTTTTTAGAGTGTTGACATATGAGAGCAATCATATCGTTGTGGCTGTAATAATTACTTAAAAATAAAATTTTTTACACATACCTAAAAATCGAATATTTCTTCATTTACTTCAGCTAAAATTATTTTAAAAAATATATCTGAAGTAAATGCAAAAATTAAAATAAAAATTTCTCGTATTGTTTCTTCTTCTTCTTTATTGACTATGTCAAGACACAGCATTGAAAAGCAGGGACCGTAAATAATTATTATCGCAATATTTTTAATCAAAAAAATCAAGATGAAGGAAGCATTGCAGATATATCATGTAGTGCAATAAAGTGATTGTTTTTGAAAGCAGTTATCAAAAAAGCAATAAAAAAAAATTCTCGATTTTTATTTTCCGCTCACCGAATAATAATTATTTTTTGATTTTTTTTTTCGATCAGAAAATAAAAATTATTTGTTGAGTTTTATTTTTTTGGGGAAAAATACAAATTATGCGATGAGTTTTATTTTTCACTTGCAAAATGAGAATTATTTTTCAGTTTTATTTTTTCAACACAAAATAAAAATTACGGTACGAGTTTTTGTTTTTGATTCAAAAATAAGCCTCATGTGGTAAGTTCAATTTTTCAAATTGTATTCTGAAAATTATTTTCTCAGTAATACTTTTCGCTCATGAAAAAATAATTCTACTAATACATTCTACAAATAATTTTTATTCGGTGAGCGGAAAATAAAAATCGAAAAATAAGTTTTATATTTTGATTTTTATATTTAGCTCATAATTTTTACGGTCCCTGTTGAAAAGTGTGTATACCTCTCTGTTTTAAGCTTTCATATTCAGTTTATTAATTTCGTATTATTCCTAAAACTTCAAACTATTCTAGGGACCAACAAAAAAATGTAATCTTCTAACCTATGAGGGCTCAGACGTTCAAAAAGTAGCATGTTTCCATACGACAACAAAGTAGCGAAAGGGTTAATAAGCTCGTCGCTATATACATATATATAGTACATCTCAATACGCATACATATCATGTCTACATAATTAGAATTAAAACATGTGTCGGCGAGTGCACGTGCACTCAACGTTGGGGCGCCACTCTCTCGGTTTGAATTATCGTGGCACATCTAATACGTTTAAGGTGTATTTGTTTAGTGGGTTTATTGGTTTGTTTGTTTGTTAGTTCGTCTGTCCAGTTTGTTGATCTTCCACTTGCTGCTGCCATTCGCATTGTTGTTGTTGTTTCAGTTGTTGTCGCACACTCAAGTTGTGTGCAACATGGCAGCTGGTTGTTTTGTTTGTTTGTCTGTTTTGTTGTTACAATGCAGAGTAATTAAATACTGTCTACTTGCATTAATAAAATATCCACAGACCATGCGGAATTAACAAGAAAAAAAACACACATATATACATATGTATGTATGTATATACTTGTATGAGTGAGTAGGAGGAAGTATTTGAATATTTTTCATTGTTTTACTCGTAACTTTAAACACCTGAAACAAATTAAATTTTTTCATCTTCAAGGACGCTCAACAATAAGTAACGTCAACTTATTAGACGTAATATTGGTTTCATAGTAATTTGAGGTTAGGTAGTGGTATGAGAGACACTTAGGCCACATAGAATGGGCCCGTTGTGATACCACAAATTACCACCGGACCTACCCAGATTAACTTGAAAAGGCTGTCTGGGCACGGGACCTTGTTGCAGGACATTCTGAAGTAACAAATTGAGCCCATTTTCCATACTGCAAATCAGTCAGTTAAGTCTGTTTGATTCGTGTATGAATTTTGTCAGGTCTCTTATATTGGCTGCTGTTTTGAGTTCATTTAACTTGTAGATGAACTCAGCGCAACTTGAAAACCTGGCAGCGGCAGAGGCGGTGAATGGTGATTTTTTTTGGTGATTAGTTTTTTGACGACTATTCCTAAATTGTGTCATGTCATATATTTTTCTTGAAGTAATTTTGTTAGAGGCTATAGTCACTGGGTCACTGGGAACCATTTATAGGGTTGGGCAAACGCTGCACTGTGTTGCGAGTTCATATAGCGGAGTGACAAAAATAGAAGGAGTGGTCGTACATAAATGAAATTTGGTATACAGTTATTATATGAGCAAAGAACGTACTATGCAAAATTTTTTGAAATCGCACCGAAACTTCGAACACCTCCCATACAAACGGATTTGAAAAAACTTCTTATTAACAATGAAAATTATCTTAGTTCATAAAAGCTACATTCAAAATATTTGTATTTTAATATAAAATTATTTATAAATGTGTATGTAGATAAAATGCGTTTTTTTCAAAAGTGATTGAAAATAAAATCTCGATGAATTGCTCCTCAGCTGCTCAGAAGTTGCTCTTAGAGGGTTAAAATCTATGAGTCGCCCCCACTAATTTTTCCTCCTGAATATTTCTTTCAAACATACCTACCCCCTATCTCCAACTTTTAATAAGGCTGCCATACAAAATCACCGTTTTTAGAAAGTGGGCTCCTGCTGCTCTTAGGTTGGTGCCAGACGTACCATATGTAAGACTGACCCCCATTTATTTTCCCTTACGAATGTTTTTTCTATACACACCTAACCGCTATATCCAACTCTTAAGGGGGCTGCCATACAAAACAAGTAATTTTCAATGGAACTTGCTCCACATTTGTAAATGTAGTAAAGTAAGCGAGGAAGTATCGTATCTGGGAAACTACTGAACCGATTTGAATGATTTATTCATCAATCGTCAACATTCCTGAGTGCAAAAAATACAAAATTAATTGAAGTTCAAGAATTCACCACCAGAGGGCGCCTCCCATACATGTGAAGTAGTTAGGTTGTCAACTTTTGGGTCTGTACGAAAAAAAATCAAAGTGTACAGTCGGAACTCCATTAACCCTTCTATTTCGAAAATAACAGTAATCGTAATTCATTTTCCGAAGCTATCTTCAACAAATTTTTCCATCAGCAACAGAGCTTTATTTGATTTTATTTGAAAACATTGCGAATTTGCCCTCAAGTCTTCACCGAAAAATGCCAATAACTGGCATTCTCGCAAATATGCGCAGCTGAAAATTTTACAGCATAATCTACATACTTTCTAAAATAAACTATCGGAAAATTTTGAAAGTGATAAAAAGTGTTTTTTTTTTAAATCACCTTTAAAGTTTTAACTCAGTTTTTATTCACTTGTTTTCTTTGTTTCATTTTCTTCATAAAGGTACTGCTCAGAGGTGAGAAGAATCAGCGGAATTTTGGTCTTGCCAGACCTAAATTGCATTAAACTTAAGACAACAGTAAGTTTTAGGGACCAGCTCATAATTGATTTTGAAATATTGAACCTCAAAGTGAAAGCAAAAATGTGATGTTTGTACAAACATTTGTTTTCAACGCAGTGAGAGTGTACTTTAAGAGCTCATAACTTCTATATTATCCAATAATTTTTCTTAAAGCTTGGGATTTCTCTTAATTGAAATATTTCCAAGAAAACCTCATACTCAGATTTTTGTGGTTATAACATTGCATTTTGGCATTTTTGTCACGACTCGCAACACTGTGCAAGTGCATCAGTTAGCAATCAGGTATGTCAAACACCTAAAGAGAGCCTAAAGGATGACCTTTAACACGTAGTTGGGCATACAATACATTATTAATGGTCGCAGTTCACAACGCTAATAATATAATCTAGTCTGATCTAGAGACTCATTGAGATCATTGACGCACACAGGATCTAATTTTGGGGTTTTCTGTACACAAATTTTGAGCCAAATACCATTTGAAACCATATTTGTCTTCCAAAAATTTTGTAACTGACCGATATTTAGAAGATTTGAACCCCCAAAACTGACTGGAAATGCGCACAGTTGCTCACACAATTGTGTATATATTCCGATTTTGAAAGAAAAATCATACATTAACACTAGAATGCCCGACAATCTGACATACCTAAAATGCCCATAGGTAGTCATTTTGACTAAATTATTATTTATTGAATTTTTTTTAATTTTATTGGTTTTTAAGTAGCAAATATGAATAAATGTACACGAGATTAAACTAAAATAAGCATTTAGTTTTTTATTTTTGTATGGTTTATAATGAAAATTAATTTAAATATAATTCATTTAAATATTATTTTTTTATGGCTTATAAAGAAAATTAATTTAAATATAATGGCGTACTTTACACATCAATGGGATAAAATGGAATGAAATTTGGAATTTGGAATTTGTGAATGAATTTTGTGAGTGAATTTTGGATTGAAAAACTTGGGAATTGTCACAACCTACTATGATATTTTTTTTAATATTTACAATTATATACAATTTTCATATTTTGCAATTGAAGATGCATATTTGTCTATTTATCAGTAAGACTTTCTGAAAATTTTATATAGGTAGTCAAAATGACTACCATTGGGCATTTAAGGTAAATTTTGCAAAATTGGGAGAAACAATTTTTTTACAATTTTTTAAATTCATTTATTCCATTTAGCTTTAAAAATTAATAAAAGTCACGTAAGATATTTTTTTAGAAAGCGATGCAACAAAAGTTATTTACAATAAAAGACGTCAATGTAATCAAAATGACTACCTTGGGCATTCTAGTGTTAAGCCACAAAGCCACAATTAAGTGTTTGAATTGTAAACTTTAAATGTAAAACTAGTAATAGACACAAATGCTACAAAGTCGCAGTGTATACACAATTTTATGAGCAACTGTATATAACAAATTAGAAATCAATCGGTTTAGTAAAACAAAAAAGTCAATTCGAATAGTGCAATTTCGATAAAAACGCTTTTGAAGCGCCTGGAGCCTTTTTCTTGAAATTTGTATTGCTTTGTAAATTTTCGGAATTACAATTTAATATTTGTTGACGATAGTTATTTAAAAAAATTAAATTTTTAAATTTTTTTTCTTTGGCCATATATAACTCACTTCAATTAAATTTAATTAAATTCAGCAGCTGCCATCGTTTGTGAACACCGCCATGAAAATGTTCAATTTTTTGTTCACTAAAAACCAACAACGCATTTAAGCGCCATAAAATGCAAATGTGTCAATTAAAAGTGCACATTATTTTGACAACTCACTTGTGTCACTGCAACGACTGTCAGCGGCAGCGGCAGCGACAGCGCCAGTCAAGCGCAACTGATGCCAACTTGGTGCGCTCCGGCGGCTGTCATTCTGTCTAAACCTACTGTCATTTTTATGCACACACACACACTCACACACACATAAGCACAACTATAAGTGTGCTTGGGTGCTGACTTTGCCACTGCAGCGTGTATTGACCTCGGACAATCGGCAACCATGTGACCGCTTTGGGGTTGGCGTGCGTCTCTGTGTGTATAAATATGCGAACGAATAAAATAGTTTCACTTACAATTAAATGACATTTAACAATTGTCAAATGGACGCAATGGGTATCGCCGTAGCACTCTATGTATGTATTCATGTGTGTGTGTGTGTTGACATGAACGATGTCGGGCCCCTCGCTGAGCGGCGACAACATGGTGTGCCGTTGCGGTCAATGTGCGGTTGCCCGCATTTTCAATTCAGTCAGCCTGAATTGAAATTGATAGAAGTGAAAATTGTGCATTTGCAATGCGATAAATACGAAAATATGTGCCGTACGCACAAACGGCGAACGTGCATAAATTGTCAATTGTGATGAAATGCCCATTGAAAACGATAGACGGATGGCGAACTGTTGCGATTTCAATGCGAACGAACTGATTTGTTGAATAAAAATGCAATTTTTTCAACAACATTTGTGGTACAAAAAAAGGAAATTAATTTGTTTTGTCAGGTTTATCATTGGGAGCTAAGTTAAAATATCTTTATGATTCGTCTTGAATTAAAAAAAAAAATTGTTGAAAAAAATTGAATCCTTTTGACTACAGAATCTTTTTAAAATCAATCAATCTCTTTAAAGTCAATCTTTTTAAAGTCAAGAAGTTAGATTAGAAAAAAAAAGTTCGAAGGTATATTCGATATTTTGTTTTGTCAGATCATCTTTTTTAACAAATGTCGGGAGAAAAATTAAATCCTTTCGACTACAAAATGCTTTTAAAATCGTTAGTAAAGGAGTTAGATTAGAAAAAGTAAGTTCGAAGTTAGATTAAAGAAAGTAAGTTTGAAAGTATATTCGATATTTTGTTTTGTCAGATCTTTTTTCTTTTCAAAATGTCGTGAGAAAAACTTAATCTTTTCGAAATCTTTCAAGAAGTTAGATCAGAGAAAGTAAGTTCGAAATTCGATTAAACAAAGTAAGTTCGAAAGTATGTTTGATATTTTGTTTTGTCAAATCTTTTTTAAAAAATGTCGTGAGAAAAATTTAATCCTTTCGACTAAAAAATCCTTTTAAAATCTTTAGTCAAGAAGTTAGATTAGAAAAAGTAAATTCGAAGTTAGATTAGAGAAAGTAAGTTCGAAAGTATATTCGATATTTTGTTTTATCAGATCTTTTTTCTTTTCAAAATGTCGTGAGAAAAACTTAATCTTTTCGAAATCTTCTGTCAAGAAGTTAGATTAGAGAAAGTAAGTTCGAAGTTAGATTAGAGAAAGTAAGTTCGAAAGAATATTCGATATTTTGTTTTCTCCGATCTTTGTTGTAAAAAAATTTCGTGAGAAAAATTTTATCCTTTTGAATACAAAATGCTTTTAAATTTTTCAGCCAAGAAGTTAGATTAGAGAAAGTAAGTTTGAAGTTAGATTAAAGAAAATAAGTTCGAAAGTATATTCGATATTTTGTTTTGTCAGATCTTTTTTAAAAAATGTCGTGAGAAAAATTTAATCCTTTCGACAAAAAAATCCTTTTAAAAACTTTAGTCAAGAAGTTAGATTAGAGAAAGTAAGTTCGAAGTTAGATTAGAGAAAATAAGTTCGAAAGTATATTCGATATTTTGTTTTGTCCGATCTTTGTTTTAAAAAAAAGTCGTGAGAAAAATGTAATCCTTTCGACTATAAAATGCTTTTAAAATCTTTAGCCAAGAACTTAAATTAGAGAATGTAATTTCGAAAATAGATATGTTCGGTGTTTTTTTATTAGATTAATTGTTAGGAGCTAAGTTAAAGTATCTTTTTGATTCGAATTTGATCTTTTCTAAAAAGATTCGTAAGAAAAATTGAATCCTTTTGAATACAAAATGCTTTTAAAATCTTTAGTCAAGAAGTTAGATTAGAGAAAGTAAGCTCGAAAGTATATTCAATATTTTGTTTTGTCAGATCTTTTTTAAAAAATGTCGTAAGAAAAATTTAATCCTTTTGACTATAAAAATTTTGTAAAATCTTCAGTCAAGAAGTTAGATTAAAGAAAGTAAGTTCGAAAGTATGTTTGATATTTTTTTTTGTCAGATCTTTTTTTAAAAAAATGTCGTGAGAAAAATGTAATCTTTCCGACTATAAAATGCTTTTAAAATCATTACTCGAGAAGTTAGATTAGATAATCTAATTTCGAAAGAGATATGTTCGATATTTTTTTTATCAGATTTATTGTTAGGAGCTAAGTTAAAGTATCTTTTTGATCCGAATTAGATCTTTTTTAAAAAGATTCTTAAGAAAAATTCAATCCTTTCGACTACAAAATCCTTTAAAAATCTTCAGCCAAGAAGTTAGATTAAGGAAAGTAAGTTCGAAAGAATTTTCCATATTTTGTTTTGTTAGGTTTATCGTTAGGAGCTAAATTGAAGTATGTTTTTGATTCGACTTAGATCTTTTTTAAAAAGAATCTTGAGAAAAATTTAATCCTTTCGATTAAAAAAATGCTTTTAAATTTTCAGCCGATAAGTTAGATTAGAGAAAGTAAGTCCGAAAGAATGTTCGATGATCAATAGTCCTTTGGAAGTTTATTATTGTTAGAAGTTGGATTAAAATAAAGTCCAATCTTTTCGATTCCATTTGGTCAATGCGATATGTTCGAACGTTTTTAAACTAAAAAAAACTCTTTCAAAAGGTCATCCACAGGAATTAAAATGATGATAGCATTATGAATAAATAATATAAACGATGGTTGTTTTCAAAATCCTTTTTACATGTTATCGTTAAAAATTTATTTATTTATATATTTTTTATTTAACAGACTAGATCCCAATCTAACTTTCTCGCGCCGATTAGCATAAAACATTCCAAAAATTGTTTAGTAAAGCATTAGATTCGTATTTTTAATGGAATCTATATAGCTCAAGCTGAAATTGATGGTAAGGAGGAAGTCGGGCGTCCAAAATTCAGATATTTTCCAATTAACCTACCAAAGATATTTATTAAACTGTGACACAAAAATCAGAATATTTTCAACACATACGAATAAATCGATATAAGTAATTGCAAAACTAAAAGCCAAATATAGCTAAAGTGCGTTTTAAGTTTTTCTCTCTGACGTCACCATTTTTGTTAAAGGATTTTGAAATTTCAAGGACATGGGTATTTCAAAAAATTATTTAAAAAATTGTGCACAATATAGATTATCAACATGGGCAGCAAATAAATGAATAAATCCCTAGAATTAAAAAAAATTAATTTGTGCTGCTGAAGGACGAACAGGAATTAAAAAAAAATTCAAATTATTATTTTAAAAAATTATTTAAAAAATTTTACGCAATAATGAGTATTAACATGGATATCAAATAACTGAAAAAATCCCTAGAATTAAAAAAAATTATCTTTTTGGTGCTGAAGGACGAACAGGTATTAAAAAAAATGCAAATTAGTGCTCAAACAATTTTTTACAAAATTGTGCGCAATAAAGAATATTAACATGCATATCAAATAAATGAAAAAATCCCTAGAATTAAACAAAAAAATTTAATTTTTTATGCTGAAGGACGAATTGGTATTAGAAATGTCCTTTGAAACTGTATGCTTAAATATCCTTGACAATTTCCAATGGTTTTTTGTTTTTTAAAATTATGTCTCAAGGACTAATACTTATATATACACAGCACATCGTCGAATTTCGTCATTCTAACTTTATTAGTTTAGAATACAAAATCATTTTAATACTCCTTTATATACAAAATAGAATGTGCGTAAAATCATTGCACGGTGTTATATATACAACAATCTTCTTAAACTACTAAAGCATTAGTCACTTACCAGCAGCTATACTCGGGTCAACATATAAGACTGCATAACTAGTAGAAATTACGTATTCCCTCAGTCCACTCACGCACTGAATCAGCATCAACAGTGCCGTGAGAAAATTGTATATAATTTTTCATACGCTTGCCCAATGGTCCTGCAGACATTAACACGTCAGCGCTTACCAATTATGGCGTTGTTAGCTGCATTCATTAAACGTTCGTTCGTTCTTTCGTACAATGAATGTACGCACTGCGCCTAAAAAAGCAGCAAACGCTCGAACTAGCAAAGTAACGAGGCCATCATTGTTGCTGCTAATCAATGCGCAATTGTCACGATCGTCACTCGCACCACCAACACAAAGTTTCATATGTCTGTCGCGCTGATTGCTGGATCGTGGACATCACATGACACATTCAAACATCCATGCACACAGACCGACCATGCACTCTTGTGGCATATTTTGTCGCGTATCGATTTATTGAAAACGATTTCCGGACGCATTGTCCCAGCGTTGGACGTACATATGTATGTATGTGTGTGTGTACGGCGACATGGTGGCCCGTTAATATTTATTTTTATTGCTGTTGTCAGCATTTATTTAAATTTATTATGACAACTCATTCTTTGATTTGCAGTCGCATATCTGTTGTGGCGTCCACACGTCACTTGATACCACCACAACTGCAGCGCCGCAGTGTATTTGCGTGTGTGTGTGTGTGCATAAGTAGGCAGCACTGCCATTTATCAAGTGCATATGCATAATTTATGGGTCATATTGATGGATATTTATGCGTAAATATGCGTTTCATTAAAATTTACTGCACTTGTGCGCGTAATGAACAACAGTCACATACAAATTTATGCACATACATATATAGACATGGGTTCAATGCAGGTTTCAGGACACAACTACTATTCGCGACTATCTTCAAGGATACCTTCTGGTATACGCAGGCCATATAATACACTCAATCTATGCAAAGTTTGTCAGTCCTATAACTTCAAACAACATGAAATCGGTGGACTTCAAACCAAGTAGTAAGTCTCACGAATAGACTGTTTGATGAAGCAGGATTATTTTTCTAGGAAACATGTTAAGCATTCTTTTGTTCAGGCCCACTAATTCTATGTTATTGCAAATAGTTAGATTTAGAGACTTCTAATAGTTAGATCGAAAGCTTTCTCCTTTCCATTCGGAGAACTCACATGGCCACTAATTAAGAGTCAGAAATTTAATCAGTGAAATTGAGAGACTTCTCATAGATCAAAAGCTTTCTACTTTGCATTGGAAGAACTCTCATGGCAACTAATTCACAGTAAAAAATTTAATCAATGAGTTTGAGAGACTTTTCATAGATCAAAAGCTTTCTCCTTTCCATTGGGAAAACTCACTCGGCCACTAATTTAAAGTGAGAAAATTTATTCAGTGAGATTGAGAGACTTCTCAGAGATCAAAAGCTTTCTACTTTGCATTGGAAGAACTCTCATGGCAACTGATTCACAGTGAGAAATTTTATCAGGGATCAAAAGCTTTCTACTTTGCATTGGGGAAAACTCACTTTATCAGTGATATTGAGAGACTTCTCATAGATCAAAAGCTTTCTACTTTGCATTGGAAGAACTCTCATAGCAACTTATTCACAGTAACAAATTTAATCAGTGAGTTTGAGAGACTTTTCATAGATCAAAAGCTTTCTCCTTTGCATTGAGAAAACTCGCATGGCCACTAATACACAGTGAGAAATTAAATCAGTGAAATTGAGAGACTTCTCATAGATAAAAAGTTTTCTACTTTGCATTGGAAGAACTCTCATGGCAACTAATTCACAATAAAAAATTTAATCAGTGAGTTTGAGAGACTTTTCATAGATCGGAAGCTTTCTCCTTTGCATTGGAAGAACTCTCATGGCAACTAATTCACAGTGAAAAATTTAATCAGTGAGATTGAGAGACTTCTCATAGATCAAGCTTTCTGCTTTGTATTGAAAGAACTCACGTGGCCACTAATTCACAGTGATAAATGTAATCAGTGCCTAATTAGAGAATGTTTGAAGGAAAAACTTAAGTCATTGCTTGATGCTGATTGAGCTGTAACCAAAAACCACAACGATGACTTGGCTATAATTCTACTCATTGATTACTGTTCTGTGATTACTGCTCAGAAATCTTTAATTTAAATATCACTAAATCTACTTGCTAGTTCAAAATAGTGGACAGCACTGATTGATTAAATTCAAAATAACTGAAATAACATAGGTACTCAAATTTTTTATTTATTCCTAGATTGTATCTTTTTTTACAACACTTACTACAAACATTTGTCATTTTTTAGATACCTAAAAGAATCTTCTTTTCTGAAAAGTTTATTTCTTTCAAGTTTCCACATGTTAATGTCGGTTCATATATTATACAAAAAATATATAAAAATTATTGAAAAATATTTTTTGAGAAATTAATCTTAACTCTTTCGGGACTACTGGGATAATACGTCCCAGTAAGTTTTTAATGCCTCTCAAAACATTTACTCAAATCTTAGGACCCACGCAAAATATTTTTTCGATTTCGGTGTTCCCGCATAAAAGGATTATATCAGAATTTTTGAGCATCCAATATAATTTTCTAACCCCAACATTCATAGCATGAGAATATTTCTGCTGACAGTATTTTGTATTTCAAAATTAAACTCCGTCCCGAAAGGGTTAAGACTACAAATATTACCATAGACAAACAGAAAAAGCAGCGTCGCTATCATAAACGTTCGAAATTAAGAATTTTTGTTGAATCCACAAAAGTTTATGAGGTAGTCGTAATTTTCCAGCTATAGCTTTCTTTAGACACAGAGTTCAGTTCGATCCAATGCGAGTATATTTGTGAAGATGGAATCACTTTGGTTTTAAGGTTTGAACCACTTTGATCTCTGGAAGCTCTGATATTTTTTGGTATTTTTTTCCTTATTTATTAGCCCAACGCAATGAGAATTTTTATCTTAGAATGTTCAGAGTCGTTGTGCTGAAAAAATCTGATAGTAAAACAGAGAGTATTACAATTCCTTTTTTGGTTTTTTTCATATTTCGTAAATCAAAGAATTTAGTTCAGACTTTGTGTTTAATTAATTAAGATTTAGATTGAGTTATATTTTTCAAATATTGAGTTGGCTAGTACTGGAAATGGTGAATTATTGTGGTGTCTGAAATGACCAAAAGACATTTCTTATTTTTAATAAAATCTTTCCAACAAACATTTTCAAAATCTTATATCTTTTCACTGGTTCCTTCCGACTACTTACCTTCCTCCGCTTCCCTCTCCTTCCCAACATTCATTTTCTGCAACTCGCATTAATCACCAACAGTCTAACTCTCATCTGGCATCGAAATTCTGTGAACTGTAAACCGGCAACATTTCAAATGTCAAAAACACAAATGCGCCTCTCACCATCCACCTCGTCCACTTGTGCACCAAAAGGCAAATATTTTATATTTTATTGAAAATATTTTAAATGTGCACATTTGCTGGCGAAATGTTTGGCCAAAATCGAGCAAATAAATAATATTTATTTGAATATGTGAGCGAAAAATACGCAAAATTGCTTAAAACCCAGTTTGAATGGCACAAAAGGAGTTGAACAATAACGAAAGGATTATAATTTATGTGTGTGTGTGCCGACTCCCATTGAGCAGTTGCCGTGTGGCTGATTGTTGCTAGTGTTGTTGTTGTTGCTATTGGCGCTTTGGTGCTTTTTATATTTTGGTCAATGCATTTTTTTGATATTGTTTTTGATTTGGATGAGCCTGCTGAGAGAACCGATTTTGATTTGTGTGCCATGTGTTCTAGACGCTATTGTTGTTACTGTTGTTGCTGTTGTTGTTGTTATTGTTTTGATTTCGGTGCGTTTCGGGGTAGTCTGTTGTCTTGGCTGCCAGGATTAGTGGCACCAAACGATTCGACTTGAAGCTTGCCTCCAACTTTTGCCATGCCATTAGACTTTTATGTTGTTGTTCTTGTTTTTGTTATTGTTTTTGAAATTTAATCGTTAAATGAATTTTAAGCAAATCGGTTTGGCCTTTTACTTTGATTTTTTTTTTGTTTTGAGTTGTTTATGGTTTGTCTTTCTCTTCATTTCGCTGTCGACATGTGTGCGCCTGTCGGTCCAGTGGCCTTTGGGCGCTATTCGCATGATATATGAGTCATAAAATGCATACTTTTAGTTTCTTGGGAAGCGGACTTTGTGGCTGTCATTGCTTGGTATTAATAATTTTTTTTTGTTTTTTAATTTTTTTTACCTTTCCGAATTTTGAGTTTTGGTTTTTGCCCAAAGCCTTTAAATTAAAACCCCAAAATTCCAGCGCTGCATTAGGCATGAGTTATGTTTCCGCTTAAAATTGCTCTTATTAGTTTCGAGCTGCTGATTGTGGGTTATTCAAGTGCTTGGGGGCAATCACAAGGCACGAAATCTGAAATCTGCATAAATACTCGAACGTTTGTTGGCCAAACAATTTGTACCTCAAAGGAAGTGATTTCTGAAAATTTATTTTAAAGTGAATAAAGTTTGCGAAAACAATGTTTTTATATTGAGCAGCCACAAATAGGTCACTTCAGCTGTCAGTCGTTTTCCGTTCACAGTGAACGTCAACGCCGACCACAACACAACTTCATTAAAATCCACTCGCCATGTTCATAAAATAAATAGTTGGTATATGCAAATTAATTTGTAATATCCGTATTTCGTTTGCATTTGCATAAAAAAAATTGCTTCATTTTCACATACATTTTTAATAAACATTGACCAAGTTTTATAAATGCATACAATGCGCTTCGAATAAAATAACAAAAATTCATTTTAATGCGATGAACTTGATTTGCGCGAAAAGCAATTTAAATAAACCAAATATAAGACCAATAAAAACAAAATTTTAGCACAACTTGCAAACCTCAAATGAGAAATTCAATTTAAAGCAGAAATAAATAAAATCCATCTACAATGAAAAGGTATTATTTTTTATTTTTAATATATAAAATTTTTACATTTTCCATTAAGTCAGCTTAATTTCGGCAGGAAAATGATTGCTTATTTGCATTTTCTATTAACGTGGCCAAAATTAAGTGATAGTAGAGACGCATACTTTTGCATGGACGGGTGTGGGTGTGGGTGTGTGTGTTAACGATTGGTGCAGTGGCTCACAAGTCAAAGGATTGGGGGTTTAAATTGCGATAGAGCTGAGATAAGTTAAGGATACATCCTCCTTAACCCTTTCGAACCCAAAGTTGCCTGAGAGCAACTTCAACTATTTGTCATCTTATAGCAAAAGCTACGATTGATTTATATGTTTAATTTAAGTAGGCACCAACAAATTAATATTTTTAGAAGTGAATTCAAAGCAAATAACAAAAATTTTACTATTATCCCCAAAATAATTTCCAATAATTTGCAGCGTTATTCATGCAAGTTTGTGTTCTAATTGAAGTCTACGAATTGGGTGCGTTTGGTCAAAACCCTGTTTCTTTAATAATGGTTAAATAAAATCAAAAAGTGATAATTTTGTATTTTTCCATAAATATTAAATAATTTTTCTGTAATTAAAAAATATTGATACAAAATTTATTTAACCCATTTTAAGCTAATACACCGTGCGACAAAAATTAAAAAAAATTTTTCACACCGGAAAAAATCTATATGGGCGTGAAACTAGAGACCAAACATAATAATACTGCGTACTCAGTTTTTCATTTCAACATCCTTTGTCCTTTTAAAAGGACTTCAAAATTTTGAAGGGTATAAAAAATAAAAAAATTTAAAAAATACTTAACCTCGTTAGAATATGGCGATATGTATATCAAATGAAAGAGGAAAGGCTCAAGAATTTAAATAAAATTTATTTTTTATCTATTTGTAAAAAAAAGATATGAAAAAGGTTCTTTGAAAATTTTAATCCTTTATATCCTTGAAAATTTACATCGAATTTTCTTGAAAAGTAAGTATGTTAAAACCCGAAATCTCCTTGATCACGTGTCAAAATTGCATTCTTCTCGCTTCATTGATTTTGTATCTTTTTATTATTTAAAATACTGATACTCAAATAAATCACATTTTTTGTACTTCATTAGAAATGCAGCTTCCGCCTTGTTTTTAATAACTTTCGAACCAATAAAGTTAGAGTAATGAGATGATTTAAATACCAAAAAGTAATATCGAGAAGATTCGTGGTCGAAAGGGTTAAGACTTTAAGACTATAAGCCACCTTCTATGCTCGACTCTGCCTTCATGGACTACTTGGACAATCTCAGATCAGTCAATATGAGAGCCAATAATGAATTGGCTTGTGTAAGACAAGACTCCGACTTGCAGTAAGACAGAGAGCTCACTTTTCCCTTGGGTGATATGAATTTTCCTCAACTTTCTATTTCGAACCGAACGCCATTCCCAAAATTTCAAAATTAGATGGTCAAAGATTTGAAGATTTGGCGCTTTGAATTAAAATTAAAAATGTAATTTACCAAGCCGAATTTCCCGCAACCTAAAATCCAATAAATTCACCAACCCATTAGTTTTCTTCTGTCACTAACCACAACTTTTCCTGATGCCGCTTCATGCTCTACAACACTTCAGCACTGATATCGTTCAACCCAAGTCTATTGACGCGCCTAGACTTTGTCACCTCACCCCAAGGTCAAACCAGCCTCCGATAACCCGTACAACCTGTGAAGAAGAAAAACCTCTTCTCTCGCTACTATCAGCCATTGCCGGCCACTTATCGCTGTGGCAGCTTCATACTTGTCGCTTCATAGTTTCATTCGCAGTCGAGTGCGCGTGCACTATCAGTTTTTAATGCAGCATTTGCAGCAGCAACAGAGCGGCAGCTGCAAGTTAAAAAAAATGCCATCAAAAGTAATTATTAATTCACTGCAATTTAATGAAGCCGCAAGCAGAGCGCACAAGTAAAAGGCAACAACAGCAGCAGCGACACCAACAAGAAACGCTGCAACGTACAAACAAACAGCAGGCGGCTCATAATTCATGCAAAACCATAAATTAAATGCGAGCCGATTGTAGTGCGGCTCTCTCCTACTTTGGCTGCTATTTGAGTTGCACACACACACACACACACACACCCACATACACTCATTTACACTCAGCTTGAAGTAGGAGTCTGTTGTTGCTCTTTGACAAGACAACGTTGCGCTTCTTCTTCCTCTTTTATGCGGCGCGTGTGCGGTGGGCGCGTAGTCTGTGCACTTTGTGGCATTATCTAAGCAAATGTTTGCCTTTGTTATTGTTGTTGTCTACACGATATTGCAGCATCCATGACAAGTGTGAGCCACAGCGACTGACGATAAGCACAGACAGGCATTTAGTGTGGCAATTAATATGGCAGCGAGTCATTTACATATAAACGGTGGTCGATTGTTGACTTTGAGACTGCATGGAGGCGTGGCTTTTGGGGAAAGGTTAGTTTTCGGGGCTGGAAATCATGAATTTAGAATGAAGGTCTGTCGAAATACCTTCCTGTTCGTATCTATTTCTGTGTCTGAGCCTCGCTTAGTCCTAGATCTCAGTCTGTGTTTTGTGAACGTCTGATGCTTCTATGGTTCCTAGAATACATTTTTTTGTTGGTCCTTAGAATAGTTTGGAGTTTAAGGAATTATACGAAATTAATAAACTGAATATTTAAATTTAAAGAAGAGAAATATCTACGTTTGTTTAAGGCAGGTTCTCACCTTGTGGATCCGAAAAAGTGCACTTTTTTTAGGAATTTTTTTTGAGAAAATGGTTAAAGATACAAAGCTGAATTTTTCTGGATATGAACACACATTTATTTAGAGAATACAATTTTTCAAATTGAATGAATCAAAAAAAGGGGGGAGGGCGCGTCCATCAGTGGCGGCATGTCGGCGAGGAGGTGTCCCGCTACCGGAAGTGATTCCGTCAAAACCCGTGATCTGAAACACAAAAAAAGAAACAAATTCTTAATGTGTACCGTATTATCTATTGAATGAACCAAGATCATGAAAAAAAAATCAAAATTACAAAAGTTATGAGGTTTTGAAAAAAAAATTAAGATTTTCGCATTTTTTTGTTCACTTATTATTTTTTTAAATAAACAATTTTCAATATTTTTGGCTGATCGTGGTTCGTTTATTAGAAAAAACCCTAAGGAACATTTAAAAAAAAATTTGGTGACGATTGGTTCATTCCAGCGCCTTCAATCACTTCCGTTAGGTCCGAAAATGTGGTTCTCAGAAAAACGCGTTTAAAGTTTTGGCTTCGCTCGGCCGGTGCTCGACACTGCTCTATGTAACGGCCTGTAACTTTTGTAATTTTTCAGATTTTGATCTGAAATTTATGAAGCACATTTTTCAAACATATATCTACACGATAAGGCAAAAAAAATCGTTTTTTCCCCCACAAGGTGAGAACCTGCCTTAATGTTATATCTTTACACAGTGAAAAAAGAAGAAGCAGAAATATGTAAGAGACATTTTTCAATTTACTTTTTACTCCAATTCAGATATATTTTTTAAAAGAATTTTTGTTGATGTAAATGAAGAAATATTAGATTTTTAGTTTTTCTTAAAAAATTTTATGTTTAATTAATGATTACAGCCTCAACGATATGATCGCCGTCATCTGACAACACTATGAAAAATAGGGTTCAGTAGCAAAAATTAAACAAATTTGTATGGAATGTTGTTGATATAACCACAGAGAAGAAAAGACTTAAACGAAAAATTTAAAAGTATACCTTTCACAAGTACAATTCTGTAGCGAAAGGATTAAGGATACTTTGTGTCTGTGTTTGAGACTGGGTTTAAATCTAAGAGTCTGTATTTGGATTTGGATCTGGGACTGGAGTTTTTTTTTTGGGTTAAGTTTGGGAATAGGGTTTGGTCTGTGTTTGGGTCTAGGTTTGGTTTTTAGTCTACGAGTTCGCACCTGGATCTAGGCTTGGGGGTTGATCTGGGTCTGAGTTTGAATTTATGAGTCTGATTAAGGGTCTAGAATTAAATCTTTGCTGGGTTAGGAAATGGGTCTGACTTTGGTCAGGGTCAAGGTCTGATTGGACTAGGTCTGGATCTGCATCTATGAATCTGTATCTGAGACTGAGACTGGGTCTGTGCTTCTGCCGGAATCTTTGTCTGAGTATTAGTCCGGGTCTGTTTCTGTGTTAGAATTTTGGTCTGAGTCGAAGTCTGGTTTTGGTCTGGATCTGCTCTGGTCTGGGCTAGGTGTGGGTCTATGTCTATGTCTATGTCTATGTCTATGTCTATGTCTATGTCTATGTCTATGTCTATGTCTATGTCTATGTCTATGTCTATGTCTATGTCTATGTCTATGTCTATGTCTATGTCTATGTCTATGTCTATGTCTATGTCTATGTCTATGTCTATGTCTATGTCTATGTCTATGTCTATGTCTATGTCTATGTCTATGTCTATGTCTATGTCTATGTCTATGTCTATGTCTATGTCTATGTCTATGTCTATGTCTATGTCTATGTCTATGTCTATGTCTATGTCTATGTCTATGTCTATGTCTATGTCTATGTCTATGTCTATGTCTATGTCTATGTCTATGTCTATGTCTATGTCTATGTCTATGTCTATGTCTATGTCTATGTCTATGTCTATGTCTATGTCTATGTCTATGTCTATGTCTATGTCTATGTCTATGTCTATGTCTATGTCTATGTCTATGTCTATGTCTATGTCTATGTCTATGTCTATGTCTATGTCTATGTCTATGTCTATGTCTATGTCTATGTCTATGTCTATGTCTATGTCTATGTCTATGTCTATGTCTATGTCTAAGTCTATGTCTATATCTATATCTATGTCTATGTCTATGTCTATGTCTATGTCTATGTCTATGTCTATGTCTATGTCTATGTCTATGTCTATGTCTATGTCTATGTCTATGTCTATGTCTATGTCTATGTCTATGTCTATGTCTATGTCTATGTCTATGTCTATGTCTATGTCTATGTCTATGTCTATGTCTATGTCTATGTCTATGTCTATGTCTATGTCTATGTCTATGTCTATGTCTATGTCTATGTCTATGTCTATGTCTATGTCTATGTCTATGTCTATGTCTATGTCTATGTCTATGTCTATGTCTATGTCTATGTCTATGTCTATGTCTATGTCTATGTCTATGTCTATGTCTATGTCTATGTCTATGTCTATGTCTATGTCTATGTCTATGTCTATGTCTATGTCTATGTCTATGTCTATGTCTATGTCTATGTCTATGTCTATGTCTATGTCTATGTCTATGTCTATGTCTATGTCTATGTCTATGTCTATGTCTATGTCTATGTCTATGTCTATGTCTATGTCTATGTCTATGTCTATGTCTATGTCTATGTCTATGTCTATGTCTATGTCTATGTCTATGTCTATGTCTATGTCTATGTCTATGTCTATGTCTATGTCTATGTCTATGTCTATGTCTATGTCTATGTCTATGTCTATGTCTATGTCTATGTCTATGTCTATGTCTATGTCTATGTCTATGTCTATGTCTATGTCTATGTCTATGTCTATGTCTATGTCTATGTCTATGTCTATGTCTATGTCTATGTCTATGTCTATGTCTATGTCTATGTCTATGTCTATGTCTATGTCTATGTCTATGTCTATGTCTATGTCTATGTCTATGTCTATGTCTATGTCTATGTCTATGTCTATGTCTATGTCTATGTCTATGTCTATGTCTATGTCTATGTCTATGTCTATGTCTATGTCTATGTCTATGTCTATGTCTATGTAAATTTTTTTATTTTTTGCTAATGAAAACTTCAAATCTTAGTTCCGTTCGCCTTTTATTGTTCTCTGCTAATACAGCCATTAGTTGTTGTTGTGTCAGTGCCAACGATAATGACTTTGCTGCCAATGTTGCTGACTCAAATTCTTTTTAAGAAAATTACTTTGAAATTAGTACATGAAATTTTTAACATTCACTTCCTTCATTTCTTAATTTCTTTTCTTGAATTTTGCGCGCGTCATTCGAAAGTTCTTTAGCTCTTAAAGAAATTATTATTGTTATTGTTGTTAGTGCCAGATGCGCTGCTTTTGCTGATTTATATTGTAGTTGTTGTTGTTGTTTTTGTTAAATTGCTTAATAATTTTTCTCAATTGCCTTAAATGTTTAATGCGTTTTTTAATTTGCCTCTATTGCGGCGTCTACATGGTTGCATGGCATTTTTGTGCTCGTTGTTGTTGTTGTGTCTGTTTGTTAGTTATCATAAATTATGTGTAGCTTGCCATGTATGATTTAGGGGGAATGGCATTTTTTTCCATTTCGCTGTTTTTAAGTGCACACCAAAGTTTATAAAACTGCGCAGCACTCAGCGGCCACAGAAATGAAGAAATGAAATGTATTTCTTGTGGCAATTATAAAAGCAATACAATTATTTTGAACTTATAAAACACATTTTGTTGTTGGGAATTAATAGAATTTTAATGTGTTATAGTTTTTGTAAAAAAAATGTTGTTAATTGGTTTTCAGAGTTGTGCGAAATATTTGCGCACAATTCACATTTCTCTTTAGAAGCTTTCAAGAATAAAAGGGAATGAGTTCATAAATAATTTTGGATAGCTAAATGATCTACTCGGGGCTAATCTTTTGGCATTGTAAGAAAACATGGGATAAGCCGCTAAAATTCTGGACACTGAATCGAACAATCCGCTTGAGAAATTTTTCTTTAGTGCAAAGGTGAGAAGCTGCAGGTTTCCCTTTCTTCAGCGACTTAAATGGTCTGAAATCAGACAGCATTGACGACTTGCTGAGGTTTATTCAGGCTCTCCACATACTTGCAGGAAGTACCCTTCCCCTTCCCCACTTTTTCATATCACAATCTCCTCCAATCATATCTCCTCTCCTAAGACTCGCCAAGCACAACAATCGCCTCTCCCTTCCTAATCCCTACTGCGCCATCTTGTTTCATCTCATTGAAAAAACACTTTTAATTCAATTTAAATTCTAACATGTAATTTCAATTTCTTTTCTTCTTCTGCATTGACTTTATTTCCTCCCTCATTTACAGATTGCGGCGCCGATACACGTTTGCCGCATTTGGTTTTTGATGCGGCAACATTGTCTGTCCCACTCGGCAGGTCCAAAGTCAAAGCCTGTGAACGGACACAGCATCGCCGCGGCGCACTGGACACGTTGACACCAACAAATTTGTGTACAAAACTTTAGAAGCGGCGTTAAAGTAATTAAGAGTAATGCGATATGATACCTGATTTCATTAATTTGTCTACAAAAGCAACAACAAAACACCATACAACACAACGCATCGCTGCAGCTACACGCGCTGCTTTTCGGACGGTCAGTGCAAAGCCACAACAACAACAATAACCACCAACAAAGTGTCCACTTTTAATTTGTTTCAAATTAGATTGACAGCAAGTCGGCGCGCGGGGCGTGGAGCGGCAGCAGAGTGTGGGGAAAATGTAATCGTAATGGAAATGAAAATGGTCGGTCTTTGGCATTGATACGATTCTGGCAGCTACACTTTCAATGGGCGGGAACAAGAAAAAAAATGTGAAAACATTAAGAAGCCGCAGACGCCGATTCGATGACAAACGAACGAACGAAACCGGCTGTTTTTGAATCGAATTAAATTAAATTAAATTTTATACTTCGATGGGAAGTTTATAATTTATCAAGCCGCCAGTCAACGGCGGCGGGAAGTCAATAAACAAATCAATAGGAGAAAATTGAAGGTGCATTTTTTTTGTTTATTTAAATCTTTAATTTCGTTTTGGAACGACTAAAATGTTATAAAGCAATTCAAATCGAGGCTGAGAGTTGTTGGTGAAATGTTGAAGCATTTTTTGTTGTTGTCCGTATTAGTGTGTTTGATGTGAGCATTGTGGATGGGAAACACTGTGGACGGCATTATTAAAGAAACGATTGAAAAGCTCTAAAAAGTGCTTTTGGAAAATTAAAGAAACTATGTGAGATTGCTGATAAGATAGATTTTTCAGCAGAACGTTTGCATAATGTATGGCAAGAATAAGAAGCTATGATAGCAATGGAACATAGACGACAACTGTAGATTAAACCTGGATTCAGCAATTAACACCTGAACCCAAGAAATAGTCAACACAGTGAGAATTTTCGTAATAGTGGGAAGATGCATGGTATGCATTAATAATAATGCAAAGAGAAACTAATGAAAGATTATCTCCACAAGAGGAAAATGAGGAGAAATATTTTTGCAAGGTGTGCGGACATAAAATTATTTTTCAACTCTTTAATTTCATGTGGACGCTTTAATGTTTCAACACAAAAAAAGAGGTTCCATTAGTCAAAAAAATGGTGGGTTCTGTTGTGTGAGATGCTTATAGAATAATCTCTATAAATATAATTTTTTGTCCTGTCTGACTGACTGATTGATTCATCATCGTCCAGCCCAAACCACCGCTGAAGCTAAAAACATGAAATTTAAACTGTAGGTACTTCTTGAAAAATGAACCTCCGCTATGTCGGGATTTTTTGACATTCGGGGCCTAAAGGGGCAAAACATGGGTTAAGGTGTTGTATGAAGAAACGCGATTTAACCGGCCTATTGATTTCAAATTTGGTGAAAACAATCCAATTCAAAAATAATTTGACACGTATTTTTTTTATTTTTTTTAAATCTAAATTTATCGGGCTCAACAATGGGTTAAGGTTCGTATACGGAAAGACTACAAAAAAACGCTGAACCGGTGGACCTGTTGACCTCATAGTTGGTGAAAGCACTTGAAATAAAAAATAATTTGACACGTGTTTCTAATTTTTTTGACAATCAGACATTAAAGGGGTCAACCAAGGGTTAAAAATGTGTATGAATAAACATGATTTTTTACGCCTTTTAAGTTCAAACTTGGTTAAAGTGCTTCAAATTTGAAATAATTCTAACGTGTTTTCAATTTTTTCGAAAACCAAAATCTAACGGGGTCAACAATGGGTTTAAAGTTTGTATGGAGAAACAAGATTTTATGGGTCTTTCGACTTCAAAATTGGTGAAAGTATTTAATATAAAAAATAATTTGATACGTATTTTTCATTTTTTTTAAATATCAAAATCAATCGAGGGAACCGAGGTTTAAAAGTTTGTATGAAGTAAAATGGTTTTTTACGCCTTTTGAGAAAGTTCTTCAAATATAAAAAAAATTTATACGTATTTTTTATTTTTTTGAATATCGAAATCTAACGGGGTCAACGATGGGTTAAATGTTTGTATGGAGGAACAAGATTTTATGGGTCTTTTGACTTCAAACTTGGCGAAAGTATTTAAAATATAAAATAATTTGATACGTATTTTAAATTTTTTTTAATATCAAAATCTAACGGGGGAACCGAGGGTTAAAAGTTTGTATGAAGTAAAATGGTTTTTTACGCCTTTTGACTTCAAACTTAGAGAAAGTTCTTCAAATAGAAAAAAAATCTACACGTATTTTCATTTTTTGAATATCGAAATCTAACGGGGTGAACCAAGGGTTAAAAATTTATATGAAAATACATGATTTTTTACGCCTTTTAACGTCAATTTTTGGTAAAAGTACTCTTAGTGAGAAATAATTCCGTACGTGTTTTTCACTTTTTTTGAAAATCGAAGGCAAAGGGGGTTAACGATGGGTTAAATGTTTATATGGAGAAAAAAGATTTTATGTTTCTTTTGACTTCAAACTTGGTGAAAGTAGTTTTAGTGAGAAATAACACTACTCGACAAAAAATGGGTTCATCGCGTGCTCCTAAAAACAAAAGTATTTTTTAGACTAATCTTCGGCTGCTGAACACGAAACTGAAAATCAAAAAATTTTCTTAAGAAGCGTTTTCGAAAAATCTTCGAAAAACACGTTTTTCCCCTCTTATTTCAGTTATGAGCACATATCTCGTAAACCAACCATTCGACTAACACAAGTGGGCCGTCGTTCAGAAGGCAATTAACTAACCTTTCCAACGATATATCGATTGTCCAAATCAGATGAGATTTGGGTAAGATACTGACGATGAAAGTTGTAAAAAAGTGAATTTTTCGACCATTTTCAAAAATTATACATTTTTGAATCGTTTTTTATAGATAAAATGAATGATCTCCTCTGGTTTTAAAATCTAAGATGAAAGATATATTATTTGAGCAAATATTAAGCCTAACATCAATAGAATTGAAAAAAAAATGACAAAGTTATGATGCACGGAGTGAAAACACCAACTTTTCATTTGTTACACCGTACGAAAATTGTTTTTAATTTTTCCGAGACCCATCCAAATGTTGATATAGACGTAAAACTAAAGGTCATTTGTAGTATCCTGGCATAGTCAGTTTTTCATTTTCTGACCCAAAAACCTTTTTAAAGGACTTTAAAATTTTAAGGACATACACATTTCAAATATTTTTTAAAATATTTGCGGTTGTGCAATGATGAAGATATGGGTATCAAATGAAAGAGAAAAATTATCTCCTTGTAAATAAATTTTCTATTTTGAACTTTCAGGACCAAAATATGTCAGGTATGCAAAACAAAAATGTTTTGGATCTCAGTCTGTAGATCCATACATCTAAATTTTTTTCTATTTCAAAATGTGTGCAGTTTCTTTTCGGTACAGTCCTTAATAGGTGAATACTAAACAATATTAATGGATTGATTGATCAATAAAATTAGTCGAAAATAGCCTCATATGAAAAAAAAACAATTGGCGATTCTATGATGACACTACACCGACTAATCCTTCAATGAAAGCAGTGCTAAAACTGCATGAATTGGGCCACTGATTGCCTACTCATTCCAAGTATTCTCCAAATTTCGCTTCCTGGAACTGTTATCTATTCTTAATCATGAATCAATGGATCAAGAAATGGTGGCTAGTTTACCATAAAATTTCAGCCATTCATTCCTTAAATATTGAACAATTTTAAGCCATAAATCCAATTGGCATCATTTTCGAATAAACGAAAATATTTGGATCCATCTGTCAACGAAATTGCGCACGAGTCAAATAAACAAAAGTCCTAGACACACACACACACGCACACATATGTCGTTTTTTATTATCATCTCGATATTATATAATTGTCAATAAACGCTGAAATTTTTGTCGCATTTTTTGTTTTTGCTTTTGCAGTCTTATGTGTAAGTCAAATGCTCGTAAAAGTGACTTTTATGAGTTTCATTTATGTTTACGCTGTGCGCTCAAGTTGCCGTATCAGCCAATTTTGCTTTTTGTGGTGAACCATAAAAACACGTCAACTTTGGTAATAGTATCCTTTTTTTTTTTTTTTTTTGGTTTTTCTATCAATAAAGGATCTTTTACCGCAAAGCGGTGCAAGTCAGCAAACTCCTTTTGGCGTCTAGCAAACGTCGACAGAGTTGTTGTTGTTGCGCTGCAATATTTCTCGACCTTTCTGACCTCAACTTGCCACAGTTTTAAGTCACAACAAAATTGTTGATTTTTTCCAAATATTTTAGAACAGTCTCCATCTAATCTATTCATCTGCACCACATCAAATCTTCGCTTCTGATCTTTTCTCCTTCATGGCTCAAACAGTACTTTTATGTTGTCGTCATTTCGAAATTAATTTTACAACCCTTTACTAATTTGTCGTTAAGCTTATCATCGTCAAATCTCCACGAAACACTGAAAAAAAGCGTACTTCACATTCAATGGCTTTGATTTTGATGCCACTCAGTTCGTTTCTCTACTCCTACCGCATTCCTTTTTCGTTATTCTGTTTTAATGTTGTATTAGTTCGAGAATCGGCGGTTTTGTAGAGTATTTAATTTTATGATTTTTAGTTTTTATGTTAGTCAAAAGTCATGCTTTTCATTTTATACGTTTTTTATATCTTCATCTATAAATGCTTGATTACAATTGTTGGGATTTCCTCTGAGCTTGGGGCTTTTTATTGGAGGCGCTCACCGTACGAGCGAAAATTTAAAACAAGTGATAAAATTAATTAATTGTTTCGTTGTTTATGGTCCGAGCTTTTTATGAAATTGATTTTTTATATCACATTTTGTGGCCCCAAATAAAGTCGTAAAAAACTTACGTATGTATGCACGAACATATCTCAAAGGATTGTGTGCATGTGTAGCTAAAAATGCTGGCAATAGCGCGCAGGAAATCAACAAAGAAAATAGAAGTTAAATAGAAGTTTAAGAAAAGAAGATAATTTTTTAGACGACGTTTTAGTTTCAATTTGATTTGATATATCAAATTTCATTGCAATAAACAAAAAATTATGGAGTTTTATAAAAGAAAGATGATTTTATCAAAGTTTAAGGTTCGTGATTTCCAGTTTCGAAGTTATGATGAAAGAGTTAAGAATTTTTGTAAAACAAAGAAAATGTTTTTTAAATGTCACATTTTCAACTTTTCGTATGCTTTGCTTTGGTGACTTTTATTTTTTTATGATTAAAAATTTTATATTTTTTTTAAATTTATTTTGTGATAAATTAGCCAAATCTGATGTGTACTTCTCGAGATATCAGCGAATATGATGTGTAGCCTTTGTAGGTATGAAAAACTTGAAAAACTTTCTGGTGTTAAGACATATTTTTCAAAAAAAACGTATGGACATTTTTTTAAGGATATTCAAGGATAAAGTTTTAATAGAACATTTTCAATACCTTTTCGTTCTTCTGCTGCAAAAAATTTTAATGTTTTTTAATTCTAAAAAATTGTATATTTCATATCATATTCATATTAATATTCTACATTGCGCTCAAATTTTGATATAATTTTTTGAAAAAAAGTATGTCCTTGAATTTTTACAAAATCCTTTTAAAAAATCCTGAAGTCAAAAAACGTAACTAAAACGCAGTTTTATTATATTTGGCCCCTAGTTTTCTTATATGTAAAATTGGCTGTCGCAAGGTGATAAATATTTCTGTAAAAAAAAATTTTTAATGATTTTATATTTTTTAAAACCTTCTTTGCGTAAATTAAACATTTTTTTTAATTTGATATTTTTAATATTTTTTACTAGTTTTTCAAAAAAAATTCAATGCGTTTTTGTGTAAAGTTTACACGAAATGGGAAATATTTTCAAATTTGCAATTTTTTTTGTTTGTGTGAACGTTACACAAAAACGGAAAATATTTTCAAATTTGAACTTTTTTTAATAAATAACAAAACAATGTTAAATTTTTAAAAACAATTCAAAACAAAATTTAATAAAACTGAAACCTTAAAAAAATTAACAAAAAAAAAACTAGTCGAGGAATAATATTAATATTTTTAATATTTTTAAAGTATTGTTGCAGTTAATTTTCC
This sequence comes from Melieria picta, assembly GCA_964056695.1. NCBI lineage: Eukaryota > Metazoa > Arthropoda > Insecta > Diptera > Ulidiidae > Melieria > Melieria picta. Next base: position 118,895,857 of record OZ057400.1, read on the forward strand.
TTAATTTCTTATTAAAAAAAAATGCAAATTTGAAAATATTTTCCGTTTTTGTGTAAACTTTACACAATTTTTTTTAATTTAACATTTTTAAATTTTTTTATTAGTTCTTCAAAAAAATGCAAAGCGTTTTTGTGTAAAGTTTACACAAAATATAAAATAATTTAAAATTTGTAATTTTTTTTGTGTAAATATTTTCAGATTTAAATTTTTTTTTTTTTTTTTTTTTTAAAGGATGTCCCTGAATTTTTACAAAATCCTTTTAAAAAATCCTGAAGTCAAAGAAGGTAACTAAAAACGCAGTTTTATTATATTTGGCCCCAGTTTTCTGGTGTGTAAAATTGGCTGTCGCAAGGCGATAAATATTTATATAAAAAAAATTTTTAATGATTTTATATTTTTTAAAACCCAAACATTTTTGAAACCCCCAAGATCTCGTTTTTATTAGCATTCAAGACCCGAGAAAATATCACAAAAATTACTACAAAGCAATTCAAAGTAATTGCTCCTAACAATGTCATATATGTTCAAAGAAAAATCTCTCCCTATAGGCCGTTGCACGTTTCCCAATGACCTCGTCGCAGCAAAACGCTGCCGGCCGTAATTAGAAAACGCATAAAATAAAGTTTAATTGTGGCTTAATTGAATGCACCGTACCCCGAACGGAAGTGCGACACTAAACCGACCGGCGCATGCACCTTGCAACACCCTCGCACTCTCACACTCACACTCACACACACTTACAATAAAAAATAGTTTTGTTGTTTTGTTGTAGAGCGCAGTGTGGGCGCACACGTGCGCCTTGCTGGGGTCGGCTCATAAAATAAAGTTGCTGTTGACAGCTTTTCAGCACCAAAATAGCTGAATAATAATAAAGAAAAATTGAAAATGAAAAAAACAAAAAAAAAAAGAAAACTGAAACAACGACAACGAAAGCAGCGCGCCAGTGTTTTAGGCCAACATTGCATTTTTCTTCGGTCTATTCGTTTTTTTATGAGCATTTTTCCTTTTATGCGAGCGAGAGCACACGGCTTGACAGCTCGTAAAAACTGCTGCATATTATTTATATTTTTTTTTGTGCGTGTAAAGGCGACAACAACACCAAAAACACCAAACAATAAAATCGTAGAAATTTGCTGCCGCAGACAAAAAATATGTTTATATTAAAAGCTGGCAGAAATATTGGATGCTAAGCACAAATGGCAGCCGGAGTGCAAGTGGCAAGTGGCACCAGTGTTTGTATGTGTGTGTGTGTTTGCACACAAAAAATTGATTATTGCCTGCGGCGCGTAGATGTGTGTGTGTGTGTGTGTGTGCGTGTGTCGACGCTGGCGTTAACCTGTGCAAGTCGCAGGCTCTGCGACAGTCAGTCAGTCATTTGGGCGACATAAAATTGTCATAAAAAAGTGAATATAAATAATTTTCATGCCCTTGTCTGCCTCCGTTTGTGCTCCTACTTGCAGTGCCACTTCATTTTTTGGTGTACACGCCCCGTTTTGTTTTTCTTATTCCGTCTCAGTTGGCCTGCAACAAATGAGTTGACTTCATTGCAGTCGCGGTGCTGCCAATGTTGACTTCGCTGTCCAACACTGCGTGGCGAAATGTGTAAATTTCAGTTTGTTCGTATTTGCATTTCTCTCTATCTGTTTATTCTCTATGGCCCTCCTGGTCCCTTGGCTTGTGTCCTCACATATCTTTGTTGTTGTTTTGTAGTCAGCACTTCATACTTATAAAGACATCACTTAATTAAATTTAAAATATAAAAGCCAGCGAAAAAAAAAAACAATTGGCATTTTAATATTCTTATCTATGCAGACAATCGGCGGTTGTAAATTATAAGAGGAATTTTCGTTATTGTTGTTGGTATTGTGTTGAGTTTTCTATGCATTTTTTATTACTGCATGTAATATAATAGGCGGTTTGTTTTTTTGCTGGGCCCATTTAATTTTTTTTAGTTTCTGTCGTGTTGAATTTATGTCACTCGAGAGGTTGTTGTGTTTTTTCTGAGGTAATTTTGTTTGGTTGTTTGTTTATTTTATTTAGTTTTTGTTTTATTTGTTTTATTATTGTGAAAGGCTGTAACTGGAGTTTAGTGACAATTTTAACATAGTTTTGAAATAAATATGGTCTGGCCAATCGCAAATTCAAGGTCAAAAGTTGAATGTTGCTACAAAAAGGCACTTTCAAAATAATTCAATGAGGTTAAGGTATTGAGAGGCATAATGTATAAACAAATATATTTATTTTATATATAAATATATTTATTATATATGATATTTATATACTTTTTGCCACAAATTTATAGTCAGGCAACGAATGTTGATAAAAAAAGGAAAATATAAATAATTAAATAAAATTGTAATACCTAATATAAAGTAAAAAATCCAATACCTTTCCAACGAATAGCTTTAAGAATCCGTGAATATTTCTCGTGTTATATAAATGCGATGGGCTTATATTAGAAAGGATTGGAATGATAAGATTTCATACTAAAATGACTTCTCAGACAGCTTTGTGACTGCTTGACTCAGTTTTGTTTGAGTGCGCTTCAAAGATGAACACCAGCAAAGAGAAAATACGTCATTATTTTTAAAAATCTACTGTCCCCGTTTTAAGCCAATAGGTACGTAAGTTTCTATAAGAGAGGCACAATGGAATTAACTTTAAAATGGCAACAAGTTATTGATAAAAACGGTATATATTTGACCTAAATCGTATCATTCTAACTGCACCAAATAAAACCTCCAACTTCGTGCAAAAATAATAAATTTATTTTTCTTACACCTTACGAGTATATTTTAAAAATATTTTTTTAGTTTCTTAAATTTGTAAGCAGTTTAATTTTCTTATGGAAACCTAAAAATTTGTATTTGTTGTTTTTTATTTGTTAGTGATTTTTTTTAACATTTTCTTTAATACTTTCAAAGTATTGTTGCAGTTAATTTTCCTTAATTTCTTATTCCTGAAAAAGAAATTCAAATTTGAAAATATTTTCCATTTTTGTGTAAACTTAACACAATTTTTTTTAAATTTGAAATTTTAAAATGTTTTTTATTAGTTCTCAAAAAAATGCAAAGCGTTTTTGTGTAAAGTTTACACAAAATATAAAATAATTTAAAATTTTCAATTTTTTTTTGTGTAAACTTTACACAAAAACCGAAAATATTTTCAAATTTTAACTTCTATTTTTAATAAATAACAAAAAAAATTTTACATTTTAAAAATAATTCAAAACAAAATTTAATAAAACTAAACACTAAAAAAATTAACAAAAAAAAAAACAATCGAGGAATAATATTAATATTTTTAAAATTTTCAAAGTGTTGCAGTTGCAGTTTATTTTCCTTAATTTCTTATTCCTAAAAAAGAAATGCAAATTTGAAAATATTTTCCGTTTTTGTGTAAAATTTACAAAACTTTTTTTTAATTTGACATTTTTAATTTTTTTTATTTATTCTTCAAAAAAATGCATTGCGTTTTTGTGTAAAGTTTACACAAAATGGAAAATATTTTAAAAATTGCAATTTTTTTACACAAACACGGAAAATATTTTCAAATTTAATTTTTTGTTTTTTAAATAAAAAAAATTTTGAATTTAAAAAAAATTCAAAACAAAACTTAATAAAACCGAAAACTCAAAAAATTAAAAAAAAAACTGATCGGGAAAAAATGTGTCACTCTCCAAAACTCCAAACATTTTTTAATTATTAATTATTAATTGTTAGCTGTTTTTAGTTGTTGTTGTTGTTGTTGTTAGTAGTATATTTTTAGAAATTTTTATTCTATTCATTTTATAACGTTTTTAACCCTGGTTAGCCCATGTTCGTTCTTTCTTAATTAATTAAACATAAAATGAATTAAAAATAAAAGTAATTGGAAATTTGATTATTTTTTGATTTTCATTCTCTTTAAGAAGTTTTATTTAATTTTTTTAATTTTTTTAATTTTTTTATTTTATTTTATTTTCTTTTCTTTTCTTTTCTTTTCTTTTCTTTTCTTTTCTTTTCTTTTCTTTTCTTTTCTTTTCTTTTCTTTTCTTTTCTTTTCTTTTCTTTTCTTTTCTTTTCTTTTCTTTTCTTTTCTTTTCTTTTCTTTTCTTTTATTTTATTTTATTTTATTTTATTTTATTTTATTTTATTTTATTTTATTTTATTTTATTTTATTTTATTTTATTTTATTTTATTTTAAGAAAATTTAACGTATAGGTATTAAATATGGTTGGCTATGCAGGATTAAAATTCAGTTCTATTTCAATTTTTTCATTGTTCTTAATTTATATTTATTACTATTTCTTCTTAATTTTGGCAAACATTAGAAAATTTTAATTTAAATTAATTTATATTCTTCTCTAAAATTCTACTAAAAATTTACCAATGTGTTGTAAAGTATCAAAAATGTTTTAGAACATTTAAAATATGATTTTTAATTTATAATAAATTTTTTTTAATATTTTCATTAATTCTAAATGTTTTGTGACGTTTAATTCTTATTATTTTTATCACTAAGATACTTTCTTACTTACCAACTTACACCTTTCCTACAAAATTTGAAAATTTCACTTTAAATTAATTTATATTCTTTTCTAAAATTGTATTCAAAATTTTCAAAGTTGTTTTAAAGTATCAAAAATGTTTTAGATCATTTAAAATATGCATTTTTCTTTTTAATAAATTTTTTTTACTTTTTCATTAATTCTAAATGTTTTTTCGACGTTTGTTTTTTTATTATTTTTATCACTGATATACTTCCTTAATTACGAACTTACACCTTTCCTACAAAATTTGAAAATTTAAATTTAAATTAATTTATATTCTTTTCTAAAATTGTATTTAAAAATTTCAAAGTTGTTTTAACTAAAGTATCAAAAATGTTGTAGAACATTTAAAATATGATTTTTAATAATTTTTTTCTAATTTTTCATTAATTCTTGATTTTTTTCGACGTTTATTTCTTTACACTATTATTTTTATCACTGAGATACTTAATTAATTACCAACTTACACCTCTCCTACAAAATGTGAAAATTTCAATTTAAATTAATTTATATTCTTTTTTAAAATTTTATCCAAAATTTTCAAAAATATTTTAGAACATTTAAAATATGATTCTTCACTTTTGATAATTTTTTAACATTTTTTCATTAATTCTTAATGTTTTTTCAATGTTTATTTCTTTACACAATTATTTGTATCACTTTGATACTTTCTTACTTACCAACTTACACCTTTCCTTCCAACTTACCTCGCTAACGTGCAATACAGACTCACCATGACCGATGCTCTGAGCATGTTTTAAACCCAACATCCAGAATATTTCCACATCACATCACCATCATCGTCACCAACATCGTCATCGTCTTTCAGCCGAGGTCAACCAAAGTGCCAAGTGCAAGCTCCACTCTTCACTGCTCCACACCGCACTGAAACTATGCTTGAAAAATTAATGAGCCATGACAATTTGCTGCCCCAAGCACAACGATGTGGACATATTGGAGAAATAACGCACATATATAAAATGTCCTGCAGCAAAATTCTGCAAGTAGAAACTACTTGATTGAAAAGTATAAAATTGTATCTACTTCTACTAAAAAAAAATATGTTTAAGAAATATTTAAGTATTTTTCAATATTATCAAATTTTCAACTGCGCACATATGCGAACATACACGCACACATATGCAGACATTATATAGACACAGACCAGACAAGGCTCATCCTTGGCCATGTCTGTAGGTCCTTATGTGCCTGCATATGTACTTCGTATGTATATCCTTATGACCAACACATTTACTCTTTGCCAAAGCACATGAAGCAAGGCACACACACACACACACACACATGAAGGCGGAGCGCATCACGGCGAAGCCGATAAGCAGCGACGGTGCTGGCAAGCGGCAGGCAGTAAGAAATAAGATTGAAGACAATTCAATTGAAAACAGATCGATAATCTTTTTGACCGCACAATCTGCGCGGCTGTTCGACGTTAGTACGCCTTGCTTTTGCTTTTCATTTATACATATTTTTTTGTTGTTGCGCAAACCAGAAAGGAAAATGCCACTCGAAAGCGCACCACACACACACACACAAAAAACGTCGCACTCGGCCCGGGCAGCGCCGCTTAGCCTGTTTCCATTTTATTGATGCCGCTGAAAACCTTTTGCGCCAGCTTTTCTCCCGTTTCTTTTTTTTGTAGAAGCTGAACTCACTTGTCAGCCACGGTGAATCCTTAAAAATGTGTTAAGTACACACACACACACACACACATATACGCACGCACGCAAATGCAGAGTGAAGTGGCATGTTGGCAGCCCGGCAGGATAACCGAATTGCAAAAATGGCAGCCCGGGCGGCAGCAAGTTTTCGTTGCCTCGTTGCGATTATTTTATTTTTTTTGCCGCTGCCTACTCTCCATACACTGTGCACGCTTTTAATTTACTTAAGTTAACCGCCCTCGAACGTCGACCGTCGACGGCTGTCCCGTACTCTCGTAAGTTTGAACACACTTAAGCCCAAACGCACACACACACACATGCACAGATTTTCACATAATGTGGCAGCGATGGTGAAAGACGTCGCTGTTGACGTTTTGTTGCAATGAAATTTGCTTTTAAAGTCTTTATTCAAGTTTAGTGCCAGCTTATCACATAGTTGTGAGAAAAAAGTAAAGTTTGGAGAGCACAAACTGCTGTGTGCTGCTTACGCATACGCGGACTCTTGAGCAAATCTGCAAGGAGTTAGTGTGTCCTTGGCGTAATTACATGTCGTTAAGAGTGTGTGAAAGTTTTCACTGCATACCCTACACTAAGTTCGGAAGAGGTTCATAGTTAGTTGGGGGCACTCTGCGTGGCAAAAGGTTTAGGTATATGAAAAAACAAAAATATATTAGAAAGTAGAGAGATAATTGATATCTATAGTAAGTATATGTCTTCTCAAAGGTTGTCGCAAACCTAAGTAATAGGCAGCTGAAGGCAGTAAAAATGTCAAAAATGTCAGCTCAAATAGTGAAATTGATAAGTAAATGTTGGAATAGACTTTTCGACTTATACCAAATTGATTGAATTCCATAAGCAAGTATTTAGAATATCGAATTGGGCCCTCAACTTACTTTAAGAGTCAAGTGAATACCTTCATTTACTTGAATGTTTACTTAAATTAGTGGCACACACAGTATTTCATTCAGAGAGGGCGAGGAGCTTCCGTACACACATTTTAAATCACCTAAAATATCTACTCGTACGACTGGGGTTTGAACCCAAAAACCTTCCTTGCAAGCACCAATGACATGAAATTTGACTGGAATCCAGATCAAACATCTATTGAACTAAGGTAGGTACGTAGGAGCCTTCCAGTTGGAAGTTTAGTTTATTTGTTTATTTAATTTAATATTATCAAATTTATTAAAAGAAATCACAGGTAGTATGTTTTACCGCGGGGAAACTCAGCCTTAAGGTATCATGGCACGTTAGAAAGGGGAATTTTTAATGATTTCCAAAATTATTTTTCAGCTCCTTTATTATCAATCTTTTTGAAAATTTTTTTGCAATATATTGAAGGTTTAAGGAACACAAACAAAAATTTTTTTTTTGTTTTTTTAGCATATTGTCTCTTATATAGGTGGAGCTGAAGTCGCGTAGAAATAAACAAACATCCTCCATTACGGACACTTAATCTCCGGATTGGCTAATCTGAAACAAAAAACCAAAAAAGATTCATAGTTACTAAGCTTTCGGACACAGGAATTCACCAGAAAAATTAAAAAAAACGCTAAAAATAAAAGGATAGGAGCTTTTTGAAAAAAAGTGTCAAAAATGGACTGCGTTTTTCACCTTTTTCCCCCAGAAAAAGTACTTTAAATAAAAAATTGTCTTTAATATTGTGGTGGATTCTTGTAAAAAATAAGTTAATAAAAAGAAGTAAAAACATTTTTTTTAAATCGGTCGAGCCAATCTGGAGATTAAGTGTCCGTAATGGAGGATGTGTTTTTTTTCTACGCGACTTCAGCTTCACCTATATAAGAGACAATATGCTAAAAAAAATTTTTTTTGTGTTCCTTAAACCTTCAATATATATTAAATTTTCAAAAAGATTGATAATAAAGGAGCTGAAAAATAAATAATTTTGTTAGTCATTGAAAATTCCCCTTTCTAACGTGCCATGATACCTTAAGAAAAAACACCACTCTAGCGGTGGAAAAAAGGCTAGAAAAGATTATTTATTTGGCGGCTATTTAAAAACGTAAGAGAATTTCTTTTCAGAAAGCTTATGGAACACATATTCGGGTACGGAAGAAAACTATTTTATTATAATTTTTATTACAAAATGCCAACGAAGCGTCACTTTATGAAATATACTTTTATTTTGACGCCTAGTTAGGAATGTAAAAAACAGAAACACTAAAAACAAAAAAATTAAATATTAAAAAATTAATATATAATTTTTGTAATCTTTATTCACTATTATTTATTATTCATTATTTATTATTCATTATTTAGTATTTAGTATTAAGATTTTAATATTTAGTATTTAGAATTTAGTATTTAAATTTGAGATTTTAGTATTTAGTATTCAGTATTTAGTATTTAGTATTTAGTATTTAGTATTTAGTATTTAGTATTTAGTATTTAGTATTTAGTATTTAGTATTTAGTATTTAGTATTTAGTATTTAGTATTTAGTATTTAGTATTTAGTATTTAGTATTTAGTATTTAGTATTTAGTATTTAGTATTTAGTATTTAGTATTTAGTATTTAGTATTTAGTATTTAGTATTTAGTATTTAGTATTTAGTATTTAGTATTTAGTATTTAGTATTTAGTATTTAGTATTTAGTATTTAGTATTTAGTATTTAGTATTTAGTATTTAGTATTTAGTATTTAGTATTTAGTATTTAGTATTTAGTATTTAGTATTTAGTATTTAGTATTTAGTATTTAGTATTTAGTATTTAGTATTTAGTATTTAGTATTTAGTATTTAGTATTTAGTATTTAGTATTTAGTATTTAGTATTTAGTATTTAGTATTTAGTATTTAGTATTTAGTATTTAGTATTTAGTATTTAGTATTTAGTATTTAGTATTTAGTATTTAGTATTTAGTATTTAGTATTTAGTATTTAGTATTTAGTATTTAGTATTTAGTATTTAGTATTTAGTATTTAGTATTTAGTATTTAGTATTTAGTATTTAGTATTTAGTATTTAGTATTTAGTATTTAGTATTTAGTATTTAGTATTTAGTATTTAGTATTTAGTATTTAGTATTTAGTATTTAGTATTTAGTATTTAGTATTTAGTATTTAGTATTTAGTATTTAGTATTTAGTATTTAGTATTTAGTATTTAGTATTTAGTATTTAGTATTTAGTATTTAGTATTTAGTATTTAGTATTTAGTATTTAGTATTTAGTATTTAGTATTTAGTATTTAGTATTTAGTATTTAGTATTTAGTATTTAGTATTTAGTATTTAGTATTTAGTATTTAGTATTTAGTATTTAGTATCTAGTATTTAGTATTTAGTATTTAGTATGATAGTATTTAGTATTTAGTATTTAGTATTTAGTATCTAGTATTTAGTATTTAGTATTTAGTATTTAGTATTTAGTATTTAGTATTTAGTATTTAGTATTTAGTATTTAGTATTTAGTATTTAGTATTTAGTATTTAGTATTTAGTATTTAGTATTTAGTATTTAGTATTTAGTATTTAGTATTTAGTATTTAGTATTTAGTATTTAGTATTTAGTATTTAGTATTTAGTATTTAGTATTTAGTATTTAGTATTTAGTATTTAGTATTTAGTATTTAGTATTTAGTATTTAGTATTTAGTATTTAGTATTTAGTATTTAGTATTTAGTATTTAGTATTTAGTATTTAGTATTTAGTATTTAGTATTTAGTATTTAGTATTTAGTATTTAGTATTTAGTATTTAGTATTTAGTATTTAGTATTTAGTATTTAGTATTTAGTATTTAGTATTTAGTATTTAGTATTTAGTATTTAGTATTTAGTATTTAGTATTTAGTATTTAGTATTTAGTATTTAGTATTTAGTATTTAGTATTTAGTATTTAGTATTTAGTATTTAGTATTTAGTATTTAGTATTTAGTATTTAGTATTTAGTATTTAGTATTTAGTATTTAGTATTTAGTATCTAGTATTTAGTATTTAGTATTTAGTATGATAGTATTTAGTATTTAGTATTTAGTATTTAGTATCTAGTATTTAGTATTTAGTATTTAGTATTTAGTATTTAGTATTTAGTATTTAGTATTTAGTATTTAGTATTTAGTATTTAGTATTTAGTATTTAGTATTTAGTATTTAGTATTTAGTATTTAGTATTTAGTATTTAGTATTTAGTATTTAGTATTTAGTATTTAGTATTTAGTATTTAGTATTTAGTATTTAGTATTTAGTATTTAGTATTTAGTATTTAGTATTTAGTATTTAGTATTTAGTATTTAGTATTTAGTATTTAGTATTTAGTATTTAGTATTTAGTATTTAGTATTTAGTATTTAGTATTTAGTATTTAGAATTTAGTATTTAGTATTTAGTATTTAGTATTTAGTATTTAGTATTTAGTATTAAGTATTTAGTATTTAGTATGATAGTATTTAGTATTTAGTATTTAGTATTTAGTATCTAGTATTTAGTATTTAGTATTTAGTATTTAGTATTTAGTATTTAGTATTTAGTATTTAGTATTTAGTATTTAGTATTTAGTATTTAGTATTTAGTATTTAGTATTTAGTATTTAGTATTTAGTATTTAGTATTTAGTATTTAGTATTTAGTATTTAGTATTTAGTATTTAGTATTTAGTATTTAGTATTTAGTATTTAGTATTTAGTATTTAGTATTTAGTATTTAGTATTTAGTATTTAGTATTTAGTATTTAGTATTTAGTATTTAGTATTTAGTATTTAGAATTTAGTATTTAGTATTTAGTATTTAGTATTTAGTATTTAGTATTTAGTATTAAGTATTTAGTATTTAGTATTTATTACTTATAATTTATTATTTGTTATTAATTGTTTATTATTTGTTATTAATTGTTAATTGTTATTTGTTATTTATTATTTTGTATTTATTACTTGTTATTTATTACTCATTATTTATTATTTATTGAATATTATTTATTAAGTTATTACTTACTTATAATTTATAGTTTATTATTTATTATAAATTTTTTATTTTTTATTATTTATTATTTTTTTTATTATTTAATTTTTATCATTTATTATTTGTATTCATTATTTATTCGACAGTAAAAATATATGCATTTTTAATTTGGCATATTTTATTTATTTTTGGCCAACCCCTTTTGCAGTAAATCATTGGTTCAATATTAAATTTGAAACGAATCAATGGTTTGAAGTAAACATTAACCACTGAATCTAACCACTTTACGAATTTATGTGATTCACAGACTTAGTTGTTAATAGGCAGATGAGTTAGGTTGGTAGTGCCCCGAAAAGACTCCTTTTGGATATGACATACACAGACAATGGCACTTTCAAGGTGTCTAGCTTTCGGTAGTTGAACTTTACAATCTTGTCCCAGTATGAGCCAATTTAACTCAATTTCTGGTACTGGAACTATTACCATAAGTAGCAATAACATCTAAATATTTTCTAATCACAGATTACACCGTGCGACAAAAATCAAAAAATTTCAAAACACACGAAAAAATCTATATACTCGCGAAACTATGGGCTAAATGTAGTAAAACTGCGCTTTTAATTTTTCTCTCTGACGTCAGGATTTTTTTTAAAAAAACTTTGAAATTTCAAGGATATGTTTATTTCAAAAAATTATTTTAAAAATTGAGCGCATTGCAGAATAACAGTATGGGTATCAAATGAAAGATAAAAATCCTTAGAATCTTAGAAAATGTTTTGTTTTGGTGCAAAAGGACGAAGAAGTATTGAAAATGTCCTTTTAAAACTTTATCCTTGAATATCCTTGCAAATTTCCAATAATTTTTTTTTAAAAAATATATATTTTAAGGACTACTATGTACGCTACTACATCCTTGAATTTCGTCCTTCTAACTTCATTAGTTTAAGATATAAAAATTTTAATACTTCTCTCTTCTCTCTTTTTGAAATAAACATATTCTTGAAATTTCTAAGTCCTTTAAAAAAAAATCCTGACGTCAGAGAGAAAAACTAACAACGCAGTTTTACTACATATAGCCCCTAGTTTCCCGAGTATATAGATTTTATCGGTTGTAAAATTTGTTGTCGCACGGTGTTATCGGAATCACCTCAAGTATTTAGTAGTCAAGTGGTATCGTTTCAAGGTATCTAAGATCGCCTTATGCTGGTCTCGATAGTCCAGCGGGTAGCGCGGCTTTTCACATAAAAGTCTCTAGGTTTTTCAGTACTGGCTTCATATGTCATGGGTTGAATGTGATGTCACAACGAGTTATATATGAATAGACCTAAGTGCGTATCATACAGCGGCAGCCACCATGACCTAACCCAACCTAAGATCGCCATATGAGCTGATCTTACCAGACAACACTCCAGCTTTTCCTAGTACTTCTTCCACACTAATAAACTTTACAACACACCTTGATTAACTGCTTACTTCCCGCTTATTTGCTAATTAACATTTTTAGCGTGTTCGAAAGTCTTTGCCGACCAGCCAAATAACTTACGCAACGTTTATTTGCCAGCCTGCAGCAACACCCCACACAACGCTCCAACTCACAGGACCCACATATCACATGGACTGTGTGTGTACTTGTATGATACACATTCACTTGAGTTATAATTCACTCACTGCCTGAGTGAGTGTCCTTAAACTTTATTTGTGTATGTGCCTACTTTCATGTTGTGAGTAAACTTCTGCAACGTCTTAAATTTCACAAACCTTGAATCAGAGGCCTCAAAGTGAAACATTTAAAAATGTTGTTTTTTTGTTTGCTTTAATGACGTTTACTTTTTTGCTTGCTTCAGTTTTCACTGCTTAATTTTTACTTGTACCGGCGCCCTTAAAGCATATTTGCTTACGCCAACAGGAAAGTAATTAAAATTTAAAGGATTTTATTTAACTTTTTTACTTTGAAAGCAACAAACAACAAGCTCGGCATAAGCGTCTACTTGCTTTGCCCTTAAAAATTCTTTATATAAATTTTTTCTTTACTTAATTTTTTTAAGAAAATCTTCTTTTTTTTGCTGCCCATCAAGGACCTGTTTGGGCCTTTTTTGGTTCGTCATGTTGGCTGGCTATGGTTTTGCTGTTACGTTTTTCGTGCGCACGTCTCTTCCGCTTTTACTTGGCGTCTTATGTTTCGCATTGGCGTTGTTATAAAGTGTTAATTTGTTGTAGGCATTAGCGGCCCTTTTCGTCGAGGTTCCTATAAGGCCTCGAAAAAGTATGCAAAATGCATTAAAGCCGCTACCTGCTCGCAGCCAGTAAGGTTTTGCTTTGCAGCTGTTTTTGTTGTTGTTGTTGTTTTTCTTGTTGATATGTTTGTGTGCGAAAGTGATTTCTTTATTAGATACTTACGTTCTCATTTGTTGTTGTTTGTTTTGCCTCAATTTTTTTTTTGTATGAAGAGAGTTTCAAAATTAGATACCCTTAAGTTGGCATTTGGCTGTGGAGAATTTGACAACACCTCCTTTTAAAAATGGTATCAATGTCCTTCGGAAAAATAAACTTACAACTTAAATAACAACAAAATTAACCAAAACACACAGCAACACAAATGAAAAAAGAACTTTTCAAAGTCTACCGAAAACTTTGACATTTAGTATTCGTTTGGATGGAAAATGGAATTTTGCTACGGAACAAATACACAAAGCACATGACTTGATAAACATTGCTTCAAGAATAGGAATTTGTAGCCTCAAGGCCAAGAAACTAAGTAGAAAAGTGGTTGTTTAGCTGCAACGTGTCGCTGAGGTGTTTGGGCAGTTCAATGACAACATTGATTCATACTTTAAGTCACTCAGGTTTGTTGCTGCTTCGAAAGCCATTTTAACTTTTATTCTTTTAAAACAAGAAATCGCAGAGACAGACAGCTTCAATGTTATTTGGCAGTGAGCTTAGATGCTCTTGAAAATCACTATAAATATAGCTCAATCAGCTCAGTGAAAATATCAATGCCTACTTCAAGGCTCTCAGCCGTTTCGGCTTGAGAATGATTCTTTCAAGGGCAGCCAGACAACACTTAGGGTTTAAAAGCAACTTTGTTGCAAGCTAAGAGATTTATCAGTGCTTGTATACTTAAGAAATTGATACATACTTCAAGGCGCATAGCCTTGAAAAATATTTTTTCAAGGATAACCAGATAATATTTAGGGATAAAAAGCAACTTGGCTATGAGCTAAGCTGGTTTTTATAATGTTCAAGCAGTTAAGTGAAAAATTAGTGCATACTTAAAGGCCCACAGCCTTTTTGACTTTAATTTTATTTGAACAGACAATGCAAATGACTTCAAAAAAGGACTTGCCTGTGAGCTAAAATGCTTTTTTATAACATTTAACCATTTCAGTGAAAATATCGGCGGATATTTTAAAGATCAGAGTCTCTGAATTCACTGTTATTTTAGCACACAACATTTACTATAATCCATACTATAATCCTTTCGACCCCAAAATTGGATGAGAGCAACTTCACCTATTTGTCATCTTATAGCAAAAGCTACGATTGATTTATGGGTTTAATTTAAGTAGGCACCAACAAATTAATATTTTTATAAGTGAATTAAAAGCAAATTACAAAAATGTTCCTGTTATCCCCAAAATAATTTCCAATAATTTGCAGCGATATCAATGCAAGTTTGTGTTCTAATTGAAGTCTACGAATTGGGCGCGTTTGATCAAAACCCTGTTTCGTTAATAATGGTTAAAGAAAATCAAAAACTGATAATTTTGTATTTTTTCATATATATTACATAATTTTTCTGTAATTAAAAAATATTGGTACAAAATTTATTTAACCCGTTTTAAGCTCAAACTGTTCAAACTAGCTCTAGAACTCTAAAAAAGAAGCGTCACGGTTTCAAATGTCGTGTGTACATTTCTTAGACGAGTGTTTCATGATTTAAATACCAGAAAGTAATATCGAAACACAGGGTAAAATTCGGGATCGAAAGAGTTAAGGCTAACAACCTCCTTGACTTGAGAACCTCACCTTGAAGGTCAAGCAAACATGTGGCTATGAGCTAAGATCCGTTTTCATACTGTCCAGGCAGCTCAGTACAAAATTGTTGCATAGTTTAAGGCTTGCAAACTTTTTAACTGTTGTTTCAAGGACAGCCAGATAACAGTTATGGTTTGAAAGGTGACTTGGCTGTGATCTAAGACCATATCTGATAATATTTAAGCATTTTAGTGAAAAAATCGGTGACCTCAAGGCTCACAACGTCTTTGAGTAAAGAATTGTTATTTCATTGACAATCAGACAACATTTTTTGATAATATTCACGTAGTTCAATAAAAACATCGGTGCATACTTTAAGTCTAGTAGCCCCTTTGGCTTGAGAACAATTGTTTCAAGTACAGCCAGAAGACATTTATGATTTAAAAGTTACTTGACTGTGAGCTAAGATTTTTTTTATTAATGTTCTGGTAGTTCAGTGAAAAATTGGTGCATACTTTAAGGCTTGCAGACTTTTTCACTTCGGAACTATAGTTTGAAAAACCAGCAAACATCAGTTTTGGCAGTCAGCTAAGATTTTTTTCATAATGTTCAGGCAGTTCAATGCAAAATCATTGCATACTTTAAGGCGTGCGGGCTTTTTACTTGGAAATTAATTTTGCAAGCACAGCCAGATAACACTCATGTATGCTCAGATATTTTTCTATAACATTCAGTGAAAAAATTGGTGCATACTTTAACCCTTTCGACCCCAAATTTTATCCTGTGTCTCGATATAACTTTTTGGTATTTAAATCATGAAACATTTCGCTAAGAAGTTTGCACACGACATTTGAAGTCGCCACGCCTCCTTGTTAGAGTTCTAGAGCTAGTTTACTTTTGAACAATTTTAGCTTTAAACGGTTTAAATAAACTTTGTATCAATATTTTTTAATTACAGAAAAATTATTTAATATTCATGGAAAAATACAAAATTATCACTTTTTTTATTTTATTTAACCATTAAAAAAGAAACAGGGTTTTGATCAAACGCGCCCAATTCGTAGACTTCAATTAGAACACAAACTTTCCCTGATATCGCTACAAATTATTGGAAATTATTTTGGGAGTAACAGTAAAATTTTTGTAATTTGCTTTGAATTCACTTCTAAAAATATTAACTTGTTGGTGCCTACTTAAATTAAACCCATAAATCAATCGTAGCTTTTGCTATAAGATGACAAATAGGTGAAGTTGCTCTCAGGCAACTTTGGGGTCGAAAGGGTTAGGGCTAACAGCCTTTTTACTTTTAGAACTGTTTTTACAATGACAGCCAAACTATATTAATGTCTAAAATCTGTGTAGTACAAACTGCTGGACCCCTTACAAATGTCCATAATTTCTCATAAAGCAAAACTCTTCAAAATTGTTGCAATCATTTTTATGTTTTTTTGGAGAATTATAGCAAAACTACAATTTCAAGATTATCTGTAAATTTGCAACATTTAGCCAAACTTGCACAATGTTACACCGACAGTAACCTACATCAACTCCACACACACATACATGCAAACATTCGTATGATATTTTTTTTACAAAATGTGGGTTGAAAGTGACAACTTGGAGGCAAGCAGCAAGTGTTGTTTTTCTGATATTTTGGTTGTATTGTACTTTTGTATTTCGCTACAAGTGCACACTAACAAAGATAAACCGACAAACAGACAGACTGAACTGAACTGAACTGGCAGACGTAGTAGCAAGCAGATAGACACATATTCAACACATACAGCTACACTATTAACACACACACATACATGTATGCAAACATTAAAAAGATATGTTTGTATGAATTTACTTGTCCGGCTGGCGGTGCGTATGCGTAATGCCAGATTTTCAGCAAGTTTTTCTGCTCCAGTCGGGTCTGTCAGCGCCAGTTAACTTGCCAATCTAACTGCCGCCCATTCGTTGGCCGGTCTGTTGTGCGTGTTATTAAATTTAACACACATTTCGAAGGCAACAACGCGTCGTTTCGTTGCAACGATACAAAAAAAAAAGACAAATCTTTAAAGCCGCATGCAAACAGCAAATATTCAGCGCAATAGCAACAACAACAACTACTATATGGTAGCTAGACATTAACTCTTATATATTTTTTATTCATTTTCATTGTTTTTGTTGTTGTTGTTGTTGGCCCAAAGTTGAAAGTGAGAGGGCACGCAACGAGTTCAAACTGCAAGCGTTGGCAGAATTCAAGACGCTGAAAGCATAGTCGAAGCAAAACGAGAGAAAATGTGTGTTAAATTTGTGCGCGCTGGAGAGAAGTGGGCGCGGGTGCCGACGTTGAAGTATTACGAAAAGCCGTTAGGTAAGAAAAGTTTTTTAATTTGTGGCGGCTGCTGTTGGTTGTTGCTGTTGTTGCTGCTGCTGCGCCTGCTATACTTTTTTTGCTTGGTTTTTTTTGGTTTTGCCTTCAACGTTGGCGTTGTAGTTTTTCTTGCTTTTGGTGTAGTTTTCCGCCGTTGTTGCGCTGTGATTTGTTTTGACTACCTTTTTCTGCTTTTGCCTCTCTAATGGCCTTTTCCGTCTTGATCTACTTCGAAGTAAGCGCAACACTTGCCTTTTTTCTTTGTGCCTACTTTTTGTAGAGCATAATTTTCTACCAAAAAGCTTGAAATCAGTTTACAATCGCAGTTATTTCGTCCTTTTTTAGTTCTTTTTATTCAAGTACTCAGTTCAACGCTCATTACACCGTGCGACAAAAATAAAAAAAATTTTTCACACCGGAAAAAATCCATATGTGCGCGAAACTAGAGACCAACCATAGTATTACTGCGTTCTCAGTTTTTCATTTCTACATCCTTTGTCCTTTTCAAAGAACTTCAAAATTTTGAAGGGGGAAAAAATAAAAAGAAAAAAAAAAATACTTAACCTCGTTAGAATTTGGCGATATGTATATCAAATGAAAGAGAAAAGGCTCAATAGTTTAAATAAAATTTATTTTTTATCTATTTGTAAAAAAGGATATCAAAAAGGTCCTTTGGAAATTTTAATCCTTTATATCCTTGAAAATTTACATCGAATCTTCTTGAAAAGTAAGTATGTTAAAACCCCAAATCTCCTTGATCACGTGTCAACATTTCATTACTCTAACTTTATTGGTTCGAAAGTTATTTACAAAAAGGCGGAAGCTGCAATTCTAATGAAGTACAAAAATTCTAATTTATTTGAGAATCAGTATTTTAAGTCATAGAAAGATACAAAATCAATGAAGCGAGAATAATGAAATTTATGGAATGGAATTTATGGCTATGGAATCAATTGCTATACCTATACATATATTTATTAATCGACTGGCGCGCTTTTTTGAAATCGACCGAGACCGTTAAAGGGTTAATGCGCCAGTAAAGTAAGTAACATTTCAGCAAATATCTTTCTTTCTATCGTTGATTAACTTATCTTCTCACGCTCCTTTTGTTCCAGTCTTCGCTCTTTCATACTTCTTGCAATCTACTTTCCCACATTGAAGCTTTTTCTCTATTTTTATAATTTTTTTATTTGATCAATTTAGTATTTTAAGTTTTCATCATTCTATTTTTGATTTACTATATTATTATTTTTTTGATAGGTAGAAGTAACAACTTTAGACTAAGATCTCACTTAGACCACAGCATCTATTCCTTGTCCCAGTAATCGAACCAATCGAAAGAAGCCAAAGAATTCTTATTAAAATGTTTACTATTTTCCATATTCTTCTTACAGTAATTCCTTTTTACTTACTTTTCATATTCTTTTTCGTTCCATAGGGTGTCCCAATAAAAGTACACAATTTCATTTACATATAAAAAACATATTTATTTATTGAGTTGTGATATTTTCAATGCATTTCAAAGAAAACATGTTACGATTAAGTATGAAAAGAAATCTGCAAAATGCCCTCCATGGCTTGATTGCAGATGAAGCTTACTTATTACTACTTCACCTCTTCCTCCATGCGTCATTTGGGTTCTTCTTTTTTCATTTACTGCTCGTCTTGCTTCTACTTACTTCTTCCGTGCATTTTTCTTTAACGCCACTTTCTTTCTTCCTTTTATATACGTTTTATTCAATTAAATTAAATTTGAACTCTAGGTCTACTTTAAAAAAAAACATCCGCTAGGACGGGATTTTTTGAAATTCGGGGTCTAAAGGAGCCAAATTTGGGTAAGGGTGTTGTGTCAGGGATCGTGATTTAATGGACCTGGATTTCTAACTTGCTAAAAGTACTCCAAATTAAAATTAATTCGAAACATATTTTTTAAATTTTTTAAAAATCAAATTTAACTGGGTCAACAATGGGTTAAGGTTCATATCCGGGAAGACTAGAAAAAAAATGAACGGAGAAAATACTTTAAATGAAAAAATTTTCAATACTTAAAATAAAAAGTTGTTCACTTTTTTTGAAAATTAAAATCTAATAAGGTCAACGATGAGTTAAAAGTTTGTATAGAGCAACGTATTTTAATATTTTTGTTTTTTAATTTCAAACTTAGTAAAACCACTTGAAATAAGAAAATTCGATTTAAAAATTCGATTGTTCACCTTTCGAAAATCTAATCTATCGAGGTCAACGATGGGTTTAAAATTTATATGGAGACTAAAAAACATGAATTAATAGATATATTGACTGCAAACTTGGTAAAACTATTTCAAAACAGAAATAATTCGACACGAGCTTTTCACGTTTTCGAAAATCAAGATCTTACGGGGTCAACGATGGGTTTAAAGTTTGTATGGAGAAACTTGATACAATGAGCTTTTTTGACTTTAAAAATGATAAAAGCATTTCAAATAAGAAATAGTAATAAGATTCGTGCTTTTAACTTTTTTCAAAATTAAAATCTAATGAGGTCAACGATGGGTTAAAAGTTTGTATAGAACAACGTATTTTAATATTTTTGTTTTTTAATTTCAAACTTAGTAAAACCACTTGAAATGAGAAAATTCGATTTAAAAATTCGGCGTGCTATTCACTTTTTCAAAAACCAAAATCTGACGGGTCAAAAATGGGTTAAAAGTTTATATGGAGAGACTGTGAAAAAACATGAATTAATGGATCTATTGACTTCAAACTTGATGAAAGTATTTCAAAAGAGAAATAATTCGACACGAGCTTTTTACTTTTCCGAAAATCAAAATCTGACGGGTCAATGATGAGTTTAAAGTTTGTATGGAGAAACGTGATTTAATAGGTTTTTGACTTCAAATATGGTGAAAGCATTTCAAATGAAAAATTATTCGAAACGAGCTTTTCACTTTTTTGAAAATAATAATCTGACGGAGTCAGCGATGGGTACAAAGTTTGTATAAAAAAAAATATAAATTAGGTAATGGGTTTTTTTTTAATTTCAAACTTAGTTAAACCACTTCATATCAAAAATAATTCGACACATGTTTTTCGCTTCCTTGAAAACCAAAATTTGATGGGGTCAACCATGGATTAAGATTTTGTATGAGGAAACATGATTCAAGAGGTTTATTGACTTCAAATATGATGAAATTAGACAAGTATGTTTTCATCAAAATCTGACGGAGTCAACAAAGTGTTAAAAAAACTTGATTTATTGGACCCGTTGACTTCAGACTTGGAGAAAGTTGTCAAAATCAGAAATAATTCAACGTATGTTTTTCAGTGAACGAAAATCAACATCAGACGATTTAAAAAATTGTAATAAGTTTATATGAAGAAACTTAACATAACATTAGATAAAGTCATAAAGTAAGCCAAGATTATTTCAATGAAATCATAAAATTCAGGCGTGCAAAGACGACGGGCGGTGCTAATTTCTCATATTTTTCTTTCGTTTCTCATATTCTCCTACTTACCCAAACACTTAGGTGCACTTCTTTGTTTTCTTATATTAAGATTAAATCTTCTTCTTTCTAAACTTATACAGTTGACTTAACCCTTTCGCTATTTTGTTGCCATATGTCAACATGCTACTTTGTGGACGTCTGCATTCTCTATGGTTGCAAGAAAATTCTCTTTGGTTGGTCTTCAGAATAGTTGAAGTTTTGGGAAAAATACGAAATTAATAAACTGAATATTTAAGTTTACAGAAGAGAAGTATACACGTTTTTTAATGGTATATCTTGACATAGTAAAGGAAGAAGAAGCATAAAAATTAGAGAACTTTTTAATTTGACGTTTTTTTCAATTTAGATAGCTTTTTTTTATTTTTGGCTGAAGTAAATGAAGAAATATTCAAATTTTCGTTATGCGTAAAAAGTTGTATCTTTAAGTAATTATTACAGACACAACGATGTGGTTGCTCTCATAGAAAAACACTCTAAAATGCAGGGTCCGTGTATAAAACTTAAAAAATTTCTTATGAAATATTGCTAATATAACCACATAGAAGCCTAAGACGTAAAATTTAAAATTTTAACTTTCCCCAGTAAAAACCTGTAGCGAAAGGGTTAAAGTGCTTCTTAGTGCATATCCTTTTAAGGATTTCTTAATTATTCTCTCTGTACGCGAGCATGTCACATTCTACTTCTTTTCTGCCCCCCTCGCTTCGCATTCATCTGTCTTGTTCACCAAGAATTGTGTCTTTCTTTTCTGTTTCCGCTGGTCGTAGTTCTTTGTTTTACTTCAACACATCGCACATTGTCTGCGTAGTAGAAATCATGACACGCTCTATTGCAGCACTTTAAGTCAAAAGTTGCCCCGCGCCCTCCCTGAACGGGCCCCATTCGGTCACATACACCTGCCAGCAGCGTCGTCGGTAGCGGCAACTTGTCGGCTGTGTCGCTTGTCGCCGCTAATAAAATTACACAACAACGCATCTTGATAAAGGCCCAAGGAGCGAACAAGCGCGAGCAGCAGCAGCTACTGTTTGCCTTATCATTGTTGTTATTGTCTGATTGTTGTTGTTGTTGTTGTTGTAGGAACTATTAGCTGTAATTTTGACGCACACGCTGCAGTGTGCAATTGCAATTGTTGTGTTGTTGTGGCACTGCGTAGAGGGCGCTGCTAGCGCTCTGTGTGTGCCACTTTAATTGTTTTCAGATACGCATCTCGAAGATTGTTTAGCACAACTGCCAGCCCGAATGCCTCAAAGTTTAAACAATGAAAAGCAATGAAAAACAATTTTCAGTTTCGTTTTCATTTAATTGGCGAAACAGCCAACAGGAGCCGCCATTTGGGGGAGAGAAGCGCTCTAAACAACGCAGCGCATAGTTGCGAGGAAATATCTGAGTGTGTGTGTGTGTATGTGTGTGTGTCGCAATTAATGAATTGTATGCGTTCTGCCAGTTTGCGCCGAATGTGTCTTTGCCACTGTTTACTGTTGCGTTGCCCTCTGCAGTTGCCGCAACTTGGCCGCTGCGCCGCTTTCAAGTTGCAACATTACAATTACAACAACAACCTTGCATTGGCACATTGCATTCAGCAATTTTGCCTCGCTTAACGTTTTATATTTCCAGCAACAACAAATGAAAAGCACATAAACACACGCGTGTTTATGTGAATGCGGTGCGTTCTTGATTGCGGCACTCACCACCAACAACAACAACAACACACGTACACACACACACACGTACTCGTAGTCTTACATTGAGTATTTATTTCACTTAGCCACCGACAATTGTGCGCTTTTGTTCTTTCGTGCGGTTTCAATTTATTGCTTTCAAAAGACGCTTTTACCACGTCGCACAGTGATTCGTTCCATAGACAAAATTCAAAAAATTTATAGTCTCAGAGTTTAACGATTTCGAAGTCATTTGAGAGGTAAAACTTCAACTAAGAAAACTCAAAAAAATCTGTGTAAAAAATTTATTAGTTTCTGTGCAAAAGCGACTCAAAGTTGAAACTTTTTACACAAAAAAATGTAAACACATATTTTCTGTTTTTTAGTCTATTGAGTAAAAAAAATTGTAAAAATACATGGTGACCAAAAAGTTGCTACAACTTTAAATATAGATTAAGAAATGATGTGGTCATTTTCGCTTTTAATGTTTTCTCAAAATTTGCAAAGCGGAAGCTTTTACTTCACTTTCAATTCAAAATATTTTTCAAAATTAAAAATCTGAAAATTGGCAAAACTTAGAGGAAAATATCTAAAAAGTATGTGGAAGTATGTTCCTGGATTTTTTTTATTTTAAGAAGCATTCTTTCTTTGTCGGATAATGTAATTACATCCTCCGATATCTTCCTATCTCTGAAAAGAATTCAATTTTAAAAGTGGTCTAAACACCTATTTTTCGTCAACATTTACTTTATTTATCCCTAAAAGTATGCAATCAGCATGAAAAATTGATAAAACTGCACAAATGCTAACCATACATCTATTATTATCATTTTTATTGGAAAACTTAAGGGTCCTAAAACAATTTCTGTTACTCTTTGCAATTATCAATGTTGACGTTACCGATTAAATGTCAAATCTGAAAAATCTAGCCAACACACTCGTTGCTATAGCTCTCCAAAAATGACGAAATTTTAAAATTTATGTCTCAGCCATTGCCAAACTACAACAGTTTAAGAAAAACAAAATGGACATTTCAATTCAGCAGACCATGATTAACTAGTATACCAAATTTTATGAAGAACGGACCACTCCTTCTAATTTTGTCCCGCGGTTGTATGGAGTCGAATCACTGTGCATCGCAGTGAGTTGCTGTGTCCGCTAGTCAAAGACCCACATTTTGTCTAAGAAGTTGTTTTGTTTGTTTGCTTTGGCTCACCTCCCATTTGCTGTTTCGTCCGTTCAGCTCTTTAAGCTACTTTGTTACGCCAATTTTCACGTTTAATTTTTTTCTCTAATTAAATTCTGCGTAATCTTCGGCCATTGTGTCCAAGTTTTCTTGAGGTCTTTTGTCGTCTTAAACGGATTTGCCAGTTGCACATTTGGGTCGAACCGCTTCATACACGTTGCGTTATTGTTCAAATTGCATCAAGTCGTTTGTTTGGCCGAAAGGTTGTTGTATGAACGCTGCAGTTGGCTGCTTGATTTACTTTAATGCAATTAAACTAAGCACCGGTTGATCCACGGAAAACTACTGTGCAACATTAAATGACCGAAAAGCTGCAATCAAGCGAAATACAGTCGATATACAGTAATGCGAATTGTATTTACGTTAAACCAGGATGCTAATCTCCTTTGGCAACTGTATCACAAGGCTGTGCGATGTTAATTGAATCGACTAATACACCGTGCGACAAAAATTATCATAAAAAAAATTTTCACACCGGAAAAATTCCATATGGATGTGAAACTAGAGACCAAACATAGTAATACTGCGTACTTTGTTTTTCATTTCTACATCCTTTGTCCTTTTAAAAGGGCTTCAAAATTTTGAAGGGGTTACAAAATAAAAAAAATATAGAAAAACTTAACTCGTTAGAATATGGCGATATATATAGGAAATGAAAGAGGAAAGGCTCAAAAATTTTAATAAAATTGATATTTTATCTATTTGTAAGAAAAGGATATAAAAAAGGTCCTTTGAAAATTTTAATCCTTTATATCCTTGAAACTTTACATACAATTTTATTGAAAAGTAACTATGTTAAAACCCCCAAATCTCCTTGATCACGTATCAAAATTTCATTATTCTCGCTTCATTAATTTTGTATCTTTTTATTATTTAAAATACTGATACTCAAATAAATTAGAATTTTTGTACTTCATTAGAATTGCAGCTTCCGCCTTTTTTCTAATAACTTTCGAACCAAAAAAGTTAGAGTATTGAAATTTTGACATGTGATCAAGAAGATTTCGGATTTTAACATACTTACTTTTCAAGAAAATTCTATATAAATTTTCAAGGATATAAAGGATTCAAATTTTCAAAGGACCTTTTTCATATCCTTTTTTTACAAATAGATAAAAACTCAATTTTGGTTGAATTCTTGAGCCTTTCCTCTTTCATTTGATATACATATCGCCATATTCCAACTAGGTGAAGTATTTTTAATATTTTTTTTATTTTTTATCCCCTTCAAAATTTTGAAATCCTTTAAAAAAGGACAAAGGATGTAGAAACGAAAAACTGAGTACGCAGCATTACTATGTTTGGTCTTTAGTTTCACGCCCATATGGATTTTTCCCGGTGTGAAAAATGCTGTCGCACCGTGATATTAAATTTCTAGGGTTGAGGTTTTAACTTGAAACGGGCCCTTTAGATCGAAATATTGTCAAAAAGATTTTGATTTGTGAGTTGGTATATCTGTCAAATATTTGTTTGAGCGCCATCTGTAGGAAGATTGTGTGTGATAGGTTTGTAAATAAGACAGTGTTGGTTGTGTTCTGCGAAAATTCGCAATGTGGAGTTGAATTGAGCAAAGAGTTTGTCTGAAATTTTTTTTTTCTTACCAATTACACAGTGCAACAATTTCGAACTTTTTCTGTGCAACAGAATAACGACCGTATATTTCTGAAAGAGAACGTCGTACAGATAATTTTTCCCGGACAAAGTAATAGTCCAGCATGTCTGAGTTTTTTATAGTTTGCACATAAAGGTTAAAGGGGTCCCTACAGAACTTCACACGGAAAGTATGAAAACTTGAAGAGCTAGAGCTTCGATGTCTAGGACAAAGTTGTTTGCATTAAAAATGTGAATATTTTTTGTATGCACATGTATGCCCCTCCCCCTTTCCTTACCCCCTTTTTTTATGTTTTTCGGAAAGTTTTTTCATAAAATGCTTGTATTGAGTAAAATATTGCAAAAAATTCTATACTGTCTTTTTGGAAAATATTCCTCATTAAAAATTAAGGGGCGTTTTCAAATAACAAAACACTCCCAACACTTCCCCCAAAAAAAATTAAATTCCTTAAACACGAAACCTTCATTTAATACTTTTTTTCATTAATTGCTTGCTCTGCTTGAGATGTTGAGAAAAACGTTGAATATTAAAAAAAAGTTATTTGTCGAAAACAGCATCGAACTGATGTTGCTAAAGAAATACTTTCTTTGGGCCAAAATATTATCGACGCCAGTATTACCGGTGACGGGATATGTGTTTATGAATATGACATCGAAACTGACCAACAATTATCGGAATGGCGCTTCTCAGGCGAGCCTAAATCAACAAAATCACTACAGAGTCGATCTAAAGTCAAAGCTTTATTGACCCGTTTTCCTCAATTGTCGTGGTGTGGTTCACTCCGAATTTCTTCTGTCAGACCAAACAATAAATGACGGAGGAGTATTACGTGTATTAACACTAGAAAGACCATTGCGGTCATTTTGACAGTTTTTAATTTTTAAATCAGGGACCGTAAATAATTATTATCGCAATATTTTTAATCAAAAAAATCAAGATGAAGGAAGCATTGCAGATATATCATGTAGTGCAATAAAGTGATTGTTTTTGAAAGCAGTTATCAAAAAAGCAATAAAAAAAAAATTCTCGATTTTTATTTTCCGCTCACCGAATAATAATTATTTTTTGATTTTTTTTTTTCGATCAGAAAATAAAAATTATTTGTTGAGTTTTATTTTTTTGGGGAAAAATAAAAATTATGCGGTGAGTTTTATTTTTCACTTGCAGAATGAGAATTATTTTTCAGTTTTATTTTTTCAACACAAAATAAAAATTACGGGACGAGTTTTTGTTTTTGATTCAAAAATAAGCCTCATGTGGTAAGTTCAATTTTTCAAATTGTATTCTGAAAATTATTTTCTGAGTAATACTTTTCGCTCATGAAATAAAAATTCTACTATGAATTATAAACTTTTTCTTTAAAGGAATGAATGCAAAAATGCGATTTTTCCCGATACCCACCCAATGTTATGAATGTGTGTACTCTAGATCTCGCTCTAAAGTT
This sequence comes from Melieria picta, assembly GCA_964056695.1. Classification (NCBI taxonomy): domain Eukaryota; kingdom Metazoa; phylum Arthropoda; class Insecta; order Diptera; family Ulidiidae; genus Melieria; species Melieria picta. The sequence continues at coordinate 118,922,753 of OZ057400.1, forward strand.
CTGTACTGGTTACATTATTCTTTACGGAAAAAAGAGGATTCGATTTTGGGTCTCCTGAGCGCCGCTTTAGGCTTATGGTCGCGTATAGCTGAGCCACGGCGGCCACGTTATCTTACAGCCCATTTTAGAAGAAATGTGAGCAAAAAAATTCAAAGCAGTAGCTGCTACCCAATCTTTCCAGTCCTTTCACCAACGCTAGAACTATTGGTGGCAAGAAAATTCCTCGCGTGGAAAGCAGTGATAATGCATTGCAGCGGCTCATTTGCAGTAAGCATATTAGTATAAACAGAATCAAATCGTCGGCCGATTTTTACGCACCGAACATACGCTGTAAAAATTAAAACATAACATTGGGTGGGTATCGGGAAAAATCGCATTTTTGCATTCATTCCTTTAAAGAAAAAGTTTATAATTCATAGTAGAATTTTTATTTCATGAGCGAAAAGTATTACTCAGAAAATAATTTTCAGAATACAATTTGAAAAATTGAACTTACCACATGAGGCTTATTTTTGAATCAAAAACAAAAACTCGTCCCGTAATTTTTATTTTGTGTTGAAAAAATAAAACTGAAAAATAATTCTCATTCTGCAAGTGAAAAATAAAACTCACCGCATAATTTTTATTTTTCCCCAAAAAAATAAAACTCAACAAATAATTTTTATTTTCTGATCAAAACAAAAAAATCAAAAAATAATTATTATTCGGTGAGCGGAAAATAAAAATCGAAAAATAAGTTTTAAATTTTGATTTTTATATTAAGCTCATAATTTTTACGGTCCCTGTTTTAAATATCTGTATTTTTTTTAATATTTCTATCTTTTGCTTTTGTGACTTTTATTTTTTTATCATGAAAAATTTAAATTTTTTAAAATTTGTTTTGTGAAAAATTAGCCAAATTTGATGTATACTTTTAGAGTCATCAGCGGATATGAAATGTAGTCTTTATAGGTATGGAAAACTTGCGGTCTTTGTTAAAAGATATTGACAGCGCAAGAGGCCAGAATTGTGTAGAAACAATTCGTGATTCCTTAACCACTACAACGAACCGGCTCACAAATCTCATCTTCTATGCGACTGTTTGACCAAAAACAACTTTCAAACCGTTCCGCAAGCTCCGTATACACCCAACAATGCTCCTTGCGACTTTTTCTATCCCCACATCTCAAGTTTTTACATCGCGAAAAGCGTTTAGAGGCAAATGAGGGAATAAAGGAGAATTTGCAGAAGAAGCTGACGGCGATCACAAACTCAGTCTATGAAAAGTATTTTCAAAATTAGAAGAAGCTTTGGAATATGTGTAGTGCTTGCAATGGAGATGAATGAGATGATTTGAAGGAAATCAAATGAATAATTAAATCATTGTTTGACTGAAGAATTTTGAGTATTTTCTTACCAGAAGATATTTGACACTATTGAGCACTTTCGCTTTAAAACCGCCGTAAAATCGAGATTTAATGAGATTAATATAGATCTTACTAGATCTATAATCTTACTAATCTATCTGATGTTTTTCGTCCAGTTTTCACTGTTATTCGAAACCATGTTCGACCTCGATTTTTTACTTATAATCTTAAATAATTTTTAACGGAATGGATATAAATTCTGCTTCCATGAACCAAAGTTTCTTCGACTAGATTCGCTTGGATCAAATCAGAGGCAACTTAAGATCTAACACGGTTCAAAATTTTAAGAATAATGAATTTCTGCTAATAAAGACACACATTAATTATAACAAAATGTAACTTTGACTAAAAAATGCAAGTTTAAACAATTTAGAAATTTAGCATTTAACCTTCTTTCAGATCCTTTTTATTCCAAATGTTTAAATATGGTTCAGACTGAAATACAAAGGTGGAATATTGGTAGCGCAGACAGGATTTAATTTTGGGGGGGAGAAGGGGTTTCGCACATTTTTTGAGCCCAATTCCATTCGAAACCATATTTTGAACCAGCAATTTTTGTTTTTAGGTGGGAGCACAGTGATTCGTTCAATAGACAAAATTCCAAAAATTTATAGTCTCAGAATTTAATTATTTTAATGTCATTTGTAAGGAAAAACTCCAACTAAGAAAATTCAAAAAAATTTGTGCGAAAAATTAATTAGTAACTAACTAGCTTACCAAATTTTATTGGGAACAGGCCACTTCTTCTAATTTTGTTCCACGGTTGTATGGAGTCGAATCACTGTGAAGAAGTTTGAACCCCCCAACCCCCTGTGTGCGCCTCTGTGGCATAGATATATATCTTGACTTTGTTTGAACTTTCATTGTCTATCTACCAGCCAAACAATTAGAACTTTAGAGCCATTACAGAGAATTTTTTGATCAGAACTAAATTTGCTACAGATCCATTTAAATAAATACATTTTGAATGCATCAAAAACTCAAACATTTTTTTGGATTAGTCATTTATTCTTTCAAATAGTAACTTCAGTCAGCATATGTGGGCATATGTGCCACTGAGACGTGGCACCAAGAAGGCAAAAGACATCTAGAATCTTATATATGAACGAAATATGTTACCAATACTAATGCAACTTCAATTTTCAAAACACAAGTTCCAAAATAATTCTACAGAACTATTCCTTAATACAGTACTTTTCGTTTATAACGAACTCGTTTAAAACGATTTTCCGCCTAAAACGAACCAATTTCAAAAGTACGCGCTGTATGTTTTCGCTTATTGTGGACCCCTTTTAAAGCGAACTTTCGGTTAAAACGAACCATTTTGCCCAGTCCCTCGAAGTTCGCTTTAAGCGAAAAGTACTGTATTTAGTACCAACAAATTCCACCAAATCTCTTTACGAACGCATCCATCATTGAGTCATCAAAATGTGCTCCCACACTCACCCAACGCCAAATTGAATAAAATTGTTTTGGAGCAAAACTTTTGCTTGGCAAATTAAAAACAAGGAAATTATTGGAATTGTAACGAAATTATGAAAACGCACCGACCAGTGAAGCAGTCAAGCGATAGCGCGCGCAAATTTCATTCAAGGACAACGACGCAAACTTTTGTGCAATGTGGCAAAACTGTGCGGACGCAAAGGAGGCAAGAAATTATGAAGAAATTATTGGGCCACACACACACCTACATACATAAATATTCATAATTTGTGTGTATGTATGTATTTCTATGCAGTCATAACACTGTGCGACAAAAATTTAAAAAAATTTTCACACCGGAAAAAATCCACATGTGCGTGAAACTAGAGACCAAATATAGTAATACTGCGTACTCAGTTTTTCATTTCTACATCCTTTGTCCTTTTAAAAGGACTTCAAAATTTTGAAGAGAATAAAAAATAAAAAAAATATAAAAAATACTTATCCTCGTTAGAATATGGCGATATGTATATCAAATGAAAGAGAAAAGGCTCAAGAATTTAAATAAAATTGATTTTTTATCTATTTAAAAAAAAAGGATATAAAAAAGGTCCTTTGAAGATTTTAATCCTTTATATCCTTGAAAATGTATGTACAATTTTCTTGAAAAATAAGTATGTTTAAATCCAAAATCTGCTTGATCATGTGCCAAAATTTCATTACTCTAACTTTATTGGTTCGAAAGTTATTAAAAAAAAGGCGGAAACTGCAATTCTAATGAAGTACAAAAATTCGAATGTTCGTGATTATCAGTACTTTAAATAATAAAAATATACAAAATCAATGAAGCAAGAATAATGAAATTTTGACACGTGATCAAGGAGATTTTGGGTTTTAACATACTTACTTTTCAAGAAAATTGTACATACATTTTCAAGGATATAAAGGATTAAAATCTTCAAAGGACCTTTTTCATATCCTTTTTTTTTAAATAGATAAAAAATCAATTTTATTTAAATTCTTGAGCCTTTTCTCTTTCATTTGATATACATATCGCCATATTCTAACGAGGATAAGTATTTTTTAAATTTTTTTCTTTTTTATCCCCTTCAAAACTTTGAAGTCCTTTTAAAAGGATAAAGGATGTAGAAATGAAAAACTGAGTACGCAGTATTACTATATTTGGTCTCTAGTTTCACGAACATATGGATTTTTCCCGGTGTAAAAATACTGTCGCCCGGTGTAAGTGGCGGATGTGTGTGTGTGTGTGTAGCTATTCGCAATGCTTTGGAACTTTGGCGCGTCCCTCGCAACTTTTATATCCGACAAAAACAATAACAAAAACAACAAATGAATAAAAATGAAAATAAAAATGAAGAGCAGTAAACGGGAATTTCTGCTTTTCGTCACGTTTTGCGCCCGCCAACCTACACAAGCTTGTCAAATAAATAACAATAATAAAATAAGGCAAAATGTGGACCAAAAAACAACAACAAAAATTATAACCTGCGCTGCGACAAAACAAAAGGAAAGAACGCTGCGTGCGCACTGCAAGCAATGAATGAATATACTGAATGAATGACTGAACAAATGAATGAATGAGTGAGTGAAGTGAAGTGAGTGGCTGCAGGAGCACAAAAGTAGAAGTAGAAGTAAGGCGCAGCACAGCGCCTGCAGCACAAAGTTGACGACACAAAGACGTGAACCCACACACACCTCAATATTTTTGTTTATTTATTTTCTGCCATTGGCTTTTCATTGTTTTTTATGTCATATAAATATAATTTTATTTTTGTTGTTTTTTCCTGGGCGCATAGCTTAGTGCGTCCGCCTGTCCTGCAGGAGTGTGCGCCAACTCGGCATCGCAATTTGTATGCCTGGCCGCCGATGCTGCGCCCCGACAATTACAACAATGGCGCGAACACAAAACGTTCGCTAGGCGAACAATTTATTGAATATGCGCCGCTGCACCTAATAAATCAGTGAAAGCAAGTCCACAAAATCAACAAAAACAAAAACAATTTACAAAAAAAAGTCACAAAAATAAGCGAAAAAACCAAGTCACAAAAATTAATATTATACCGAATAACATTGCGTGGTGTGTAAAAGATAATAAAAGGCAAAATGAAAGGCAGCCAACTCAACTCAACTCAACTCAACTCCGCCGACTGCAGTTACGCACAAACGAAAGCGATGGAAAAAGCGCCAATAGGCGCGCAACAGCACGCCCAACGGTATTTTATTACGGTATTTTATACCTATGATTTTTAGTTTTTTTTTTTGTCTTTTGAATCTATTTTTTTTTATTATGGCTTTGTGTTCGAATGCTTTGGAGCAATGCTACCGTTGGAGCTGGTTGCAGTTTTGTGTGAGCGTTGAAGAATTTCAATTATACGAATGCATTCTGACATTTTAAAGTAATAAATTATGCATAGTGATTCTCGTTTTATGTGAAGTGATTCTCTCTTTTTTAACAACCATCGAAACTACGGAGAAGCGTTCAAACATTTGAGATGCTTATGGCGTATTTAGTGCAGTGATGGGCAAATTACATGTGAATGTGTGAGTGTGTGTGTGTGATTGTGGGGAATTAAATATTGTTTGTGAAAATTGGGCGCAATAAAAAGTGGACTAACTAATTAATTTAACTAACAGATGAACAGAACAATTTTTAACTAATTTTTTGAACATTTTTTTTAATAATAATTTTAATAACAAAAAATCTGTTTAGAAACAAAACAAAACATTCACAAGTCTTCAAAAATGTAACATATGTATTTAAAATAAATAAATAAATAAATAAATCAGGGACCGTAAATATTTATTATCGCAATATTTTTAATCAAAAAAATCAAGATGAAGGAAGCATTGCAGATATATCATGTAGTGCAATAAATTGATTGTTTTTGAAAGAAGTTATCAAAAAAGCAATAAACCAACATTTCTCGATTTTTATTTTCCGCTCACCGAATAATAATTATTTGTTGATTTTTTTTTTTTTGATCAGAAAATAAAAATTATTTGTTGAGTTTTATTTTTTTGGGGAAAAATAAAAATTATGCGGTGAGTTTTATTTTTCACTTGCAGAATGAGAATTTTTTTTAGCTTTATTTTTTGTTCACAAAATAAAAATTACGGAGTGAGTTTTTGTTTTTGATTCAAAAATAAGCCTCATGTGGTAAGTTCAATTTTCCAAATTGTATTCAAAAAACTATTTTCTGAGTAATACTTTTCGCTCATGAAATAAAAATTCTACTATGTATTATATACTTTTTCTATAAAGGAATGAATGCAAGAATTTAATAAATTTAAATAAATAAAAAAAAACCCAAACTACCATTTTTGAAAATGTTTTTAGAACCTTTCTGTAAAAATGTTTTTTGACTGTAAAGTCTTTACAGTGCTGGGCTCCTCAAAAATCTATATTTTTGTTACTATTCACAAATAGTATCATAACAAAATATATCAAATATGTATTCAAAATAAAAAGATAGCTGTATCCAAATACTGATTAGTGTACAGTTCCTTGAACATCAAAATATCCTAATAGGCAATCCGGCACTCTTGCGCTAGTTAGACGAAATCGAACCCTGATTTCACAATAATATAACCACAAAAATTTAGCCAGAATAACATAACAACTCCCCAGTAGATAAAAATACATTGAAAATTTTAATGATGATCCAAGGTTAAGGAGAACCATCAGAATTTCAACTCGAACCCGAACTCGCTACAGATGTCAGACTTTGTTCGGAACGCGGTTGCAAACATGCCATCTCTGAGTAATTAAACTTTGTCTGTAGGTATTTTGATGACAGAATTTCAGGTCTGACGAATGGTTTGAGTAACAACAAAAGAACAGCCACTTCAATTCGAAATCAAGTCCAACGTCTGAAGCGGATTTTACAGTAGGTGAGGTTAGGTTAGCTTAGGATAGGTTGGACTGGCAATCTTGGAGAATTTTTCATTGTAATACACTACGCGATCACAAGTTCGAACTGTCCCTTATTCAAAATTTCCACATATTTGAACATCATATTTTACAATGTCGAATGCTCTAAAGTTCAAACTGGTCGTTCGAATTCGGCGAGTTCTCAATATAAATCAAACCCTTTTAACAAAAATGTACCCAAATAATTCCATCTTACTAGAGGAAATTGGAAATGGAACGAAGATGCTTTGAAAATGGTTCTGGACATGAATTTAGTAGCAATGGCGGGGGTTCCGAAAACTAAAAATTGTTGATTTGAATTGAATTTTGTTGATTTGATTAATTTTGTTGATTAAAAGGGTAAATTTTTTGTTAAAATAGTTCAAAATGTGTCAGAAGTTTTCACAAATCACGTGACTAAGCCTAGAGCTCTTCGCAATGACATCGTAAAACTCATCAAAAATACATTACAATAAAGTTTGTTAAAATTGCATCACTGCATTTCAGTTGTTAGTTGCAGTTCACTATTTTATTGACTTTTTATATAAATTAAAAATGTGCAGAAATTCGTACATTGCGCAAAATTCTACTTGACCTTTGTACAAAGCGGTTCGATTTTCTGGGTGTCTACTGTACCACATTAGATTGACCCAAGCCGGCCTCGATAGCCAGAGGCTCTAAGTTCAATTCTTAGTTCAGACTGCTTAAGCAATCGTCTACTTCTATCACCATCCACATGAAGCAGATAAGTGCTCATATTTATAAAGGCTTCAGTGTACCCCAGACAGAGGTAGCCTCCATAATCTACCTTCCTATGCACCTAGTTTGGTACGACTAGTTTGACTAAGAACTACAAGGATTCCAATAAAACTTCACCATCTTCTTTACGTTTAGAGTAAAAAGCTCACAAAGGTTAGTTAAAGTAGGAATGTCGAATTTTTAGTATTTCCCTGGACAGGAAAGGGCACTGACACATGAAGTAAAAATCTTTTTATTTTTCTCCTTTTTTGTTTTCTTCTTCTGCAGAAAAATAAGTACGGTAGGAGTCGCTGTATGATAATCCTAGTCTTTCAGCCTACTTGATTTGTTGATTGGTTTCAGTGGCAATGTTCCAACATCCAATCAGTGCTTGGATTCAGCAGGTCGAATCATTAGATTAAGTATCCAATAAAAATATGGAAAAATTCCCCTCAGATGTGTGCAGCATGTGTGAGCCAAAACATCGCTCCATGTTCTATGTGAATGTCCTGCGCTCAGCAGAAAGAGATTTCTCCAGTTTGGTCAGGCGTTAATCCCATCATCAATCGTCTGGAAGTTATAACATCAAAAAGTGCCAAAATTTATAAAAAGCCTAAACAAAGGCTTCACAAAAAATTATAGATTTCCGATGAGCACAGTAACAGCAATGTTGAATGTGCAATGTTGTTGTATTGCCTTCTTTTTAGTACAAGCAAGGATTCTTTGGACTTACACAGGTGTGGTTTATTGACGTTTTCAACATAACGTTGCTAAAGCTTGAAGTTGAGTGATGTCCCATCGGTTTGTGTTTCGAGTCCCCCTACTTCATTGATCTCACTGCATCGGTTTCCGGTGATGCCTTTGTGATCCGATGCCAAAAAAAAATTTAAATGGTAGTTAGTTCTTATGGTGTTGAGAGAACAGAGAGAACATATATAACTGCGAAGAACTTTCTGTGTTCTGACTGTACCGACATTTCGCAAACTAAATGCAAAAGAGTCAAAACACAAAAGTCACAAATTTTGCAAATTTTTGCAATTTTGCATTTGAAATGCAATTAACTTAAAACAGACATCAGTGTTCTTCCAGTTAAAAAAGATATTGATGATCATGCAACTTTTGAAGTAGTTAGAGATGTGTACCACGAATTAATTTTTGGGTAAAAGTCAATTTTGGAAAATTTAAGTAATAACGATTTTGTGTTTAGTGTGCGATTTCCATTAGCAATTTTTTGATTGCTTCAAGGATTAGTCTAAGAACTAAGACTTTTCTCTCTCCACTTGTAATCCTCACGCCCATAGTTTTTGAGGTCTTAAAAAAAAAAACAAAATTATAACTTCAATAATTGGGAGATGATTTGCTATTACAAATTAAAAAAAAATTAAAATAGAAAAAAATTCATAAAACAATTAAAAAATCATTTGGAAATGCGATATAAAAGGCTAAACATCGAATAAAAAGATTCTTAAATCCAAACTTGTGTAAAAAAGAACATTTGAATACTTACAATTTTTTTTTTATAATAAAAATTACACATTATTCCAAAAAACTATTCCTAAAAAAATTGTTTTGCCGCACATTATTCAAAGTTATACTAATTTAAGTTAAAAAAAAACTGAAAATAGAAAAACTTAATAAAATATGTTACAAATCATTTGGAAATTAGCTATAAAAAGGCTAAACATCGAATAAAAAGATTCTTAAATCCAAACCTGTGTAAAAAAGAACATTTGAATAAATAAAAACTTTTTTAAAATAATAAAAATGAAACATTATAGTATTCTAAAAAACTATTACTAAAAAAATTGTTTTGCTACACATTATTCAAAGTTATATTAATTTGAGTTAAAAAAAAACTGAAAATTAAAAAAATTCATAAAAAATTGTTCAAATCATTTTTAAATTAGCTGTAAAAGGCTAAACATCGAATAAAAAGATTTTTACATACAAACCTGTGTAAAAAAGAATATTTGAAAAAATAAATTTTTTTTTTAAATAATAGAAATGAAACATTATTTCAAAAAACTATTCCTAAAAAAATTGTTTTGCCACACATTATTCAAAATTATATTAATTTGAGTTAAAAAAACTGGAAATAAAAAAAAATAATAAAATATTTTACAAATCCTTTGGAAATTAGCTATAAAAGCTATAAACATTGAACAAAACGATTCTTAAATCCGAACCTGTGTAAAAAAGAACATTTAAAAAATTCAAAATTATTTTTAAATAAAAAAAATAAAACATTATTTTAAAAAACTATTCCTAAAAAAATTGTTTTGCCACACATTATTTGAAGTTATATAAATTTGAGTTAAAAAACTGAAAATAAAAAAAATTAATAAAATATTTTACAAATCATTTGGAAATTAGCTGTAAAAGGCTAAACATCGAACAAAAAGATTCTTAAATCCAAACCTATGTAAAAACGAACATTTGAAAAAATAAAAACTTTTTTAAAATAATAAAAATCAAACATTATTTCAAAAAACTACTCCTAAGAAAATTGTTTTGGCACACATTTTTTAAAGTTATATTAATTTAAGTTAAAAAAACTGAAAATAAAAAAAATTAATAAAAAAAAAAATTTTTAATCATTTGGAAATTTGCTGTAAAAGGCTAAACATCGAACAAAAAGATTCTTAAATCCAAACCTGTGTAAAAAAGAATATTTTAAAAATTCAAAATTGTTTTTAAATAATAAAAATGAATCATTATTCCAAAAAAAAAATCCTAAAAAAGTTTTTTTGCCACACCTTATTCGAAGTTATATTAATTTAAAACTAAGTTCTGGGTTCGAAGTAAGTTCTGGGAACTGTGACTCCAAATTTGCCTTTGTGCGTCTGCAATTTTTTTAAATAATTTTTTGGTTGAAGACAACGAATTTATTTTTAATATAATGTTAGTTCAAGCCTGACTGTTATTCATATAACAGTTGAAATAATAATACAAACCTGAATGTCAAACAAAAGTATTTTTAAAATCAAAGCTTTGTAAATAAGAATATTTGAACAATAAAATATTGTTAAAAAATACCAAATATTAAACATTATTCAAAAAATTATTATTCCGAAAAAAGGCAACTGGCTACTGCAAATATCATCACTGTCATCAATGCTATAGAAAGACATACACAACTTTTCGAATTATGGTAAATAGCAGCGGGAGATGTGCTTAAAATATTTGCAAGCAAAGATTTCAGAAAGTAGAGCCAATAAAATTGATTCATTTGCACAAAATATGTGAACATTTGATTGCATTAAATTCCAACAGTGAAGTTATGAATGAAAGTGAAAGTCAATTTGCAAGACTGGGAGATGCTCATGAATGAACTTTAGAGCTTTAATACAACTGGCATAGCTTTCAAAACATTTCTAGTCTTCTTTGCAAGACTGGGAGATGCTCATGAATGAACGTTAGAGCTTTAAAACAATTGGCTTAGCTTTCAAAACATTTCTAGTCTTTAAATGATAGATTTGCTGATTCGAGAGTAAACGTTGATATATGACTTTGGCTATAATTTGTTTACATTTGTTAGTGTGTATTGCATACATATGGATAGGTATAAATAACTACAGTTGTGTCTACTACATTTGCATGTTGTTTTATATAAATTGTTTTACACAAAAAACATTAAATTCATGCACACATCGTCAATTGTTTGTGAAATGTCGGCATTTATTCTTCCTGCTGTCAAAAGCATCGCCCCTCACAAAAGCAAAAAAAAAAAATCAAAACAAAAAGCACACAAAAAAATTAAGTGAAATAAAGCAACCTAACAAAAGCATAAAACACACAACCAACAAAAATGATAAATCACTACAGTTCACATACCAACACACACATACATACACACTGAACTGTGAGTATGAATACTCGGCAGGCAAATACAATAATTGGATGGAGCGAACGACAGCGCAGCTAGACAGACAAACAGACAACAGACAGAGCGTCATTTCGCAGCAGTGGCCGGTCGTGTCTATTGTAACTGCGGCACACACACACTCACACACACACACCAAAAGTCAAAGGCAAATAATAAAAAAATTATGAAAAATTCAAAAAGAATTATTCCAAATGGCAGCCAAGCGCACACACATGAAATTGATGCCGTGAATCACCTACAGCCGCCACAACAGCAGCGCCTACACGCCCCCGGGCGGCCAACTGAAGAGCGACTGGCACTGACTTGACTTGCAATCGCACCGGCAGTGATTTTCTGTTTTCATTTAATTTAAAGTGCAAACACTTTCGTAAAAAAACGAAAACACAACACAATTGAAATTGTCATAAAAATTTGAGCAAAATTGCACACAACGATGGCAGCGCATCCCCATCGGCTTCGGTTCGGGTCCACCTTGACTGGAAAAGGAGCGAAGAAAAGTCTCTTGTCTCTTTGAAATAAAATGCAGTTGTTTTGAATTTTTTAGATTGTTTTTGTAAAACAAAAATATATTCACAAAAAAATGTTCGCTTCTGCTTTATCGTAATTAATTTACAAAATAAAAAATAAATAACAGTTTTGGATTCTTTCTGGTTTCATTTTCTCGCTTTTTCTTGCTGTTCATCGTACAATATATATATTTATATACTATATGTATACTCTATATAGATTTTCTTTTATCGGTATGGAGCTTTTTCATGCACTTAAAGCGTGCTGCGTGGTTTTTTTTATCAGTTGTCTGCCGCCGCTTTTTTTCATCTCTCTCTCTCTGTTTCTCGTTTTACTAAAACGGTTTGTTGTTGTTGTTTTTATTGTTTTGTTTAAATAAATTAATTTAGCAGTTTGTAATCAATAAAATTTGCATTTCATTAGCAGTGTTTTAGCTTTGTGTAAAGTGTATAAATTGATGAATTTTGTGTCATTGTTTGTTTGTGTTTTGTGTCATTCAAAAAAGTTTTTTTTTTTTTTTATATTAGCATACAAGATTTTTATGTATAAACGGCTTTTCACAATCTCGCTCGTAATTTATTTCTGGCTTACAATTTTTTTCAGTTTGCCTGTTGTTGTAATTTGCATTATACTCCATTTCACGCTGCTTGGCTACTTTTTAATCAACGCACTCGTCGCGTACTTTAGTGCACATTTTCAGCTGATTAGCTTTGTTTTTGTTGTTGTATGTGCGGCGATTTGAACAATTTTGTTATTTCATTCATAAAAAAGTCTAGTTTATTATAAATAATTAAAAGTTAAAAATTGTCAGTTTGATGTTCTTGTTGTTGTTGATGTTATTATCGTCTATTTTATTAATATATATATTGTATGTATAAGTTTTTTTTTAGTTGCTAATACGAGTTTACTAATAAATCGCATTTTTTACATTTTGTTTTTTAGTTTTTTGTTTCATACACTCAAAGAAATTTAGTGGTGGCTGTTTTTGTTTTTGTTAATTTCCCTGTTTTTTTCTGTTTGCGGTGCAAGTTTGTAAAGTTTTTGTTTCAGAAATACATATTTGCCTTAACCCTTTCGCTACTGCAGGGTCAAGTTTGCAGAGTTTCAGAAATACATTTTTGCCTTAACCCTTTCGCTACTGCAGGGTCACAGGTGTCCCATGGTATGTTCAGCTGACACTGAAACTTGTAGTTTGTATTATAAACACAACCAAAAAGAGTCACCAAAAGTCAAAAATAAAGTTTGTGCAAACGCTTTGCAAAATTCGTAGTAAAATGGTTAAAGAACGAGAAAACCCTATGAAGTTAAAGTTACTGTTATTATTGGCAATTAGCTGAATTGAAAAATAACTGTTAAAGCTTTGGGAACCCAATGAAAAACTGTGTTTGAAACAGTCATAATGAATCTGAAGGCTTTAATGCCAACTAAATCGACTGAAAATTCGAATAAATGTAGATAGAAAAATTGACAAAAACTTGATCCAATTAAGAATTAATTTGTCAAAAACATTAAACAAAAACATTAGGAAGAATTAATTTGTTAAAAACATTAAACAAAAATATTAGTCAAGTGTCAAAACAGCCGAGAACATTTTAAGGCTTCAAAATGCATTTACAATTAACATCAACCAGTCTAAGTAGAGTCAAGTCTAATCGAGTTGTCATCTTGATTCGATATATATTTGATAAAGTCGAGACACCTGCATACCTCTGGAACAAGTCAAGTTAAAGCAGATTCAATAGAAAGTTGAAAAATGTTTTCCCTTCTGATCAATCAATTTGATTTCATAGAGAGTCGGGGAGAGTCCTCCCAATCTAATCAAGTTAAAAAAGACTTGCTAGAGAGTCAGAACATGCTTACCCTTGAATCAAATCAAGTTAAAATAGATTTAATAGATAGTCGAGAACTCCCTCCCTCTGGATCAATCAAAAATTAAATCGATTTGACAGAGAGTCGGGACCATGCCCCAAGCCAATCAAGTTAAAAAAGACTTGCTAGAAAGTCGGAACATCCATACCTCTGGATCAAATCAAGTTCAAATAGATGAAATGAAGAGCTCGACCCTCCTTTCTCTAAATCAAACAAAAATTAGATAGATTTGATAGAGAGTCGAGAAATCAAAATAAAATAAATTCGATAGCGAGTCAGAACACTTCCTCTGAATCAATTCAAGATAGAATAGATTTGATAAAGAGTCTGGAATCCATCTCTCTGAGAAGGGTTTATCTGTGGTTTTGTAAATAGTTTTCAAATACTCAAAATGACTTTAAGCGATATTTTCATTAAGAAATGTTTTTCAGATATTTAAACGATATTTTGGTACCAATTGTTAAGAATTTTGTATTATGAAATAAAGAATCATCTATTCAGCATAGACTACGAAGTGCTCAGATCTTCATAAAACATAGTCTTTCCACGCTCAGATATATGAGGCTATGTGCTTGAGAGATATGTCCACAGGACTAACTGATCTTAAACGTTTTTTTATTTTATTTATTTTTTATTTTTGAGTTGACAGAGTTTAGGATTTAAGTCCGCGATGGAAAGTAATGGGTTTTATATATCTTTAAGGTAATTTTAAAGTATTCAGAAAAGTTGGAGCTAGTTTTAGTTAATGAAATGTTATGTAGTGAGTCTTATACATCTTTAAGGCAATCTTGAAGTATTCAAATACATAGAAATTTAACTGAGTACAAGTGAAATTTTATAATGATGTGTAAAGCTTAAAATTGCTCAAAGTGCGCTGGCTTTCCATGTCAGAGGCTTTAGGTTCGATTCCTAGCTCGCGCATCGTAAGTTATATCTCAAAAGTAGATGACGAGAAGGACATTGATTTTAATATTAGAAAATGTAAAGCAATTTGAAGTATTTGGATTTTATGTTGTGACCTGCTCGTTGTTGTTATACTCCATACATCAGGTGGTCTTATAGCGCATGTAATTAGAAATATTTGATTTCAGACAGGCATTTTAGATGAATATTTGAAATGAAGGTTATTGTTGTTGGGTTATAAAAAAGACCAAAATAATACAATTGCTTTTTTTGTACTCTGCTAGTAAATAATACTTTTTTTTAATATATTCTGAGTTTAGCATAGACAATTTTTCATATTTAAAAATAATTTCTATCATTCTATGATTTTTCTAATTATAAATTAATACTGTAGAAACTTTTAAAATCAATTCTGATGCCAAAAGGTGTTTTAAGAAAAAATTGTTATTATTGCAATTTTAAGAAAAATCTACCAACTCAAGTAAATCTTTTAAAATTCACAGCATAACCCATGAGTCGATTCCATTAAATGCACAAACTCGCACCGTTTTTTTTGGAGCGCACCACTTTTTTTCTTTGAGTGTACAATCAGAGGTTTTACGCTGAAATGCATTTGAATATAACTATTTTGTTTGCTGTGGTTTGTTGATATTTTACACACCAATTTTTGTAGTTTTCAATTTACATGAAAGTGTATGGTTTGTATTTTTTTGTATGTAAGCGGCAGCGTTGTATTTGTGTAGCTATTTATGTATGTGGTTGGTATGTGTACGAGTATGTATGTATAAGCGGCTGTATGTGTGGAGTATGTTGTTTGTGTATGTGTGTGGTTATTATGATTATAGTATTTTACACATTTACATTGTATTTATGTCGAGAAAGTAGAAAAAAGCGCTTGTTTACTGGGAGTTTTAGGCAGTAATCTACATATAAATATAAGTGAGTGTAGGTAGGTATGCATGTACATATGTATGTATGTATGTATGCATGACATGTTTTGCGTTTTTGGAATATATGTATGAAAGTATTTCGTATGTATTGTAAATTGGTTATTAATGCATGTGTGTCAGTGTATATACATGTAAATATATATAATTATACATTTATATATATGCATATATGCATGTATCAGAGGATAAATGTGGGTATGTAGGCCGGGGGGGTATATGAGCACGTAGTTGTTGTTGTTGTTTTTTCCGTTGTTGTAACCAAAAAAACTGGTTGTCGCTAGAATTTTAGGTCTGAATGTGGCTATGTGGTTATGTTTTTATATGTATGTATGTATGTATGTTTATATGTCTATGTGAGTGTCGTATGTAATGGCAATGGTAGAGTGTATGTATATATGTGATTGTTGTTGTTGTTGTTGTTATGTATAATTGTAATTATAACTAGGCAGTTGTTGCTTGTAGTTGTGTTGATTTTAATATTAATTAAATTAAATATTTACATTATGAGTTTGCATACGCATACGTACGTATATATGTTGGTTGTAGTTGTTGTTATTGTTATGTTTCTTCATTTTGCTCTAGTTTGGCTGCATGTGTACAAGTATGTGTGTGTGTTAAGGTAAACTTATGTGCAACATGTATGTGTGAACTGAATTTTGTTGGTCCCTATAATGTGCACAGGGTGTTCCAGAGTTTCATTAATTAGCCTTCATTAGTATTTACTCATTAATGCCTTAAATTCAAAATAAATCCAGAGCTTAGTTATTGCCAAAAAGAGAAAAGCATTATGGAATTTGAACAAAATTTTTAAGTAATGTTGAGCTGACAATTTTGGTGCTTGCTACAAATGCAATTTTGCTAACACTTTTTGATGTTGGAGTATTTTTTTATAACTACTTGAGCGAGTTACAAAAAAGCTGTTTGAGTAAAAAAAGTACAAAAAAAACTCTTTTTTTTATCTATTGAAAATTGGTGTAGAATTAAATTAGAATAAAATAAAATGACTTTTTTGACATTCAGTGTAAATTTGGTACAAGTACACACGTCAAAATTATTATTATTTTTTTTTTTTTCGTTATCCACTGAAAAGTTGAAATGAACTTGAAACTACAGTAACGTAAAAAACGCTTTGTTTTGTTATTTAAATACTGAAAAATTGGTGTAGGCATGAAATTAATATAAAGTAAATTTCATGTTTTCGTTTTCCACTGAGAAACTATTACAGATTTGAAACTGTAGTCTAAAATATTAAAAAACTGCGTACCAAATTTTCTGCTAATTTTTTTGATTTTGTGATTTTTTTAACGACTTTAGAAAAAAGTTTAAAAAAATTGGTGAAGACATCAAATTAGAATTTAGTAAAAAAAACACTTTTTTTCGTTATCCACTAAAAATTGTTCTAAAAATTGGTGTAGACGTCAAATTTGAATCTAGTAAAAAAAAAACACTTTTTTCGTTATCCACTAAAAATTATAACAGACATGAAACTAGAGTTTACATACAGTAAAACTGCATGCCAAGTTTTCTGCTGGTTTTCCAATTTTCTGATCTTCAAAGGACTTTAAGGTGCAAAGATTTTAAAAATTTCTTTAAGTCGTTTTTTACTCAGCAATAATGCGTTTCTGTATATCAAATGGAAATCAAGAATGTTAGCAAATAATGTTTTTTCGATATTTTCTGTAAAATTGTATGCTTCAGTATTCTGAAGTCTTTCGAATTAAGGAACAGAATTTTAACAAATTTGTTTAAATATTGAACAGTTGTTAAATTGGGCGAATTTTATAAAAACTAGAGAAATGTCAACAATGTTTTTATAATATTTTTTTGAAAAATTGTATGCTTTAAACTGCTAGAAGCTTTTAAATGAACTATTTTAAAAGTTCTCAGCTCACTTTTTGATTGAAAAAAATTACCAATTGTTAGCTCTGGTAGTTTCAAGTAATTTCATTAAATCACTGGGTACAAATTTCCATATTCTTGTGACTTATCTCCTCTGAATTAAAAGCAAATTTTCAGCTCTAGTGTGGTTTCACAGTTATTGTTGTTGAAAATAAATATTTGTAGAAATGGCAGTGAGTTCACTGTAAGTTAAACAAGTTTGTATACGCATTTTTAAATATAAAAATTAACTAAAAAAATAATCCCCCTGAATGAATGCTTTTAAATGGTGTTAAATTATTTGAGTTGACTTTAAAATAACTTTTTTCAAAGTACACATTTGTGAATTTTTAAATTTTCAGCAAGTAAACTTTAAAAACTGTTTTTTTTTAAATAAAATGAAATAACTAGTAAAATTGTTAGTATTAAAAAGTTTTAAATATGTAAAATTTTCAATTTTAATTACATTTTAGTACTCATTAAACATTTTTAATATTTAAAATTTTCAATATTAATTACAATTTAGTAATTATTAAAAATTTTAAATACTTAAAATTTTCAATATTAATTACAATTTAGTAATCATTAAACATTTTTAATATTTAAAATTTTGAATTATACTTATTAAATTGTTTATATTTTTAATTCTTAAAATTGAAATTAAAATTTTTTAGAAACAAAACAATAAAAAACTATTTTTAGTGTTAAACATTGTAATATTAAACATTTTACTAATTACCTATTTCTGTATTGAAATAATATTCAAAATTTAATTAATATTATAATACTATTAATACAATTTTAATTTATTATTCCAAATTTTTATATAAACAAAATTATTGCTTGAATGTATTGTTAATTTTTAATTTTTTAAATTGTTGAATTATGTAAAATAATAAAATAGCAAAAACAGTAAAACTGTTGTTATTACAATTTTTTAATATTCTAAATAGTATTTCTTTTAATTTTAAATTTTATTAAAATTTTAAAATTTTTTAATATTAACAAATTGTTAATATTTCAAGCAGTTTTAAAACTGTTGATATTAAAATTTGTTTAATATTAAAAATATTATTTTTTATTTTCAGTATTTAAAAATTTTTAATATTTCAAATTTTGCATGTGTTAAAGAAATTTGTTAAATAAAATAGTAAGCAAAAATAGTAAAATTGTTCAGTTTTCAAGCAAACTTTTACACAAATTTTACACATTTTATGGCCTTGAATTTTTAATAACTTTAACGCTCAGCAGAAAGCAAAACTAAATCAGTTAACTCTGTCTTTATTACCATTCTGGAACACCTTGTAAAGGGAACCTAACTTAGGCACACACACACACACACACTCACACACCTCTTCACATGCACACCATGAGAAAACAAATTTTACATACGTTCGTACTTTCGTTCGCTCTACGCTAGTCACGGGGTGTAAGTAGTTTGTCTCTTTAGTTGCAGCTGTTAAATAGTTTCTTGTTTGTTGTTGTTGTTCGTTTTCAGTTAAGCAGCTCATACGCGCATCGTCATCAGTGCAGTTGCAATCTCAATGCGTTTTAAATTAATTAATTCGAATTTATGCTCGTACTAAATTAAATGATTTTGTTGTTTAAATAATTTTTGCATTATCATAATTAAATATTATTCACTTTAGGTTGTGTGCCAGGAACCAGTCCTTTATCTCTTCATTAATTTTTTTTAATTTTTTCATTTTTTTATGTGGGGTTTCTCTCAGTTTTACGTAGTATTGGGGTTTTTGTTGCCATTTGAAGCATTTCGTTACCACTAAATTTACACTAAATACGCCTGCACATGCTGTCCCTGCTGTTGGCCCGCAGCGGACGCGGTCGCTGCTGCGGCCACTGGCGCGCCGCTGCTGCCGCTCGCCGCCATGTGCTCCCCCCGTTTTTGATTTTGTTGCTGCTGCTGCTGGTGCGGCGGTCGCCATGTCTGCGCCATGGCCGGCTGCTGCTGCTGTTGCTGCTGCTGAAAGCGATGCAGACTGTTGACGGCGCCGAGGTTGACGTTCGCTGGCGGCGACGGCGGCGGCATCATCATCATCTGCTCGTTGTCCAGCGTTGAGTAGTCAGAGTCGATGCTGGAGTAGATGTGCTCCGAGGGTGGCCGCAGCGCGTACGTTTGGCTGGGCGCCGTGGCGTGGTGGTAGTATTGCGCTGACGCTGCGCCAGCGCCAGCTGCTGCGGCCGCTTCGCTGCTGCGCTGTTGCGCCGCCGCGCTGGGATGCAAGTGTGTGCCGACGACGGGATGGTGCAGTGTGCCGGAGGCGGTCGCGTGCTCGCCGCGTCGCTGTGGCCGCGGACTGGGCGTGGCCGTGGTGGCCGACGAGTAGTTTTGGTCGATGCCGTCGGCGCCCTCGGGGCAGTAGGCGGGCGGCGGCGCTTGTCGGTACAGTATGCCCGGGCTGGCGGGCTGCTTGATGCGCTCGTGATTGTGGTCGAGTGTGTAGTTGTTGCCGCGATACGTGGGATAGTCGACGGGCAGCGCGTAGCGCAGCTTCTCCCAGAAGTGACGGTCCGTGCGGCGTATTCGGTACACGGCGGACGTTTTCAAGTAGGGCAACAGCTCGATGTCGCTCTCCGCCTCGAACATCACCTCGGGCTCCTCGATGATGACCAGCTTCTGCGGACGGCCGCGCAGCGCATCGTGCACGGCGCGCCGCAGCTCGCAGCGCGACCACTCGGTCTGCAGGAAGTTGCGCGACAGCAATATGATGACGCGTCGCGACACACGTGACGCCTCGAGCACCTGGTAGTGGGTGGCATCGTGCGCCAGGTCGCGGTGCTGCAGGCAGACGCGCAACGGCGGACGCCCCGTCTCCAGCTCGGCTACCAGATACTGGCTGACAAACTCCGAGTCCTTGGCCGAGTGCAGCAGCACAGCGTCGTAGAGCTTCTCGGACTCCTCGCAGCGCGGCCCGAACACGCGCACTCCATAGTGCGCAAACAGCCAAATGCGCAGCGATTCGCGGAAGGCAAAAATGATGATGACCACCACCAGCAGGAAGATGAGTGCCAGGGCAGCCGCCAGCAGCGGTATGTAGGTCTTTGGTATGCCGTGCTGCAGCATCGAGCCGCCCGCATAGTAGTCGGTGCAGGGTGCCGTGGCGTTAAAGTCCAGTTCGCGCTTCTGAGCCATGGCACCGCCCAATGCGCTGCCTCCAGCAGTGCCCGTGTCCACACAGTAGATGTCCTGCAGGTCTTGCACAATCAGTGCATTGTCCGCCACGTACGAGGTTAACTCTTGCAGAAATTTGCAGCGACAGCTCCACTGATTGCGGCCCAGCGAGAGCGCGCGCAGCTGCTTGAATTGCGGCTGATGCAGCTGCCACATGGGCAGCGTCACCAGCCGGTTGCCGTCGATGCGCAGCACCTCCAGCGAGACGAGCGGTGCCAGCGTCACATTCTCGATGGACGTCAACAGGTTGTTGTGCAGATAGAGCTCGCGCAGCGCAAACAAGTACTCGAACTCGTGGCCGTGCAGCGTACGCAGCAGATTGTCCTCCAGATGCAGCACCTGCAGCGATATCAGGCCGGCAAACGTGCGATTCTGTATGCTGGCCACCTGGCTGCCGTTCACGTAGAGCGACTTGAGGTTCTTGCGCCCGATGAAGGCGTGGTCCTTCAGCACGGGAAAGTTGTTGCCGTCCAGATAGACAATGCTCGAGTCCATGGGCACGCGTCGCGGCAACTCGGTGGTCTGCTGGCCGCCGCAATCGACCACATTCGTCGACCATATCTGGTCGTGGTAGCACGTGCAGTTGCCGGGGCAAGTCATCTCGCAGTCGCATGCATCAAAGTCGCAGCAGTGGCACAGCGCAAAGCAGTGCGACTCGTAGCGACAGAGAAAGTCTTTGGGCTTGAGCGCAGTGAGGGGACGCACTGGTGCGCCGCGTGCATGCGGCATTACGCATTCGATGTTGGTGAGGTCCATGACGCGCGGATGCTGACGCGTGGTCAGGTTGTTGATGCGCTGCAGCCAGTCCATGGTGCAGTCGCACTCGAACGGGTTGCCGCCGAGGTAGAATTCGGGCAGCGGCTTGCCGGGCTGCACTGGCGCCACGCGCAACTGCTGCAGCTGCAGCTTCGACATGGCGTTGGCGTACAGGTCGACGCGCGCCAGGTTCACCTTGTCGACGAACGAGTTCGGGTGCACGGTGCCGATGAGGTTGTTGTTGACGAACAGCAGCTCGATGGTGTTCGGTATGGACATGGGACCGATTTCGGTGATGCGGTTGTGGCTGGCGTCGAGCGTCTTCACGCGTATCTCCTCCTGCAGCTTGTAGTAGTTGCCCAGCGCCTCGATGTAGTTGCCATGTATGTCCAGCCACTTGAGGTTGCTCGGTATGAAGGCATAGTCGAACCACACCAGATGATTCTCGGACAAATTCAGCCACAGCAGTGACACGAGCGTTGCAAACACGCCGTTGATGTCCGAGAGGAAATTGCGATCGAGTCGAATTGCCTCCAGTTCGAAGTTCTTGTCGAACGAGCCGCGCTCTATGCTTTGTATGCGGTTCTTGGCCAAATTCAGCACGCTGAGGCGCGGCAGATCAGCAAACATGCCCACCGTGATGTTACCGATTTGGTTGTCAATCAGCCGTAGGCCGGTTAGCTGGTGCAGATTCTTGAAGCTCTGGTTGTCGAAGGTGCGTATCTGGTTCTCGCCCAGGTCGAGTGTGCGTAGCATGGCCAAGTCTTGCAACGCGCGCGGCACCTCGTTCATCTGGTTGGAACTGAGATCCAACTCTTTTAGGTCGGAGCAGTTCTTGAAGACGTTTGGCTCGATGACGCTGATCAGGTTGTTGTTCAGCGTCAGCTTCGACAGCACGTACAGCCCGTTGAACAGTTTGTCGTCGAGCGTGTGCAGCCGATTTTCGGCCAAGTTGAGCGTGTGCAGATTGTACAGCGGCAAGAAGGCGTTGTCTTCGATGTGGCCAATGGAGTTGTTGCGCAGGTTGAGTATTTGGAGAAAGTAGAGCTCCTTGAAGGTGCGATAGTCGATGCGTGTCAGCGCGTTGTGTGCCAAGTTCAACACAATCAGCCGTATCAGACCAGCGAATGTGGTGTTGTCAATATGATTCGAGGTCAGCTGATTGCCTGACAGGTCCACGACCAGCAGCTGTTCCAGCCTATGGAACAGTCCCTTGGGCAGCTCGTACAGCTCGTTGTTCTGCAGATGGATTTCGCGCAGCTCCTTCGAGCCGGCAAACAGGCCCTCGGGCAGCGTTTCCAAGTGATTATTGCTCAGGTTGACGATGCGCAGCGAGCTGAGACCCGCTAGCGCCTCGCCGGACAGCTCGGAGATGTTGTTGTGCTGCAGGTTCAAGTGCTGCAGGCGCCGCAGCCGCGAGATGCCCCAACTCTCGGTGATGGCGCGCAGCTCATTGTGGCTGGCGTCGAGCACCTGCAGTTCGCTGCCGCCGTTGCAGTTCATGTCGGCAAAGCCCAAATTCTCGGCGGCGCGTATGCGATTGCGCGTGAGGTTCAGCACCTGCAGATTGCCTACGGGGCAGAGGAAGCCGGCAGGCAGGGCGCGCAGATTGTTGTCGCTCAGATCCAGCTCGGTGAGCTGCTTCAGGCCGTTCAGCGAGTCGGGAAAGAGTTCCAGCGTCTTGCCCGGACCCCATTCCGAGTTGCGCGTGTTCACCGACAGCGTCTTGACTGCGCTCAGGCCTTCGAATGCGTTGTTGGGCAGCTGCAGCAGCTTGCACGACTCGACGCGCAACATGTCGAGCGTCTGCAGGCGCGCGAATGCGGCCTGCGGCAGCTGCGACTCGAACAAGTACAGATCGCTGCATTTGATTTCCAGCTGACTGGTGCCATCGGCGCCCTGCAGATCGAGCGCTATATGCCGCTCGATGGTGCGCAAATTGCAGCGCACCGACGTGGTGCCGTTGTACTGCCAGGAACATTGGTTTAGTGGCGCCGCGGCCGAGGGCGCGGTCGCCGATGCGGCTGAGGCTGAGGCCGCGGAGGCGGATGCGGCCGATGTGGCCGTATTGACAGCGGCCTTGTTTAGAATGTCCATACCGGACGCCGTGTCCGGACCGGCAGCATCGCTCGCCGCTGCGGCGACTGCGAACAGCAGCGCCGCGAGGTACGCCAGCAGCGTGGCCAGCTGCTGGTGATAGAGACGCGTGTGCGACAGCTTTTTGCTTATCTTACACATCGGTTCGACTGTGGGGCGCAATTGGGCCACTTGCCACTGCTATGGGACTGCTACGATTTTCTCTAAGCAACGCTTCTATGTGCGGCAGGCAGTGGGCATTTTCGTGTTGAATTTTCACACGCAGTCGAAAAACAGTGCTCAGCACTGCATGTCGCGGCAATTTTTATGTAATCTCAATTAAATGCTCCGCAACAATTCACAGCGCTGCACCGCATGACGTTAACGAGTTATCGTGCGGCGATGCCCACTCCGGCTATGCTTTTGGCCAGTTTTCGTATCACTTTGGGCACGGCTCAAACTTGCACTCACTGCTAATAGGTCAATTTGGTTATAGCGAATCAAATTTTCAACTTTCCAAATCTCACTTCCGATATCTCATTTCCCTTTGGCTTTAACTTTTCTTACATAAAAATCTTTTGTATTAAATTTATTTATTTATTTTTCTTTGTATGTGCAGTTTGCTGTTGCTGCTTCTTGTTTCACTTCCGTTTGTGCTTTTTTGCTTGCTTTTCGCTAATGCACACACACACGCACTCACGAACACACACGCCGCAAATCACTTTTTAACTTTGAACAGCAAAACACCGCGATTCCGATTAGGGTTTATCTACTAAAGCCGAAGGGGAAAACAGTGGCGATTTTTCTGCACTTAGTCGGGCGGCTGCTGGTTGTTGCTGTGTTGTGTTTTGGAGAAAAATAAAACCCGTTTTCAGCGTAAAATCGAGCGTATTCTACACGTCCGTCTGGCACGACGCTCGAACTCGAACTGACTGCGAACGGTATACGGGGCGAACATTTTTACTCGGCGCAGCGATTCGCATTTCGACTTCAGCGGCTAACGGCCGCCGATGTGGGCCTTTATCTGTCGCTCCGGCTCCGGCTTCGGTCTCGGCTTTTGCGTTTTGGAGTCGTTTGAGTGAAATTCGAGCGACACGCTGACGAGATACAATTGAGCAATTTTCGTGCGTGGTGAGCGCAGAAATTTTCATCAGTTGTGAGGTTGAGGGTTGAGGGGTGAAATAAGTGAAAGGATACTCACTGGTTTGGAGGTGTGATGGGTGAACGATGCATTTCCGGCTACCGCTTTGGATTTTCCCAATTTGTAGGGCTTTCCTTGAATTATGGCCAAAACGAAGCATTAAATGGTTAGTAAGTTCTTTGTGCATTGACATTTGCGAAGACTATCTACTACTACTACTACTACTACTACTACTACAGCAATAATCAAATATGAAATCGGATTAAAGTGGATGTGGTCTCTGCTGCTGTTACTAAGACACGAAATCGGAAATTTATAGATGGAAAAACCAAGTTTTTAACATCTGGAAAACTGAATTCTTCTGCATCGGTGCATTTTTTGACTTTGATTACGAGAAAGTTTGCCTGTTGGTCCGATTTATTTATTTTTTCTGAGCAATAATATTTTCCTGAGCAATAACCGCGCTTTTTTCTACTTTTAGTTAGAGCTTTTATTACATAAATATTTATACTTTGAAATTCAAGAGACTTTGAGCGAAGGTATTTCAAACATTAATTTCTTTAATTCTGGAGTGAAAATGGGCCCAATTTTTAGTTGATCCACATCTTACGAGACTTTTCCAAAATAACATAGAAGATAAACCTGAAGAGAGCAAAAAAAATGTGTAAGAGCCATAGGAAATACTTATAAAAAAACTTAGAGAAGTTTTGGAAGAGACCAAGAAGGCTTAGAAGAGGCTAATAAGAGACTTAAAAGGACTATAAGAAACCAAAAAGACTTGGAAGAGCCATAAAAAACTCAGAAAGGCTTAGAGGAGACTTGGAAGAGGCAAAGAAGGCTTAGAAGAGGCTAATAAAAGACTTAAAAGGACCAAAAAAGACTAAAAAGACTCAGAAAGGCTTAGAGGAGACTTGGAAGAGACAAAGAAGGCTTAGAAGAGGCTAATAAGAGACTTAAAAGGAGCAAAAAAGACTTAAAAGACTTGGAAGAGCCATAGAAAAGAGAAAAAGAGGAGGTTTGGAAGAGACCAAGAAGGCTAAGAAGGGGCTAATAAGAAACTTAAAAGGACTAGAAGGGACTAAAAAGACTTTGGTGAGCCATAAAAAAGACTTAGAGGAGACTAAGAAGATACCAAAAAACATAGAAGAAAGCTAGAAGGGACTAAAAAGACTTGGAAAAGATTTAGAAGAAGAGATAAACGACAGTGACATTTAAAACCTTAAATGAAAATAGTTTAAGTTGAAGAAGGAGAAGAAGTATTCAATTGTATACAGAGTTCCTCCTCTACGACCTTTCCCTTTGGGCTGTACTGTATGTCCAACTATGCTCCGAATGGACTGAGTGCTATGATAGGCTTGAAGCCTTCCTGCCAACCCTCACATCACATCTCATCCAAGAGTCTCTTACTAGGCTCAATCCGCAAATAAAGTTGACTTTTTGGTGAAACTAAGATGATCCAATAATAACATAAACCTGATTGGAATATTTTTACATACGAGTAGGTAATAGTTAGGAACATAATAGGAGAGTTGTAGAACTGCTTCATGCTTCTTGATCGATTCGCACCGAAAGATAAACGAATTCCTTCTAAAGCTTGCAAAAAATTACACTGTGCAAGTCGAAAATTCAGACATGGGGGGGGGGACCTACTGAGCGACTTTCTATAGGTATACTGAGTTGAGATCCACCAGCCGTTTGGCTGGATTGGCTCTAGTTTAAGAGAAATCCGACTTTGAAGTTTGCTCATTAAAGTCGAGTTCGTCGCTTAAGTCTTCGAACGTTTAAATGCTAATACGTCCTAAATCGTTCCGAATATCGCCATACTCTCTTCGGCAAGTTTGTAGACATTTTAACGACCAACAAATTTGCTTAATACACCAATCCAAAAAAAATACATTCAAACTGTGTTTTCGACAAAAATGTCCCAAAAACCCCACTTTCGTCGAGGCATAAAAACAGTATAGCGAACCCTCGTGAAAAAAATGAGTATGCTTTTATATAGAGAGTTGGCTCCTGCATCTAACAAGCTAAAAATTTTGCCTGGTAAACGCCCATAAAAGGCGTGGCTCGGGGTCAAAGTTCAAAGTTTTTATCAAAAAACGCAATTAATCTCCAACTGATTTACACGATATTGGTATCAAACGAAAGGTATTTTTCATACCTTTCTTGTGATGTGCAACATTAGATATGTAAAATGTACTAATACAAAGTTTTAAGCGCAAAAAACATTTTTTTATACAATTTTTTTTTAATGGATTTTTTTCCCCAAAAAAACTATCACTAAGGTACAATAAGTTTGTTACCATATTGTAGCCTGTGGAATTCCCTTTACAATGAAATATAAAACATTTGATATTTTGGTTTTTTCTAGCAGAGTGGATTACTTAGTCTGAGTGCTGAGAAACTGCCTCTTCGAAGAAGTTCGCCTTAAATCAAATCGCCTATCTAACCCGGCTATCAATGAATTATTGACTGTGTGTTACATACACTAAAACGGAACTAATACAAAACCTCACCAATTATGGCTCAATAAATTACCTTTTCATTTTCTTTTTATTATTAGCTTCCTTTTAATATTCTCGTTTCATATTCTTTCCGTTTTCATATTCTCATTTACAATATGAAGTCCTGCCTGTCAAATTAGTGCCAGGAAAGAGAAGATTGATGCAGAATATGTCGTACTACTTTACTATTTTAGTTTTAATTAATATCATGTAAGAGGAATTTTAATAAAAATTATATAAAGTAAATATAAAAATAAAATATACATCGTACTGCTTTACTATTTCATTTTTAATTAATAACATGTAAGAGGAATTTTAATAAAAATTATATAAAATAAATATAAAAACTAAACTTCTCACATATTTCTGCGAACCTTTAATTCCCATAATAAACCATTAAATGTCCACAATCTATGCTGGCTGGAACAATTT
Source organism: Melieria picta (assembly GCA_964056695.1). Taxonomy (NCBI): domain Eukaryota; kingdom Metazoa; phylum Arthropoda; class Insecta; order Diptera; family Ulidiidae; genus Melieria; species Melieria picta. The sequence continues at coordinate 118,950,342 of OZ057400.1, forward strand.
AGCGCTTTTATAGGTGAAAGGATTACATTACATATGTGACAGTTTATTGAACTAAAATAGGATTTTTTTTTTGGCCATTCAAATGGTGCACACAATAGCGCGGCACACAGTAATGCTGAAGGCAAGGAGTGTCATTGTTGAGCATTTTCTCAGTACGGCCCACACGAAATGCCTCAATGCCAGAACTGCTCAACGACGAAGTAACTATTTGCACTGAAAGTCAGCAAAACTTGCAGGACATGCGACAAACGGCAACATGCCAGTTGATAGGATTTTCCAAGAGACAAAAATATAATAAAAATGCTCAACATTTGCAACACTTTGTGGCCGCTATGTGGTAAAATGGCGCTGCGAACACGGTGACGTGTAAAAAAAAAATTCGTCCTGTAAGCGGAGCGTAGTACAAACTGCTTGGAAAATCCATATTTTCCTATAGAAACATAGACTTTGCGCTCTGTTGTCGTTGCACTCTTGAGTAAAAAATTTATTTGAGTTGCTGCTCAGCGCACTTTTGCGCTCTTGCAGAGAAAACAAGAGAGAAACAACTCTTTGGCTTTAGTGCTCTTTTTGTTGGTTTTTGCTTTTGTTGAAAACAAACTCAACACTCGGCACTTGCCACCCAACTGTGCGCTGCCGCATTTATCTCACTTTTCATCACTCCCCATCGACGGCACAGCGCGAAACATTTATCTACCCAACCATTCGTCTTGTTGGGGTTTTGATGGATACACCGGCTGTCTTGCATTCACGTGTAGCTGTGCGTCTTGCTTTGTGTTGTACATACATACATACATACATACATACTTGTTTATATGTCAGTATGTGCGTTAAGGTGCGTTTGTTTGTATGTATGTATGTGGTATTTCATTTTCATTCAAAAAGGCCAACCAAACTCTGTCAACGTTGATGGACATCTTACAGATTGCTTTCATTGTACGACTACCCAATAAGTGTGCGTGTGTGCGTGTGAATGTGTTAGTGTGTGAGTTGCTCTTCTTTGCCCCCCTTTCCGAACTCCGCATGGTATCTATGTGGCGGATATTGGCTCTAGGGTGCTGTTCAGCCTGTCTATGTGTGTGTGTGTGTGTGTGTGTTTGTGTGGGTGACACACAATTTTGGCCTGCTGCGCATTTGCTGCAATCGTTGAACTCTAAAATTGAACTCTGTTGATTTTTTTGCTGCTCAAAAACATAGCTTCCACTTTTTTGCTTTATTTTGGTAAATTTTGATTGTTGACCTCTGACCTCGCAACTGTATTAAACTGCGTTCATTTTCACCACAAAAATGTATGTAATTTTTGCCCAAAAATCGTTTGCCGCATGTTGTTGTTTTTCTTGTAGAAGCTAATTTTATTCTTTTTTTTTGCCATGTTTTAGCTGCCCACTTGCTGTTGTTTGTATTTCTTTGGTTTTCTTGCGCCTGCGGCTACCAAACGCACGCGCCACACCAAGCAAAGTGTACAACGGTGCAGACGTCAAGAAATCAGCTTCCGTCGACCGCATTTGCTGCTATGCGGCTAAATTTTATAGAAAACTTAATATCGATTATATGCGGCACGCGTCTGCTTTGCGATGCTTGCATGTCTGTCTCGCTGGTTGACTGTCGGTTTGACTGTCTCGCTATTTGTCTGTTGCGACGCTGCTCTGCCGCCAATGTGTGATGTGATTGCCAGCTGCTGCTGCTTACAGTATCTTATAGATACCTCAACTGTATGTTGTTCCCTGTTGTTGTTGTTGTTGTTGTTGTTACTGTTGTGTGGTATATTGAATTTTGTGCTTATGCCACTTTGCCTTTCTTGCTGTCTTATCTGGATGTGTCAGTGCGGCGTTGTCAGTATCAGTGCTCCAAAAACACTTGTACTCATAAATAGTTGCATACATTCACAGACAGACAGACACACACACACAAACATGCTGCTTATTGTATGAGCTACTTTGCCTTTGTAAACAAATTTTCCGTTAATGCCTTTGTGCATCACTACTATTTATTTTTAGCCGCGTCCGAATGCGCGCGCGCTACTTACTCGTCTGCATGTAAATTACAATTATGAAGCATTTCAAGTGTGTGGCATTCCCGCTGATTGACATTGAATTCGTTATTCGTTTATGCGCTTCTTCTTCATTTTTTGTCTTCTTTTTCCTTTTCATTTATTTTGCATTTTATGTATTCGTTTTGTCAAGAAAATTCAATGAATCGCTGATAATTGTATGTTTATGTCTCGCTGCATACAAAAGATGTCTTAGCGGTGAAAATTTGAAATTTTTCCAAAAAAAAAAAAATTCAAATTCAAATTCAATGAAACAATATTAAAAAAGATTCTTTGAATAATTCAAAGCTGCTTTAGATCGAGTTGAAAGATTGATGCTTTTTTTCATAAATTCGTTTTGCTGTCTGGAGTAGTGAGCTGACCTTTAACACTAGAATGCCCGAGAATCTGATATACCTAAAATGCCCATATGTAGTCATTTTGACTACATTATTGTTTACTGAGTTTTTTTTTTTAATTTTATTGGTTTTTAAGTAGCAAATATGAATAAATGTTAAACTAAAATAAGCATTTAGTTTTTATTTTTTTATGGTTTACAAAATAAATTCATTTAAATAAAATTGCGTACTTTACACATAAATGGGATAAAATGGAATGAAATTTGGAATTTGTGAATGCATTTTATGAGTGAATTTTGAATTGAAAAACTTGGGAATTGTCACAGCCTACTATGATATTATTTTTTTTAAATGTTTGCAATTATTTGAAATTTTCATATTTCGCAATTGAAGATGCATATTTGTCTATTTATCAGTAATATTTGGTGAAAATTTTATATAGGTAGTCAAAATGACTACTTTTGGGCATTTAAAGTAAATTTTTTTCAAAATTGGGGTAAAAAATTTGTTTACAAAATTTTTAATTTATTTATTCCATTTAGCTTTAAAAATTAATAAAGGTTAGGTAAGATATTTTTTTAGAAAGCGATGCAATAAAAGTTATTTACAATAAAAGACCTCAATGTAGTCAAAATGACTACCTTGGGCATTCTAGTGTTAATAGGGTTTCACAAATGCTTTGCCTTCAGTAAAAATTATAAAAAGAACATTGTGTAGTCCATGAAATGTTACAATAGATAATATTTCTGAAACTTCTTATCACAAACACTTTTTAAACTCCAATTTTTCCGAATATTTCAGTGTGGTCAATTACTTAAAATTTTATAAGCAAGTGTGGGCACTTATTGAAAAAAAATCATTATTTTTGACGTCTAGGCTATTTGTATGAAATTCAAACGGAGTAAATTTATTGACTCAATACCGTCGCATAAACGGTTGAAGGCTTTAACCCATTGCTGCCTAATGGGTAAAAATTTACCCATGAAAATTGACAGAAAAGTTCGTGGTAGAGATATCTCAAAATCATTGATAGGGATGGTTGGGGTAGAGATGGAACTACCTTAGTCTAGTATAGGTCACCCTAAAATTCCGCCATCTAGCTAGAGTTACCAGACTCCAAAAATTGTGAATTTTCCGCAGGTGGAAAATGTGGCGAAACGTAGTGGCCTTAAAACTTCACAAAAATCTGCCTCCTAACTCACCTGTAAACAATACAACTTTTGTTCACGTGTTTAGCTGATCACTTCAAAAAGTATGGAAAAAAGCTACCATTGTTGCCTAATGGGTAAAAAATACCCAATGAATATCTCAGTAACGTGCAGAGATAGAAAGTTTGTATCTGATCATTTTGGGTCAATTCCAGGTCGTGTATGAAATTTTATTAAAATCGTATGGGCGGAACTGGTACCCGGCTTTAATGGGTTAAGCGTCTCGAGCCGAGAGCAAGTTCACCTATTTGTCATCTTATAGCAAAAGCTACGATTGATTTATAAGCTTAATTTAAGTAGGCGCCAACAAATTTATATTTTTAGAAGTGAATTCAAAGCAAATTACAAAAATTGTATTCTTATCTCCAAAATAATTTCCAATAATTTGCAGCGATATCAATGCAAGTTTGTGTTCTAATTAAAGTCTACGAATTGGGCGCGTTTGATCAAAGCCCTGTTTCTTTAATAATGGTTAAATAAAATCAAAAAGTGATAATTCTGTATTTTTCCATAAATATTAAATAATTTTTCTGTAATTCAAAAATATTGATACAAAATTTATTTAACCCGTTTTAAGCTGAAATTGATCAAAAGTAACTTAGCTCTAGAACTCTAGCAAAGAGGCCTGGCGACTTCAAATTTCGTCTGCACACTTCTGAGGCAAGTGGTCCATGATTTAAATACCAAAAAGTAATATCGAGACACAGGGTCTCGGGTTCTATCTCAGGGTTCTATCTTCTTGAACTAATATTAGAGTAGAAAGCTTTGGAAAGAAAAAATACCGATTAAAAAAAACTGAAGTTTCTCAAATGGGACTCAACTAAGAAGATGCTAATAACAATTTCAGAAATTTCTATATGTATGACAAACATTCAAGATTGACACACATACACATATTTATTCAGTGGGCATATTTCGTACAGTTGAACGAAACGACCTCAACCCTCTGCACTATTCACCTCCTACCTATCAGCAGCGAATGTGCGGAGGGCTCTCATATAACTTAGTCGAAAAATTTCACCATACGGAGACGTCTTTCCTAGGGAATGATAGATAACAGTCTCATCAACCTAGCGATAGGTAAATCACTGACCTTTAGATTAGATTAGATTAGATTAGATTAGACTAGATTAGATTAGGTTAGATTAGATTAGATTAGATTAGATTAGATTAGATTAGATTAGATTAGATTAGATTAGATTAGATTAGATTAGATTAGATTAGATTAGATTAGATTAGATTAGATTAGATTAGATTAGATTAGATTAGATTAGATTAGATTAGATTAGATTAGATTAGATTAGATTAGATTAGATTAGATTAGATTCGATTCGATTCGATTAGATTAGATTAGATTAGATTAGATTAGATTCGATTAGATTAGATTAGATTAGATTAGATTAGATTAGATTAGATTAGATTAGATTAGATTAGATTAGATTAGATTAGATTAGATTAGATTAGATTAGATTAGATTAGATTAGATTAGATTAGATTAGATTAGATTAGATTAGATTAGATTAGATTAGATTAGATTAGATTAGATTAGATTAGATTAGATTAGATTAGATTAGATTAGATTAGATTAGATTAGATTAGATTAGATTAGATTAGATTAGATTAGATTAGATTAGATTAGATTAGATTAGATTAGATTAGATTAGATTAGATTAGATTAGATTAGATTAGATTAGATTAGATTAGATTAGATTAGATTAGATTAGATTAGATTAGATTAGATTAGATTAGATTAGATTAGATTAGATTAGATTAGATTAGATTAGATTAGATTAGATTAGATTAGATTAGATTAGATTAGATTAGATTAGATTAGATTAGATTAGATTAGATTAGATTAGATTAGATTAGATTAGATTAGATTAGATTAGATTAGATTAGATTAGATTAGATTAGATTAGATTAGATTAGATTAGATTAGACTAGATTAGATTAGATTAGGTTAGGAGTCGAGCAACAGCTGCCTGAGACACTGCGACCAATGAGAACTATTGTGTCCAATCCTATATGCCTTATTGGAGGAGTTCATCCCCCCAATACTGTCCAGAAACTCTTTGATTTTTTCAAGATCGATTCCAAACAGTTCTTTCTTCTAAATCAGTTCCCTTCCCGACCTTGGCAGGATTTCAATGTATTAACGTAACCAATACAAATTCAAGGAACTTGTTGAGGCTCTATGCCCTCAAGTAGAATAAATAAGAAAAAATTATTGGAAGAGAAAGGTGTAATTTTCAACAGCACAAAGCTTCGATGCATTCAAATACATATATTAAAGTTCTTTTTTTGTAAAATTTAAGTAGATTTATAAAGCATACATTTAGGGGATTTAAGTCAGAAATTCATTTGAGTGTAGACGTATAGAAATAGATAGGGAACTAGGAAAATTAAGAAAGAAAGGTATCGTAGAGAAAGAAAGGGAAGAGACATCGATGTATGCAGAGAGGTGTAAAAGTGGAATAAAAGGAAAGGGGATTCAATTAGCGCGTAGGCATTGTTTTGATACCACAATTCCCGGTCACGGTAGGCAGGAAGCATCGATAGGTAGCACACAAATTTCGACAAAAACTGCAAGCTGGGTTGTATTTGTTGATGATTATAGGTGCAAAATCTGTTCGAATTGAAATCCTACCTACTCCTTTTCAAAATTTATTCATATTTTTATATTTTATATCGGGACAATTTGTAATAAATTCCGCGGTAGATGCTATATGATTTAGTGGTATGTTGTCTTCTTCACTATGTATCTATATCTATCTATGCATCTATATCCAGTTTAAGGAGTTAATGAAGGCGAGTAACGGGTTCACGGTGCACTTCTGGAAAGGTTAATGGGGTTTCGACAATACAGTTTTTTCTTCTTAGAAACTCAAAAGTTACATAACAACCTCACAACTTCGTTTCTATCGTTTTTGCCCTCTTGTGGTAATTTTTGAACGTTAATTAATTTTGTATTTTTTGCACTCAAGAATGTAGCCGATCGTTGAATAAATCATTTAAATCAATTTAGTAGATTTCGAGATAGTAGTTTCCTCGCATACTTAACCACTACATTTACAAGTTTAATTTAATTAAGTTTATTAACAATTTAGTCAAATAGACCACAATTTTGTTGACTAGCACTTACAATTAGTTTTTAAAAAGTTTTTAACTTTATGAAAAATATATAAAATTAAAATTGAAGAAAATAAATACAAGATATTTATAAGTAGGGACCTGATTTCAAAGCAAATGACCGGTTTCGTATAGCAGCCCCCTTAAAAATTGGAGGTAGCTTTTAGGTACGTATGGAAAACACATTCGAAAGAAAAAATTAATGAGGGTTAGTCTCACATTTTATACGTCTGGAGGCAATCTGGGAGCAATGGGAGTCCATGTTAGAAAAACAATCATTTTGTATGGGAGCTCCATTAAGGCTTATAGATAGATGGTAAATATGTTCGAAAGAAATGTTCAAAAAGGAAAATAAGTGGGGGTAAGTCATAGATTTTAACCATCTAAGAGCATTTTCTGAGTAGCCGTGGAGCAATTTGTTGAATTTTTTAGCACTTTTGTGAAACATTTTTTGACTCAGGCATTTTTTCATCAAACTGCATAAAATGAGAGATTCCGAAATATCCGAAATCGAAAAATCGTGCACTAACTCATGCATAATGTAAATAAATCGAACTCTGTACCTAGATATATCCCTATATTAAAAACTGAAGAACTCTATTACAAAGCCACTCAATACTGACAATTTTGATGCTATGTCCACAATATGACAACAACATTAACATTTGCAAGTCGAACTATAGCAATTTATGAAAACGTATTAACAACTTTAATCGACATCGCTGGTATTTGTGGATCAATAATTTAAGTGCAATCAGCAAACTATTTCTCGATATGTCTACATACATATTTGAGTGATTTCATGGCTATTGAAAGCATATTTCAATGTCAAGCATATTTACCAAAAAGTGCTGGCAACTTTACAAAGAAGGATACATTTGTGGCGTTGCCACCAAACAGCACACACACGCACACACACACATACATTGACATTGTCTATTTGTTTATGGGCGCCCATGCAACGAACGAAAAAGAAAGCCAAGAAAAATTCAGTATTACTACTGCAATATTTATGCGGCACTTTCATTAATAAATAACAAATGTAAAAGGTATAAAATATGCACTCATCCACACACAAACACACAAACACACTCACACGTACGCACTCAAATTGCAGCGCTCTCTCCTGAGCGCTGAGAGAGAGAGAGAGAGCATACAAATCAACTATTTGAGAGATGATAAAAACAATTGAGTGACTTTGTGACTTTGTGAGTGCGTGAGCGAAATTCGGAGAGCAGCAACAAGAAATTGCAATCTATTACAATTTTTTAGCTTTGCTCTTAAAATGCACAAATCACTGCCAATGAAGAGCAAGTTACGCAAATTACTCGCACTCAAGCAGCCGAGTGACTCGAATGAGTGACAGTGTGTTCAACTTCACTCATGGCGCTACTACTACGAAAAGTGAGGTTAGCGCTGCTGCCCAAACTCGTTAAACTTGTTTCGATTGCTTGACTATACATTTTTGTGGCGGTGTTATTATTATTTTGTTGTTGTTGTTATTGTTTTGTGTTTTTATTAATGATAGCAAACGACAGCCACTGGTGCAGCGATTCGAACTAAATCGCCAAAGTGCAGCAAACAGCAACGCGGCACAGCGTGTTGCATAGTTAGGCGTAGTTGCATAGTTGTTGCGGTTGATTTGCGTTGCTGTTTATGTGGAAAATTAAAATTTATGCTCGTTAATTGTAGATGCAAACAAAGCGCCTTCAATTCATTTTGTTGGTAGTTTTATGTTTTTGTGTTTTGCTGGTCGTTCGACGGCAACAATTAGAGGCAATTGGCCGCTTAAAGAGTGCACAGGAATTTTAAATGCCAAATAGGTGGCTAACAGGTAGTCAGATGTTATTTTGTACACAGGTGTCAAGAGGACGTTGTCAAATAGGTTGTTGCGTAAAATTTTGTTGAAGGTCATTTGCCAGTTTTGGTAATGTTGCATATGGAGTTTCGATAAGTGTTACTAGCCCAGACATGTCAACCGTACTACGTGTAAGACACCTGTTTTAAGGTTGCTATGTTAACGGTGTTTTAAATTTGCTAACGGAACTCTGAACTGTAGGGGTCTTAAATGTTGTATGTTTGACTTATCTGTTATTAAAATTAAATTAAATAAAATCAAATTAAAACGATACTAGAAAATATAAATTTACACAGTAATGATGGGTGCACGATTATAAATATTTAAATTTGAATTTAAAATATTACGAAATTTAACCAATTTTTTAGAATTTTTTCAGCTTCAGAAATATGGTGTATCTTTTTACGTTTTCTTCTTTCTCTTCTTTTCTCTTCTTTTTACGTATTTTTCCTGAATATTTGAAAACATTTGAAGTCCTTTCATTTAACCCTTTCGCTACAGCTTTTTACTGGGGAAAGTTAAAATTTTCAATTTTACGTTTTAGGCTTCTATGTGGTTATATTAGTAACATTCCATAAGAAATTTTTAAATTTTTATACTCGGACCCTGTATGTTAGAGTGTTTTTCTATGAGAGCAACCAGATCGTTGTGGCTGTAATAATTACTTAAACATAAAACTTTATATGCATAACGAAAATTTGAATATTTCTTCATTTATTTCAGCCAAAATTTTTTTAAAAAAGTATCTAAATTGAAAGAAAACGTCAAATTAAAAAAGTTATCTAATTTGTTCTGCTTCTTCTTCCTTTACTATTTCAAGATATGCCATTAAAAAAACGTGTATACTTCTCTTCTCTCAACTTAATTATTCAGTTTATTAATTTCGTATTTTTCCTAAAACTTCAAACTATTCTAAGGAACAACAAAAATATAGTATCCACAAGTTTTTTTACCTAAAACAGGCACTGGAAAGAGACTATGCCATATGGCATAGAATAACCGAAAGGGTTAACAAAGAATTCAGTTTCAATTTCAGAAATATGGCGATTCTTTTAAATTTTTTTCTTTTTGCTGAATATTTGAAAACATTTGAAGTCCTTTCATTTAAACGACAATATAAAAAAATTGATTTATGTAAAAGTTCGAGGGAGATTTTCAGTGCTTAAATATTCTTTTGGGTAGATTTGTGTGTTAAAAGTAATTCAATCCATAATGAAATTATTCAAGTGAACCAGGTTGAACGACGGCCTCTTTTTTGTATAACAAGAAGTGAGAAATTTAAAAAGTTATTTGTCATTTATGTCATAATGCGCAAAAAATTAACCCTAAATAATAGATAATAGTTTTAAACTTGGCAAAGTTTCGAACAAAATTTAAAATTCCAAGAAAATTCTAGGAAATCGTGGCTGTATTGGTAGCAGCACATCTAACATAAAAATTTTTGCCGTGTCCAGCGAATCGCAAAAAAGTGATCGAGAGCGTGGGCTGCAATTCAATGAATCAGAGAGCGATTTGAGGGGTTTTGGGTTAATGCAACAGAGAAACTGTTTGCAAAAAAAATTTTTTCTATTTATGAAGAAATATGAAGCCGTGTCAAAATCTGGTCTACTGTATACTGTGGTTCAATCTAATTTAGTTGTGATATATACAAATTTTCCAACGAACTTAAATCGACAAAACCAAGAGCACACAAGGTATTGTTTTGAAATAGTAAAAAAAGTACTCTTTGAATAATAAAATTTTAAAAATAAATTGAATTTAAAATAATTTATGACATTTTCATGGTGTAACATATAAAACAACTATGAGTTATATAGTAGTAATCCATATCTTTTAAGCATTTAGTGCCTTTTCGACTAATACAAAATAAGGGAAATTCGTATAATCACGATTGTAGTTCTTTTTTTTGGGGGGAGGGGAGTTTTCATTGAAAATTTAAAATTTGTATTTAATCCTCAGCTTCAGGGAGACGTGCGGAGGGGGTGGTTCTTTAGACAATTTTTGAGCATAACCCCATGGATGTAAAAATGCTTCGGTTTTGACTTGAAGCGTTAATTGAGGTTTCGTTACAATCAAACGTGCACTGTGCTTACAAATGTTTTAAGTTTTAAATGTCCAATTTGCAGCTCTGTGCCAAATATTATTTGAGCTGTTGTATAATTTTTAAATGACCCAAATATGTAGCATCAATCGATTCAATTAGCCAGTTTGAGCATTTTGAACTTTGCTCATAAGTGCGCTTAGCTTTCAGTAAATCAATAAAAATCTGAAAGCTGACGAAAACCCTTTTTCTTTTCCACTCGAATTCTATCTGAGCTTAAGTTTTTTTCTACAATGTCTTTAACGAAATTTCTTTGTTGTCTGCAATTAGACATTTTTTGTTTTTTTATCCATTTAGTTCCCTTGTTGCTCAATCGACACAATATCCAATCAAAGTTCCATTCAAACTGCACCGACCATTAAATTGCCACCTTACTAGCGATGCACTTATTTCGCTCTGCACTCGCTCATCAATGACGCTTCCGCTGTTTGATTTTGACAGGCGACCAGTGAAAAATTGCAATTTTGCAAAATGTAAACAAAGCGTCGAGAAACCAGTTTTGCCGCTAATAAACACCAAACAAACTCCAAATATCAACAACAACAACAAATTGAAATCCAACAAAAATGAGTCCAACTCACAGCAATGCTCTTGAAAATTACACTCATTGCACTAAAATTTTTACACTCAATTTGAGCAATTAGATTCAGTTGGAAATTGTTCTCTTTTGTTGTATTTGCACTCACTGCAGTGAACAGTTTTCACAGCGTTGAGTAGTTTGCGCTGCAGTGAGTAGTTTGCACTTGAGTCAAAACTTATCGTTCATAATGTTGAGTGATTTTTTTGTGCCCTATGTGAGTGATAACTCGAATTGCTACTCTGCGACCGCAAGGCTGTTTACGACTTTCATTGACTCATTGCTGTGCGCCTTCGGAGCAAAAAAGAAAAATGTATAAAATATAAAATATCAACACATAAAATTAGCTACATTGATGCCAGTTAAATTTTTCCTTATTTCAGTTTTTCCTGTTTTTATTATACTATTGTAATTTATCACAAAAAATCATCACTCGCTGTTTATTATTTTTATTGCCCATAATTTTTTTTTTCGTTCATACGTGCATTACCCTAATTTTAACCAATTCTTAAGCGCTTTCAAACCCACTCACTAGTCCGAATCTTAGAGCCCGCACGAGCGAACGCAGTAGTTAAGCGGAAAAAAATTATGAAAACCCACAAAAAAGTCGTAAAATTTTGAATTTTATTACTTTCGAGCCCAACTACCGCACTGAGGACCAGCCGCACTACTCCCGGTCAGGCCACATCACGTCACTCCCTGCCACACCCCGCCACTAGACGCCACTACTGTGTGCTCTACTGTCCTATGTTAACGTTTTTTATATGAATTTCCGAAGCGACTTAAGTTTTATGTGTGCTTATTAACGCTAAAAACAAAAAAAAAATGGTTTTTATTGTTTTTCACTTTTTATGGCATTCTTGCATTTTTCATATTTCTTTTTCATTTATATTTCAATTTTTTCATATTTTTTTTCTACATTAATTTATATATATATACTTTTTATTTACTTAAACCACTTTAGGCGGTTACGAACAACAAAGCAAAAATCCAAAACACTCTGCCAATGTTATTGTGAGAAAAACTTTCTTTACTTTACTTTACTCCTTTTCTACAACTATCTGTACAACGAAAATTTTGTTGTTTTTATTTGTAATTTAAAAAAAAAAAATTTTTTTTTACAATATGTCTCCACATTTGTTTCCAATAAATCGATATTATTGTAAGCTTGTGCCTTTTCATGCTAATAAACACAGTTCAAAGTTTATCTGCCGAACAGCGTTTTAGTGTTTTTGAAATCTCTGAATGAGACTTGAAGTATGTCAATGAGTGTCCCCACACTTTTTTCTGTTTTTTGTTACTCATTGATGCCGCCAGTTGTCAACATAAAGTTGAACATTGTTTTAAGATTTTATAGGCGTCTGGTTTGTTGGCTGTAAATGCATTGCTTTTGAAAAATATTATCAATGAAAGCTCGAAATTGAACTGTGTTCGATTGCATATAAAATTTATTGCATTTAATGCCCATTCATGGGCTACAAAAATCTTTATGAATCAATGTAGACAATTGGCCGACATGTTGTAAAGCGTCCAATGCCATGAGACCATAATGAGCAGGAAAAGAGGTCACGGCATGTCAAATAAGTATTCGAAAATTTCTAGAGTGCTACAATAAATGTTTAATGTATATAATTTACAAATAAATACATATTTCTTTACATACACAAAGGCTAGTAAATTTGTAGACGAACGAATGGGACCGACTCGAGAAAAAATTTGCTAATCGCGTACTCCTAAAACAAAAATATTTTCTAACAACAAAAGTATTTTCTAATCATGTGCACCTAAAAACAAAAGTATTTTCCAGACTAACTTTGGGCCGCTGAATACGAAACTGAAAATCAAAAAAATTTTTAAAAAAGCGAAAAAATTTGTTTTTCCAAAAATTGTCGAAAAAACAGTTTTTGTTCCTGTTGTTTCAGTTGTGAGCACATATCTCGTAAACAAAACATCAAACTAACACAAGCTATCTGTCGTTCAGAAGATAATACCATAGCCTTTCCAGCGATATATAGATCGTTCAAATCGGATGAGATTTGGGGAAGTTACTGACGGGAAAAATTTAAAAATAGTGAATTTTTCGACCATTTTCAAAAATCATCAATTTTCGAATGAATTTTTTATAGATAAAATAATAGATAAAATAATTATCTCCTCTAGTTTTAAAACGTAAGATGAAATATGTATTATTTGTGCAAATGTAGAACATAAAGCAAAATGAAAAATTATGAAGAACCGAGTGTGAACACCAACTTTACATTTTTTACACCGTGCGTCAAAAAAAAATTTTTTGTCGAGACCAGGGACTCAAAATAAAAGTTATGGATTTTCAATAAATCGAAAACGTTGACTATTTTTAAGAGATATTTATAAATGTTGACCACAACTATTATGAGGAAAAAAATTGTTGTTTTTTCATTTCGTTACTATTTATTATCCGTGACAAATATTTTTTCTGTTGCCTAATAACTATTATCGACTCGAGACCCATCCAATTGTTGATATAGACCTGAAACTAGAGATCATTTATAGTAACCTGGCATAGTCAGTTTTTCATTTTCTGATCACATGCCCTTTTAAAATAACTTTAAATTTTCAAGGACATACGTATGTACTTTAAAAATTTTTTTTTAAATATTTGCGGTTGTGCAATGATGAAGCTATGGGTATGAAATGAAGGAGGAAAACTGTCTCCTTTTAACTAAATTTTCTATTTTGAACTTTTAGAACCAAAATATAGAATAAAATTTAGATGTATGAATCTACAGGCCAAGATCGAAAAGATGTATTTTTTCCTTATCTGAAATATTTTAAATAAATTTGGACACACATTTTTTTCGTGTCGAGTAGTGTTATTGTTTAACCCTCCATTACTATCGTCTATTAAACTAACGCCATGACTATCGTGGGTGTAATCCACCCACAACTTTTTATTATACATTTTACTTATTCATTGAGGTAAAATAAACAAAAACCAAATTTTTTCATAATCAGAACATCAGAAAGCAAAAATAAATTGTATAATTTTGTTAATTCATTTATTTAATATAATATGTTTAATACGTTTATGTGTATCTCATTTCAAGGAAAAAAAAGATGAAATAAAAAGTTGTATTGGGAAAATAGCCACATCTTGCACAATTTTTAAGCTATGTTTCTTGGGCTTAGTGATTTAGAAAGCTAAACAAATAAGTAATAAATATTTATTTAATAATTTTTTTCGGACCGAGGTAAAATTTTGCGTAAAAACTCAAACAAAAATCAACAATATACCTGCTACTTTTTAAGGTTACACCGTGCGGCCAAAATCAAAAAATTTCCAAACACAGGAAAAAATCGATATATGTACTTGCGAAACTAGAGGCCAAATGTAGTAAAACTGCGTTTTTAGTTTTTCTCTCTGACGTCAGAATTTTTTTTAAAGGACTTTGAAATTTCAAGGACATGTTTATTTCAAGGAATTATTTCAAAAATTGAGCGCATTGAAGAATAACAATATTGGTATCAAATGAAACAGAAAAATCGTAGAATCTTAGAAAATTTAATGTTTTGGTTCATCCTTAAATTTCGTCCTTCTAACTTTATCAGTTTAAAAAATAACAAATTTAATGTTATACAAATTTTGTTACTCATCCTAGAGCATAATTTTTAAGGATTTTCTACTAAGTAAATGGTCTATACGTTATTAAAAAATTTATCGCCAAAAAGTGAATAAAAATATGCTTTCTTTATACAAATGCAATATACTCAAAAACCTTCAGAAATATGCAAATGTGGATTACATTATAACTTTATGTTGGTTTTGGTTAAAAAATCTAGATTTTACTAAGAAATTAAACTCACAGGGTGGATTCCACCCTGACGATAGTAATGGAGGGTTAAGGCCATTAACATCAGGAAGACCAGTAGTGATCTTTTGTGCAATGTCCCCTACATATATTTTCGGTTGACTTGAAGCTGGACTTTGAAGCATTTTTAGAGGAAATTTTACTCTCAGGGGTATCTGAAGCTTGAAAACTGATATTTCCACTGAGATGCTGAAAGAAAGAATAAAAAATTTTAAATGAGTGAAAGCTTCCTATCGGTAAATCTTGGTCTATGAAAAATTTCACCTACCTCAAACACCTCACTTCCTTGGCAAATCTTTCTTCAGGCAATGGTAAGAATACAGTTGGATATAGGTCCACACTGTCTATGAAAAATATCATCTACTGAACTAACAAAACTCCTCACTTCTTTGGCAAATCTTTCTTCAGGCAATGGTAAGAATATAGTTCGATATGGGTCCACACTGTCAATGAAAAATTTCACCTACTGCACTAAAAAAAACCTAATTACTTCGGCAAATCTTTCTTCAGGCAATGGTAAGAATATAGTTGGATATGGTTCCATCACTGTCTATGCGGAATTCCACCTACTCCCTTAAAAAAACCTCACTTCCTTGGCAAGTCTTCACTAAAAAGACCTCACTTCCTTGGCAAATCTTTCTTTAGGCTATGATACAAATTCAGTTGGATATGGTTCCATCACTGTCCATGACAAATTTCACCTACTGCACTAAAAAAAAACCTATTTACTTCGGCAAATCTTTCTTTAGGCTATGATAAAAATTCAGTTGGATATGGTTCCATCACTGTCTATAAAAAATTTCACCAACTGCACTAAACATAAAAAACCTGACTTCTCTTCTACAAGCAACACATTGCTTTGCATTCCATATGCAATAAACAATTTTATTCCTTTCGGCTCATTGAGTTCACACACCTATAAAAATGCCCTCCTGCCAACAACACGGCCCACTTTATTGGCTCTTTACTCGTAACTGTAATTGCGGCAAATTTTTACTACTTATGTATCAGCGAGATTGGGTTTGCTGCTGCGGCAAGATTAAGAAATAAAACTCAAATTAATTGACAGCTAGCTGTCATAGAGCAACAAAGAAAAAACACAAAAAAACGCTACCGCGTAATGTAAACGATAATTGATTTCAACACAAAACTGGAATTGCAGCAAACTGTTGCACGATGAGCACAAGTGGGGGAAAAGGGGAGAAAGGGGGGTATAGTCAACATGAAACTGCGCGCGGCTGTCGTTCAAGATGTATCCGGTGCAATGGCAATGCTGGCAGTTGGGCTGTGCTACTGCTATCTTCGTTCTTGTTGTTGTTGTTATTGTCATTCGGTTGCATTGATATTGGTGTTGGTATTGATGTTGTTGTTGTTGTTGATGTTCTTGCTGCCAAATTGCACACCTGAACAAGCATGATAATCGTATGCAATTATGCTTAACACAATAACAACAACTGCAACTGTCTTCCCAACAATAACAACAACATTAACGATAACAACAATTGCTGCAGTACGACTAGAAATGCCGACTCGTAGCAACAGCAACGGCAGTAACAATGAAAGAAAAAAAAAGGTAACAAAAAGAAGAAGAAGAAGAAGAAGACAATCAACGCTGGCAAATGAAGAAGTACCGATGAAGAGCCAACAATCAAGCAAGCAAGCAACAACTAACCAAGCAAACCAACCAGCCAACTACTGTCAAGAGTGGCAGACAGACAGTCAGTTCGGTCGCTTAAATAACAAACGGCAATAGCAACAACAACAACAACACCAACAACAAGAACGACAAAAGCAATTCACCTGGAAATTCTCATAAGCCGACACTCCACAATACCATCGAGTGTTGTATGGTACAATTGTTTGTCTGTCTGTTTGTCTGTCTGTCTGTTTGTTTGTCTCTCGTTGCAATGCTTGTAACAAGTTGAAAATTGTTTATGTCGCTTTTGTAGTTGTTGTTGTTGTTGTGTTGCTGTCATATTTGCCGACTAAAAGGCCTTTCCTCCCCCTTTTATTATTATGAAGAGTGTAATCGAGTTTGAATTTCCCCACGTTGCCGGCCCTCGTCTGCTGTTGCTGCTGCGACAATATGACATGACAGTAGCTCTGCCACAGCTCTCCAGCCTTCGCTGTAGTTCCGCACATCACTACGACTTATTGGTTAGTTGATTAGCAACAACACAGCGGTCGACTCACTAACGATACATACGTCTTGCAATGTCGTTTTATCGCTTCGAGTTGGATTTTTCTGCCAAGTACTTCAACATGTCGCTTGAACTTGTGTGCTGCTGCTGCTGCTGCTTGTCTGCACAGGTTTTGTGTTTGCCTACAATGTGGAATCTGCCGACATGGCTGCTTTGTTGATGTGTTGCACCACATGTCAGAGGATTGCAAGTTCGAGTGACAACTCAGCCATTATTAATTAAACAAATTTTTCTACAAGTAACTAAATGGATTTCAAAAAGCAGGTTGGAAGCTTTCATAGTAGTTCGAAGTCGCCACACAACTATAGATCGCTACTTCTGGTTATGGGTTAGATTAGGTAAAAAGGCAACTAATATTTTTGATTGTAACTCTTTAACAATTCATTCAAAGGCTTAAATTTAGAGAATTGTTAAAGTTTTATGTGAATTTGTGTTAAATGATCGTTCTGAAAATTTGACTACGAATTATTAAAGGTTCCGGATAGCGCAAATAAAAAAATAAATAAATAAAAAGAACGGTAATGGAAAGACTTATTCCCTTCTAAAACTATTATGTCAGTCATGAGATCAATAAATGAGAGACTCTTTATACAAATAAAATAAGTCACATGCCAAATCAAGCACCTTTTTCTAAAAAACTAATAACCAATTTTGTCCACATAAAAATATCGATCTGATTTGTATTTTTATTTATTAATATTATATATATTTATTTATTAATATTATATGTTTTTATTTACTAACATTTTTATTATGCAATACTTTGCGAAAAATATTTTTTTATAATAAAAAGAAGTAAACACGAATCATACTCTTAAAACAAAAGAAAAAAATTCTTAAGAAATCTAAAAATTCCAAAAAAAAAAATTTAACAAAAATGGATATGAACCAAAATATTATAATAAAATAAATTTCAAAATAAAAAAACAAAACGGAAATAAAAATATATAGGTAACAATAAAAGTTTTTGTAAAAAAAAATTTTATATTTATATTTTATTTATATTATTTTTTTGTAAAAAAAAAATTTATAAAACCAAAACAATTTAATTTATAATAAAATAAAATTAAAATATTAACAGACACAACAACTGAAAATCATAAAAAATAATAATTCAAAAATATAATAAAAACAAAAAATTTAAATGATAATTTATAATTTTTTTTATTGTTAATTTTATTGTTTTTGCTATTGTTTGTTGTTTATTTGTTGTTATTTGTTTTTAAAAACTTATATGATTTTCAAGCTGTTGGGTGTAACATCGAAATGTTAACTCGATCGATATCTTAACTTTCATTGTCCAAATTTTAAATTTTTATCAAATCAGGCAACTTTAAAAAAAAACCAACCAACCAATATTGTCCACAATTAAATATCGGTCCACAATTAAATATCGATCTGAGAAAAGTGCCCATAGATTCTCAAGGATTTGTATTTTGATTAATATTTCAGAACTTTTTTCATAATTTTTTTTTTTTTGTTATTGTTTTAGATATTGTTTTTATTTTTCAAAACTCATATGATTTTCAAGCTGTTAAGTGTAACGTCGAAATGTTAACTCGATCGATATCTGAACTTTCATCGTCCAAATTTTTCATGTTTATCAGAGCAATTCCACATATCGTGAATGCCGCCAATGGATTCTATACACTATTGCCCATTACCCATTGGCGGCATTCATGGCCCATGGATTGTAAACACTACTGTGACGTCAAAATGTTAACTCGATTGATAACTTAACCCTTTATCGGTCAATATAATATTTGGAACTAAAACGTTTTTTTTCCTATAGCTTCTGTTTAATAATTTATTGAATTTAGTTTAAAATTAAACACACTTTGTTTAAATTTTGTTTACGGAGTTTTAAATCGTTTATTCAAAAAAATGTCCTTTGTTACAAAAATGTTACACACAATATTTCACCATATAAAAGCTGAATATTATATATTTTCACTAAAACTTGGTGAAAACTTAAACCTTTATTTATATATTTACACACTTTATTTATAAAAAAATGGGAATGTATTTCGCAATTTCCAAATAATTTTTTTTTCAAATCAAACACCTGTTGCGTTGTCAGAAAAATTTGTGCACTAAAATTTTGGCGCGAAAAATATAAACAAACATTATACTGTGTTCACACAATTTTTTGCTTTCACATGAAGCATAGTTTTTGTCGGTTTTGTTACAATGCCCAGCATGCTCACATCTAACAATAATAGTGAAACTTTTTTAATTTAATTTTAGGGTTTGTAACATTACTGTGACACGGCTAACTTTTGAGGCCCAATTTCTTCTTCCTTTTCTTTTTCTTTTTTTGTGAGAGCAATTTCACCTATTTTGAATAACGCTAATGCTTTGTCAATATTAACCCATTGCTGCCTAATGGGTAAAAAGTTGCTCATGAAAATTGACTGATTTTAGTGAATCAAATGTCATAAAATATTGACTGAAAATCGAATAAGGTTGTGCTTTCCAACGCCCTATTTCAAAGAACTGTTGAGTTGGTATATAAAATCTGACTGTCTCCTGTCTTTGCGTTCTCCCAAGGCCAACGCAACGCTTTGCATTAACCCATTGCTGCCTAATGGGTAAAAATTTACCCATGAAAATTTTAATTTTTAAAAAATCACAGAAAAGTTCGTGGTAGAGATATCTCAAAATCATTGATAGGGATGGTTGGGGTAAAGATGGAACTACCTTAGTTTAGTGGAGGTCACCCTAAAATTCCGCCATCTAGCTAGAGTTACCGGACTCCAAATATTGTTAATTTTCCGGAGGTGGAAAATGTGTCTGTAAACAATACATCTTTTGTTCACGTGTTTAGCTGATCACTTTAAAAAGTATGGAAAAAAGCTACCATTGCTGCATAATGGGTAAAAAATATCCAATGAATATCTCAGCAACGTGCAGAGATAGAAAGCTGAAATTGTTTTTGATCATTTTGGGTCAATTCCAGGTCGTGTATGAAATTTTATCAAAATCGTATGTGCGGAACTGGTACCCGGCTTTAATGGGTTAATGCTTTATTAAATTTAATTTTTACTTAATTTTTGTCAGATCGATTCCACATATTGTGAATGCCCCCAATGCACTGAAAACACTTCTGCGGGCCCTCAGTATCGATGCACGGGCATTAAAATTTGTCTATACTCTCACTGCACTCACAATTAACGCATCTTCCCGCTGCCAGGAAAAATTTAAGGCTAGAAAACGCACAACAACAAAACACAAAACTAATGTATCACACACACACACATCTTTCAAGAAGAGTAAACATTGTCAACAATCAAAGCGTTTGCACACCGCCGCACCTCTCTCACAATCATTGCTTGTCGCGTTGTCTTGCAGTTGTCACCCGCATAGCGTTGCCAGACTTTCGTCATGCTGCAAATGTTTGCCAACATTCAATGCCTTCGAATTGGATTTGCGACGCTTCAAATGTTTACGCATACAACAAAAACAAAAAATCAAATGCAGCAACTTTTCACCGAAACGTCCTAAATACGTCCATCGAAAATCGACCGTCTGACGTGAGGCGCAACAGCATCTTCGGCCGACGCATTCAGTGTCCAGCGGGCGCTTCTTTTGTGCTTAGAGTATTTGTCATGATAGCTGCGACCATTTCGGCACATACGACTACGTCCGGCTGTCAGACGCTGCTCTGAATTGTCGTCCAGCCCGCATGCTCCATCACCGGCGGCGGAGCACCGCCAGCCGTTTGTACACTCCGCCCAGCGCGTGTTCTCATCCTGTGTGCGTGCTCGTTTCCATCGAAAACTGGGAGTGATACGTCGCCGCAGGTACGTGCCCTTCTGCTTGTTGTCACTCCTCTTGTTGTTGCTGTTTTTGGTTTTTGGTGTTCCTTGTCCGCGCCACCAGTAGCAGTGCCAGTTGCAGCATTCAGCGCGCCGGTCGCCAGTTGCCGCCATGCCAGCGTCCGTGTTATGCAATTGTTGTGCACTTCAGTTTGCTCACCTCGCGGCGCACAAATCGCCCGTTCCGAACGCTGCCCGCACCACTTTCGAAGCACGAAAAAGCGAAAACTACAAACTTGCATTGCTCTGTCAATGCTGGAATAGTCTACATTGACTATGTGGTTGTGTAGACAAAGTTGTCTACACTTTGTGTTGTAGGTAAAAAAGTCATGTTTACAATTAAACTTCTGTTGCATAGGGAAAACATTTTTTAAACTATATCAAAGATAGTTGAAGCAGGGACCGGAAACAGTGGCAGATTCAGGAGGGGAGGGGTTTTGGCGGTTGAACCTCCCCCCCGGAAATATTAGGATCGCCTTTAAAACTACATACAAATTAAAAGGCATTTTATGAATATTAAAGAATTACTTTTTGAAACCCCCCTAAATATTTTTCTGAATCCGCCCGTGACCGAAAAAAACAATTTTTTATGAAAACTATATTTAAAAAAAATACAATGAAGGAAAGGTCATACAACTAAATGAAATATACCAATACATTTCTTTTCGCACCGAAAATCAAACTTGGCAAGGAACCTTTATTTTGTAATTTTTATAGGAAAATTAAAAAAAAGAATTACTTTTAATTTATATTTTAAAAATTATTTAATAACAATTATTTTTGACTTTTTTCTTAATAGTCCACAAATAACAGTCAGTTTTTCCCTGATAACAATTATTAGTGACTTTTTTTTAAAAGAGTCAAAATAAAAATCAGTCAGTGATTTTTATTTTTTAAGTTATCCATAAAAATCATTTAGTGAAAGTCACTTTATAAAAGTCATCAATAAAAATCATTCAATGACTTTTATTTTTTAAGTCATCAATGAAAATCATTGAGTGACTTTTAATTGTAAAAGTCATTAATAAAAATCAGTGACTTTTATTTATAAAAGTCATCAACAAAAATCAGTCAGTGATTTTTTGTTTTAAAGTCATCAATGCAAATCAGTCAGTGACTTTTATTTTTTAAGTCACAATATAAAAGTCATTGTCATTAATGCATACAAAAATTATGATTCTTCCAGAAAACCGAATTGTCAAGTCAGGTCTTGATGACTCGATCAAGAATATATATACTTGTACATTTTGATATTAAATGAATCCAGTACTGCGATTACTGAAAATTACTTTTATTGCAACTTAAAAAATAAAAGTCACTGACTGATTTTTATTGATGTCTTTTATGAATAAAAGTCACTGATTGATTTTTATTGATGACTTAAAAAATTAAAGTCACCAATATTTCGTCGCCTGAGAAAACAAATGTCGTATGTCTTACTAGGCTCAATGGAACATACGACATTCGTTTTCTGAGGCGACGAATTGTTACCATAGGACAACTAAAATAAAAATCGAAAAAAATTTTACATACTTGTGGACTAATAAGAAAAAAATCAAAAGTAATTGTTATTAAAGGATTTTTAAAATAAAAATAAATTAAGGTAGCATGGCACGTTAGAAAGGGGAATTTTTAATGATTTACAAAATTATTTATTTTTCAGTTCCTTTATTATCAATCTTTTTGAAAATTTGTTTACAATATATTGAAGGTTTAAGGAACACAAACAAAATTTTCTTTTTTGTTTTTTTTAGCATATTGTCTTTTATATAGGTGGAGCTGAATCTGAAACAAAAAACCAAAAAATATTCATAGTTATTAAGCTTTCGGACACAGGAATTCACCAGAAAAATAAAAAAAACGCTAAAAATAAAGAAAACTTTTTTGAAAAAAAGTGTCAAAAATTTACTGCGTTTTTCACCTTTTTTCCCCAGAAAAAGTACTTTAAATAAAAAATTTTCTTAAATATTGTGGTGGATTCTTGTATAAAATAAGTTAATAAAAAGAACTAAAAAAATTTTTTTTAAATCGGTCGAGCCAATGCGGAGATTAAGTGTCTGTAATGGAGGATGTGTTTTTTTTTCTACGCGACTTCAGCTCCACCTATATAAGAGACAATATGCTAAACAAAATTTAAAAATCAAAAATAACTCATAAACTTTGATTTTTATAAAAAACTTATAATTGTTACGGTCCCTGAGTTCAAGTAAGTAGACAATAACAAATTATTTGGCATGATTAGAATAACTCGACTAAGGCCATTTTGAAGTTGATTATTCCTTTCTCCATAGAACCCCTTGTCTTTTTTGGCAAAAAACTGGGAGAGTCGATCTTTACAAGCTTCTCTTGAGGTCCATGTATCCAAGTATCTAGGGACGCACTATCGACGGGTGTGGTCTGCCGTTGTCCTGATGGAACACCATTCCTCTCCTATTAGTCCCAGCTGGCTGCTTTCGGGCGATTGCTTCCTGTAAACCGTAAAATTGTTGGCAATAAAGGTCCGAATTACGAGTTCGGTCGTAGGAGAGCAACTCATAGTAGATGATTCCCTGCCAATCTCATCAATCACACAGCAAAGCCTTTCTCACAGTCAATCCTGGCTTAGTCACCGTTTTTACCGGCTTAAAGCGATACGACCACGCCCTTTTTCCTTTGACGATGTTGTAAGTGATTCACATTTCATCATTAATCACCATTTGCTTCATAAATGTGAGGAATTTTTTGCAAATTGCAATTGAAAATTCGGTCCATCAAGTGTTTTGGTGTTAGCTGATGTGGCACCCATACATCGAGCTTCTTTTTGTATTCAGCTCCTCGAACCAGTTATTTGTGTAATGTTTACCTTCTGAGCAATCAAAACGGTGCTTACAAGATGGTCAGACTCAACGCTTTTTTGACTTTATCGACAATGTCCTTCCAGAACGTGATGCATCTTTGACATCAAAATTACTGGAACGAAATCAATGAAACCCAAATTGCTTATCAATGTATGTTACAGTATCAGGATTTCAGGGTCCACTATTCACATTTCCTGCCGCCTTTCTAGAAGAAAAACGGTAAAATATGGCTCACTTTCTCTTTGCTGGTATCCACATTCAAAGCGTTGTCAAACAAAAGTGAGACAAGCAATCTCAAAACTGTCTGAGAAGTTTTTTTAGTACGAAATCTTATCTTTCTAATGACATCTGGCGTAATCAGATTGCAATTATACAAAGAGAGATACATATTACTAAAACTATTTATTAGAAAATTAAAAGTTATTAAAGAGATTTTTGATACATGAGATATTTGCAAATAAAATATATCATGTAGACAACATAAATTGTCAAAAATTCATAATTATAAAACCATAATATATAAAAATATTGTTATATGCTGATTTCGATTTCGATTTCGCATTAGCATGTCAACAACTCGTTGCCCAACACTGGCAAACACATTCGCTGCGTATTGTATTCTAGCCAGAGAAATCGTGTTCACTTCAAATATGGCAAAGCGCTGATACTGGACTACAAAATAAAAGCGAGCCAAGCGATATTGGACAAAAAATTGGAGTTTCATACTAACCAGAAAGCTTGTTGGGATTTTGTAGTTGATGCTGCTGCTGCTGATGTTGTTGTTGTTGCTGTTTGGGATTGTCGCTCGCATACGTAAACTTATTGTGGGCTATTTTTGTCGTTATACTTTCGTTGTTGTTGTCGTTGTAATGTTTATTTTGGTTGATGCCATTTGTTGTTGTGCTCGATGTGTGTTTATATGTGTTTGTGTGTGTTGTGCATTGCAGTGTACAGCTTTTGTTGTCAATTTCAGGTGCTTTTCGGTTTAGCGCTGTGATATCCGCTCACTAAGATGTACCGATGCGCTTTTCACTGTGTCTGTGTGTGTGTGTGTGAGTTTGAGTTTTATTTTCTTTTTTCTGTTCATATGGGTTTTGTTATTACTCTTCGATAATTGTGCGTGATTTCTATGTTTGTTGGTTTGTTGTCTTTTTTTTGCTATTTCTAAATTTTATTGCTACAGTTCTATTGGTTGTATAGTGGTTGTTACAATTTTATTGGTTGCAAACATTTGCTGGACGCTGATTTCTGTATAAAGAATACGTTGATCTATTGCAACCAATGTACGAGTGTAAACTAAGCTATGAAAAATATATAAAAAATAAATAAAAAACTATAACAAAAATCCGTTTAGATTTGCGCATAAAACATGACACTATGAATTTTCGTTTTATATGGAAAAAATATAAAAGTTGAGCCGACAAATATTCATTCCAAGTAAGATAAAAGAAACATAAAAGTCATGATTAAAAAAAATATATAAAATTAATTGTTTCGGTAATGCACACAACAACCAATTTGAAGTAGTTAGACATATTTATATGTGTGTATGTCTATGAACTATATTCTACACCAACTGGAAATACAGACTTACTGTCAGATAGCTGCTTCACTGGAACAAAAAACAATAAAAGCACAAAAACCTCTTTTGGAAAGAATTATTTAATGAATAAAACAAAACAAAAAACCACGACAAACACCACTGAAAACATGCACACAACACAGCAACAAAATAGTACAAAAAAAATGCCAACAACAGGAGCATAGAAAATGAAATTAAAATAATAACAAAAAAAATGTACAATACAGCGAAGGTCTACAAAAACAAGAATTGTAATAAAAAAATGAACAAAAAATAATAATAAAAATAGCTCGACGAAATTACTGAGCTGGCTGCATGTCAAGCAAACGCCGTCCGTCGTTCGCACATGCCCAGCCGACCTTCACGCAATTGTAATAGTGGCACGTAAGTATGGTATGTGTGTGTATGTGTGTGTGTGTATGAACAGCTCTTTAGTACGTGGGCATTGAGCCCAGTGTGCGCGCAGTGCGTTCGGTTTGGGCTGGGATGGATGATACAAAAACATAATGAACGGCTCACACGTCCAGGTCGGACACTGCGTTGCGGCCGTCACTTCACTCACTGGTCGCGTTTAGCTGCTCATATTATTATTATTATTATAGTTACACGCCTTGATAGACGCGCTGATAAAAATATAGACAGAAACACAGCAGAAAAAAAACACACAAAAAATACAAAAAAAGAGTAGCGCAAAAAAGTACGAACAGCGGCACAAAACGACAAAAGCAGCAATTATTTTGATAGCCACGGGTATGTACGAGTATGTGTGAGGGGGAACAACAGCGGTGGAGAATAGTGTTGAATTTTTGACAACAATGAAAAGTGTGAAATGTATTATTAGACACATTTAGACTGAAACTAGGAGAAAGGTTACGTCTAGAACGAGAACCAGGACTAGGACTAGGAGTAGGACTAAGACTAAGACTAAGACCAAGACTAAGACCAAGACCAAGACCAAGACTAAGACTAAGACTAAGACTAAGACTAAGACTAAGACTAAGACTAAGACTAAGACTAAGACTAAGACTAAGACTAAGCCTAAGACTAAGACTAAGACTAAGACTAAGACTAAGACTAAGACTAAGACTAAGACTAAGACTAAGACTAAGACTAAGACTAAGACTAAGACTAAGACTAAGACTAAGACTAACACTAACACTAACACTAACACTAACACTAACACTAACACTAACACTAACACTAACACTAACACTACCACTAACACTAACACTAACACTAACACTAAGACTAAGACTAAGATTAGACTAAGACTAAGACTAAGACTAAGACTAAGACTAAGACTAAGACTAAGACTAAGACTAAGACTAAGACTAAGACTAAGACTAAGACTAAGACTAAGACTAAGACTAAGACTAAGACTAAGACTAAGACTAAGACTAAGACTAAGACTAAGACTAAGACTAAGACTAAGACTAAGACTAAGACTAAGACTAAGACTAAGACTAAGACTAAGACTAAGACTAAGACTAAGACTAAGACTAAGACTAAGACTAAGACTAAGACTAAGACTAAGACTAAGACTAAGACTAAGACTAAGACTAAGACTAAGACTAAGACTAAGACTAAGACTAAGACTAAGACTAAGACTAAGACTAAGACTAGGACTAGGACTTGGACTAAGACTAAGGCTAAGACTAAGACTAAGACTAAGACTAAGACTAAGACTAAGACTGAGACTAAGACTAAGACTAAGACTAAGACTAAGACTTAGACTAAGACTAAGACTAAGACTAAGACTGAGACTAAGACTAAAATTAAAACTAAGACTAAGACTAAGACTAAGACTAAGACTAAGACTAAGACTAAGACTAAGACCAAGACTAAGTCTAAGACTAAGACTAAGACTAAGACTAAGACTAAGACTAAGACTAAGACTAAGACTAAGACTAAGACTAAGACTAGGACTAGGACTAGGACTAAGACTAAGACTAGAAATAGAAATAAAAACAGAACTAAAACTAGAAACAGATTTAGAACTAAAGTAAAACTAGAAATAGAAAAAGAATTAAATTTAACTGAAACTAGAAACAGAATGTGAACTTAACTAAAAATAAAATAGAAAAAGAACTAAAATTAACACTGAGGTTAGCAATAGAAATGTCATGAAAATGGAAATATAACCAGAATTAAACACAACTAGAATTATAACTAATATAGAAATATAAATTAAGAAAACAACAGGAATAAAAATGGAGACAAAATAGAAAAAGGAAATGTAACTACAATTAAAAGTATTTACAACTAGAACTGGAAATAGTCTTATTTAAAATAATATTAATCGAACTAAAACTAGAACTAGGATTAAGTGTGGAGTACAGAAAAAAATCGAAAAAAATCAAATCAATTTTTCAAAATTTTCATACATCATAACTAGTCATATTAAGTCTTACACACTCATCTCAAAGTTGTTATATTACAAACTTCTATGCTCCCTTAACCCTTCAGCCCCTCCATTGCATGATGGTCCCGCCTTCATAGGTGCATCAGCTGCACGTTGCTGAAGTCTGAAGCCTCTAACACTTTGTTGGCCACTTCGCTGTCACATGACAGCCCGTCCAGCGCGAGTGCACTTGGCTGCGTACAGAAAGTGCCATACCGCACCGTCGGCACTAAGCAGCACATAAAAATGATGGCAAAAAAAAAACAGACAAAATAACGCACGTACACCTAATGACCACAGCACGTACATTTAGTAAATGGGTCTCTGGCGGGGTGAACCCTTTTTCCCAATACCCAACCAGAATGATGGCACTTACGCATTGTTGCTGTCGCTTTTTTCGGTAGCTGTATGAAGTTCAGTTAATTTTTATGTGTTTTTTTCTTTCAACTAAATAAGTATGTAGTTTTTTTATATGGTCCGCTGACGATAGTTTAGTTGAGAATGAACACGATAATTGCCTATTGCGTGTAGGTTTTGTTGCTTTGCCTCCATGTGTTGTCTTTAATAAGTCACTTTTATTTTATTAACTACATTTTATTAAAAAGGTGAACAAAGTATGTATGGGACAATATTTCGGCAGTAACACTAACAATTGCCATAACAGTTTGAACTTTCTCATATATCGTCGATATATGGGACACTTTAATTGTTGTTGTTGGCGTTTTTATTGACACCAAAGAAAGACGACTTGTTTGTTTGACTGCCTGATAGACATTCGCTTGTCCGAGCGAACTATGGGTTGGTATGTTTTATGTGCCAACACCATACGAGGGCGGCACTCTTTGATTTATTAATGAAGGAAGGAGTGTCAATTACTGAGCGTAATAACTCAGCTGAAACAAAGGTTAAGCAACAGTCAATGGATTGTTCCAACAAAAAGGCGTATTCGAATTTTTACTGAGCTTAAATGTTAGTAAAAATAGAGAATTCACATCACGGGACAAAACGTTGTCTATTCAGCTGCAGTAAGAAATCAGGATGTATGATTTGGG
Organism: Melieria picta; assembly: GCA_964056695.1. Taxonomy (NCBI): domain Eukaryota; kingdom Metazoa; phylum Arthropoda; class Insecta; order Diptera; family Ulidiidae; genus Melieria; species Melieria picta. The sequence goes on from OZ057400.1 coordinate 118,979,339, forward strand.
TTCAGCAGCAACTAAAGACCAGGAAAAACTTAGCATGAACCAGGAGAATCTCTGGTACAAATGCATATGTAATATGTGTCAATAAGGCAGCTTTAGAAGCCTTAAAAATCTATGTGGTCCCAATAGGTTCCAGTGAAGGATTACACTGCACAACAGCATGTCTGTTGCATGGAGTTTTTTACATGAATCTGAATCGTTTTTCAACGCTGTTTTCAAAACCATACTCCGTTTTTATGTAACAGCTCTAGTTTTCGCAAAAAATGGGCGTTTCACTTTTTTGAATTTTTCTTGGCTTTTTTCTCGTTTTCGACATCGACATATCGACATGATTTTTATATAGTTGCACTAATAACATCTCACGCCATCTTTTCTGACATTAATCAATTTTATGCGTTCTAAATTGGCGTTGTAATAAGGTTTCAAAGTAGGAAAATATTGAATTTCAAGGCATTTTTTCTGATGGCGAAAATTGCACAGATGTTTCATAAATCAAGTTACGAATTATATGAATATCTTAAGAAGAAACATCAAGCAATACAACACAGCCAAATTATTTGGCGGAATACACATTCGCATCGAAATAATAGCAAAAATTTACCATAGCCATTTTCATCACTTTTCATACTTTTTCCTTAAAAAATTAAGGGCCTCAAAATATGCAAAGTTTTTAATTTTTTTGTTTCGAGCAATTCAAAATATTTTTTTTTTTGCTTGTATTTCAGACTATATGTTAAATGGAACATATAAAAGAGCATATTTTAAGGCCCCTAAATTTTTAAGGAAATAGTATGAAAACTGATGAAAATGACTACGGTACATTTTTGCTATTATTTCGATGCGAATGTGTATTCCGCCAAATAATTTGGCTGTGTTGTATTGCTTGATGTGTTGGCTTTCATTATACACCTAACTAGTTAATTGATTTACAAAAAATGTGTATGTTTTTGACCATCAAAGAAAACGCCTTAAAATTCCATATTTTCCGACTTTGAGGTCCAATTACCGCGGAGTTTTAAAATTTATAAAAATAAGTTGCATCGGAAAAGAAGCCATGCGGTGTTGTTAATGCGATAAGGTGAAAATCATGTCTATCGCTTTTTTGGTTTAGAAATTACAATAAAAAATATGGAAAAAGTAGAGGAAAAACTCAAAAAATGACACGGTACCTATATCTCACAAACTAGAGCTGCTAGAAAAAATCTGAGGATAGATTCGAAATCAGCGCACCCAAATTAGTAAGAAACAGTAGAAAAACTCCATGCAACAGAAAAAAAGTGTTTTTTGTTGTGCTGTGTTATCTTACTTGCTTTAGCCTTAAAAATCTATGTGGTCCTATTAGGTTCTAGTCAAAGATTATTTAACTTGCTTTACTAACTTTACTAACTTACCATTACAAATTGATTTTAAGTCATGAAGAACATGAAAGCCAGAGAATGTCGATGGCCTAGAAACAAAATATGGAAGGATCACATTTATGGGCCCTGAACCATTCCGTGAAACTCCTAAAGCCTATATGAGAAATGGTTTTAAAGTAAGGCTGATCAAAAATTTGTTAAGCATTGTTTATTATTCTAGATAGAAGCTTCTGCCGGAAGTTCCTAAGACTAAACAAAGAAGACACTCTACCCTTCGAACTCTTTAAATTTATTTGACTTAGTTGTGCTCTTTGATAGCTCAATAAGTTCTGATATCCATGTGGAACTTTTTCCGAGCATTTGAATCTTTTTATTGGACAATTTTGAGGAGTTTTCCTAAGTTTTTAGTTAGAGAAGCATAGCAGACTTTCGAACCATTTGAAGGTATTTGACTGAGTTTGTGCCTTAGATGGCTAGATCTGTGCGGGGCTTTCTTCGGGAATTGGACTGTTTGTACCACACATATTTGGGGCAAAATAGATAGAATAGATTGATGTAAGAGACTCCCGGAAGCTCCTAATACTAAACAAAGAAGACATTCCAAGTTAGTTAGTTAGATTTGTGATCAATGTTTTTTTTTAGCATTGGACTTTTTGTACTGGACATTTTTGAGGAGTTTTCCTAAGTTTTTAGATAGAGAAGCCCTTGAAGCTATTTGACTGAATCTGTGCCCTTAGATAGTTAAATCTGTGAGGGGGTTTTTTAGCTTTGGACTGTTTTTACCACATACTCGTATATTTACTTTAAATAAATAAATAAATATATAAATAAATAAGTAAATAAATAAAATAGAACAGATTGATGTAAGAAACTCCTGGAAGCTCCTAACACTAAACAAAGAAGACTTCGAGTTAGTTAGAATTGACTGTTTCACGGTAAATTTTCAAAGAGAACATTTGATTATCCTAAGAAGCAGTGACGCACACAGGGGAAGTTTTTTGAGGTTTAAACCCCCCGAAATATCTTTAAGTTAGTACAGAAATTTAATTTATAACCGTCGCAATCATCAATAACACGACTCGACACAAAAAATTCACCTAAAAATAAAAGGGTTTTTAGATTAACTTTGGGTCGCTGAACACGAAACTGAAAATCAAAAATTTTTTTTAAGAAGCGTTTTCGAAAAATCTTCGAAAACCCATTTTTTCCCCCTGTTGTTTCAGTTATGAGCACATATCTCGTAAATGAATCATCCGACTGACATAAGCTGTCTGTCGGTCAGAAGATAATACCTTAGCCTTTTCAGAGATATACAGATTGTCAAAATCAGATCAGATTTGGAGAAATTACTGACGGTGAAAGTTGTAAAAAGTGAATTTTTCGACCATTTTAAAAAATCATAAATTTTCGAATTTTTTTTTATAGATAAAATAAATTTTCTCCTTTGGTTTTAAAATCTAAGATGAAAGATATATTATTTATATTATTTGTGCAAATATTAAGTCTAACATCAATAGAATCGAAAGAAAAATGACAAAGTTATGATGCACTGAGTGAAAACACCAACTTTACATTGGCGAAAAAAATTTTTTTTTACCGAGACCCATCATAATGTTGATATAAACGTGAAAGTAGAGGTAATTTATAGTAACCTGGCATAGTCAGTTTTTCATTTTCTGACCCAAAGTCCTTTTTAAAGGACTTTAAAATTTTAAGGACATGCACATTTCAAATATTTTTTTAAATATTTGCGGTTATGCAATGATGAAGATATGGGTATCAAATGAAAGAGAAGAATTGTCTCCTTTTAATTAAATTTTCTATTTTGAACATTCAGGACCAAAATATGTCAGGTATTGAAAAACAAACATGTTTTGGATCTCAGTCTGTAGATTCATTCACCTAAATTATATTCTTGTTCTCATAAAAGTTACACAAAACCCTCCCGAAACAAAATCCTGCGTGTGCCACTGCTATGAAGATAATAGTACTAGAAGTTCCGTGTTGAAAAACATAGAATATGTTGAAATCCTTTAACAAAATATCTGACTACGTGTCTCCTCTTAAATGACTCCATTGCATTGTAATGTTTGTACCGGACGTATTTCGTGTAAAATAGATAGAATCCATAGATAGAAGAATCTCCCTGAATCTCTTAATCCTAAACAAAGAAGACATATGAAGCCTGATATATATGATTAAGTCTGTGCTCTGAGAGAACCCACTTAAATTTAATTTCCGTTGAGGGACAGCAGGAAGTAACTACTTAGAAACATTAAGTCTCAACTAACCTTCTCTGCGAGTGAAAAGATTTCTCTATTTGGCTGTTTCTTGTCTTTTTGTGGGAACATTTTCAAGGGGCCTTCTGAATAAGTGCCTAATATGATCTCTAATACTGAAATTCATATGCTTTTCAAAAGCCTTAACTTGTGTGATAAAACAAGTATAGGGTTTTCCAACAAGAGATGTTATTTTGAATCACCCGGTATTTCGGTAGCTGTCACTTTTGAAGCTTTTATTCTTTGCCATTTGACAAGTAGAAACTTCGCCATTACTAAAAATGGAACGATACACGCTTCAACCATCACGCCATCAGAAAAAAGCCTTGAAATTCAATATTTTCCTACTTTGAGGTCCAATTACCGCGGCATTTTAAAACTTATAATTAATGATTTTTTATGGTCGGAGTTGGATGGTATTGATCTGGACAACGTTTACTTTCAACAAGACGGCGCTACGTGCCACACAAGCAACGAAACCATTGCTCTTTTACGGGAAAAGTTTCCGGACCGTGTTATCTCTGGAAGAGGTGATCACAATTGGCCACCGAGATCTTGTGATTTAACACCTTGCGACTTCTTCCTTTGGGGCCACGTGAAAGATAAGGTGTACGCCAGCAGCCCAGCGTCGATTCAAGACCTCAAAGATAGAATTCGTGAGGCCATCGAGGACATAGGGCAGCCACTTTGCGATTTGGTTATGGAAAATTTCATGAAAAGGATCTGGTCCTGTAAGCGTGGTCGTGGTTGCCATTTGGCTGATGTTGTTTCATTATTAACGGCATACCTTCCTCTTTATTATGAAATAAACATCCGATAATTTATCTCAAAAAATGACATTTTTCTTTGAATACCAAAATAACACCTCTTGTTGGAAAACCCTATATAAAATTCTTCACAGAGTATCACAGTTTCTATATAAAATAATCATACTCAACCTTAGTTACTTTTAACTCGTAAGTTGTTTTCTTATACGTACAACTACTGAATTCCTCAACATATCAACCCAGTCATAATGATTTGCTTACACAGTGTCCTTGAAATCTCGCTTGAGCCACTTGAGCACCTTCCAAGTCATCACACCGACAAAGTCCGTAAATCAAAAAGCCAAATTTTCAAATACTTACAACCCGCATAAAGCATTCGAGAACAGCTAACAATTGGCGTACTTACAGTGGTCCCTCGACCAACCATAACGAGGTGAAAATAAGCGAAATACAAATGGCAAATTGCACAAATCAATCGCTTCAAGTGCAACAGAATCGCAGCTGGCCAAGTGGAGCCAAGGCTAAGATTGGCAGCGGCCATGTCGAAACTTTTGTGGCCCGCATCGATGAGTGGAGCGTGTTCAAGAGTTTTAGAATTTCCAATAATTATGCACTGATTTTACTTTACCTACAAACACACTTGTATCCAGTGTACATAGAGCGCACAGCAACAACAACAAAGCGGCAAATAGCAGAGCAGAAAATGCGATAAGTAGCTGCTTGTGCGCGAAATTGGCCTCAACTTGAAGGTACCGAAGCGGTGCTTACCGAACTCGCAGACGCTTCTCTGCCAACCTGGAAGGGATGTGCACCGAATGCTGCCAACGAAGACGAAGGCGGAGCGGCCAACTGCTGCCAAAAGGAATTTCAGTGCTGCCGCACTCCAAACTACTTTTTGCGTACTCCAAAACCGCAATGCCACGAACGCCCAACATTTGCATTCGTCGAGCAGCAACGGCGGCAACGGCAGCAGCTGCCAGTCAACCAACCAACCAACCAACCAGCCAGCCAGCAGCAGCAGCAGCTATTGCCGGAGTCATTCAACTATCGCTGCGCTGCATGGAAATCAATTTTGGTTTCATTCCAATGTACGATTTCTTGCTGCAGCGATTTTGACGCAACGACAGACACAGCGACCGGCAACCGGCAGCCGGCACAGCTGCTGCCATGCACAGATATTCGCACATTCGAGTCATTTTGGAAAATCGAAGAATTCATCTTCTCTGCCGCTCAATCTGCGCTGCTGTGTCTTCGTCCTTTTTGTCGATTTGGGGCTTCCTGCCATTTGTATCTCGCCTGGTCTGGTGCTTTTTTGCATATAAATATATAAGTGGTTTTTGGTTTTGTTTTTGTATTCGTTTTTATATAAATACATATTTGTTGCTGCTTACCCAGGAATTCATCGATTTTTGATTTTTGTTTTCCTGCACTCGAGTGATCCGGTGCCTGTGCCTTTTGATTTGTGTATGCGCTACAGATCCTGTGCGAGGATATATTGATCGCAATGTATTGCGGTTGCCATGGCTCAGTGGTTAGTACGTTGAACTGTACATTAGTGAGACATGAGTTCGAATTCAGATTCAACCTACACCAAATACGGTAAACGATTCTTGAGCTGATAGAATGTTTCGAGAAGCATCGATAGTTCCACTGGAATCTGCTTGATATTCAAAAAGACCTGTTCATTGCTTAGCGAATTTGACCAACTAATTTTATAGTTGGTGTAATATTCTCGTTACAAGGGTTTTACACCGATGGCCCAAAGACTCGGACTTCGCTTTAACCCTTTCGACCCCAAAGTTGCCTGAGAGAAACTTCACCTATTTGTCATCTTATAGCAAAAGCTGCGATTGATTTATGAGTTTGATTAAAGTAGACACCAACAAATTAATATTTTTAGAAGTGAATTCAAAGCAAATTACAAAAATTTTACTGTTATCCCCAAAATAATTTCCAATAATTTGCAGCGATATCAGGGAAAGTTTGTGTTCTAATTGAAGTCTACGTATAGGGCGCGTTTGATCAAAACCCGGTTTCTTTAATAATGGTTAAATAATATCAAAAAGTGATAATTTTGTATTTTTCCATAAATATTAAATAATTTTTATATAATTAAAAAATATTGATACACAATTTATTTAACCCGTTTTAAGCTAAAATTGTTCAAAAGTAAACTAGCTCTAGAACTCTTACAAAGACGCGTGGCGACTTGATTTATAGGACGATTGATTTATAGGTTCAATTTAAGTACACACCAACAAATTAATATTTTTAGAAGTGAATTCAAAGCAAATTACAAAAATTTTACTGTTATCCCCAAAATAATTTCCAAAAATTTCCAGCGATATCAGGGAAAGTTTGTGTTCTAATTGAAGTCTACGAATTGGGCGTGTTTGATCAAAACCCTGTTTCTTTAATAATGGTTAAATAAAATAAATAAGTGATAATTTTGTATTTTTCCATAAATAAAAATAAAAAGTCTACGAATTGGGCGTGTTTGATCAAAACCCTGTTTCTTTAATAATGGTTAAATAAAATAAATAAGTGATAATTTTGTATTTTTCCATAAATATTAAATAATTTTTATATAATTAATACATATTGATACAAAATTTTTGTAACCCGTTTTAAGCTAAAATTGTTCAAAAGTAAACTAGCTCTAGAACTCTTACAAAGACGCGTGGCGACTTGATTTATAGGACAATTGATTTATAGGTTTAATTTATGTAGACACCAACAAATTAATATTTTTAGAAGTAATTCAAAGCAAATTACAAAAATTTTACTGTTTTCCCAAAAATAATTTCCAATAATTTGCAGCGATATCAGGGAAAGTTTGTGTTCTAATTGAAGTCTACGAATTGGGCGCGTTTGATCAAAACTCTGTTTCTTTAATAATGGATAAATAAAATAAAAAAGTGATAATTTTGTATTTTTCCATAATTATTATATAATTTTTCTGTAACTAAACAATATTGATACAAAATTTATTTAACCCGTTTTAAGCTAAAATTGTTCAAAAGCAAACTAGCTCTAGAACTCTAACTAAAAGGCGTGGCGACTTCAAATGTCGTGTGCACACTTCTTAGGAAAGTGTTTCAAGATTTAAATCCAAAAAAGTAATATTGAGACACAAGGTAAAATTTGGCTTCGAAAGGGTTAATTATTCTAACAGTTCAACAGCTTATTTGTTTTTTGGCTACAGTTGAATGTCACATCCAACCACATTGGTCACACTTTTTACTGAAAAAGAAGACGCCCTGCTCTTTATTTGCCTGAGTTCGTAACAGATTTCGTATCATCTTGAAGACCTGCCAGAAATCGACGTTTGTCATGTGACTCGATTTACTGAGATTTAAAGTTTCATCTACACGGTGGAGTATAATAAATCTTACTATCAATTCTTACTTGTTATGACATGTTTGTTTCAATTATTGATCAACTATGAGCTAAATGAGCCAGAGACCGTACCGTTTTTTATCAAAAAAGTCGGATTTTAACTGTTATCTTTTAACTTTTGTTTTTCCCAACAAAAATTAAAGTTATTTTGTGCCTTTTATTTTTTTAAGCAAAAATAACTGTTACTTTTGACTTTTATTTTATCTGTTAAAAATAACAGTTTTTTTGTGGCTTTTAATTTTTCGGTAAAATATATCAAGCAATTTGAATTTTTTGAAAGGGCCATTTGACCGACGAAAAAAACGAGTGATAAAATTTTTTTCGTCGCACAAGTTTTATAGTTCAAAATGTGCGGCCTGATGACAGAAATGACAAAACAACAGTTAATTTTAACTTTTTTATTATAGTAAAAGTGGAAAAAAAATTAAAATATGCGTGAAACTGAGGCCAAACGGATAATAATGGTATACATATTTGAAAAAGATCAACGGCAACTTTTTTTAATTTTTTAATTTTTTTTTAATTTAAAATTTTTTTTTAATTTTAAAATTTTTAAAATTTTTAAATTTTTTAGATTTTTAAATTGTAAAATAATAGGTATTTTCGTTCCCTGAAATGAGCTAGTTTGAGTTTCGACCTTTGTATACTTTCCAAGCTTAGATAGTGTGTGAAATATTTAAAGATTTTAAAGATATTTAAAGATCCATATATATCCAAGATCTTATCTTTGTACATATGTCAGGAAAAGACCTTTTCCTTTAGTGTTTGTTTCCATTAATTGTTGCCAAGGATTGTCATTGTTAAACCATTTCTGTGATATTAGAATAGCACAAAGTGGCCTATGATGAAAGTCTTCTTCTTCTTCTTCTTCTTCTTCTTCTTAGAGATCAATAAGTCATTAGCCAATGGATGAGTGCCTTCCACAAAAAAATTCATGGGTCCATTGTATTTTCCATCATATTTGTAAGCCAGGATGAGCTTTATTTCTCTGAGCAAAGTTTATATTAATGGTTCCCAATGATTGTCTCAGCTTAACCATTTCTGTGATATTAGAATAGCACACAGTGGCCTATGATGAAAGTCTTCTTCTTCTTCTTCTTAGAGATCCATAAGTCAGTAGCCAATGGATGAGTGCCTTCCACAAAAAAATGCATGGGTCCATTGTATTTTCCATCATATTTGTAAGTCAGGAGAAGCTTTATTTCTCTGAGCAAAGTTTCCATTAATGGTTTCCAATCATTGTCCTTGTTAACCCTTTCGCTACAGATTTTTACTGGGGAAAGTTAAAATTTTAGATTTTACGTTTTAGGCTTCTATGTGGTTATATTAGCAACATTCCATAAGAAATTGTTTAATTTGTATACTCGGACCCTGTATTTTAGTGTTTTTCTATGAGAGCAACCACATCGATGTGGTTGAAATAATTACTTAAACATAAAATTTTTTACGCATAACGAAAATTTGAATATTTCTTCTTTTAATTCAGCCAAAATTAAAAAAAAAATTTATCTAAATTGAAAGAAACCGTCAAATCAAAACGTTCTCTAATTTTTTCTGCTTCTTCTTCCTTTACTATGTCAAGATATACCATTAAAAAAACGTGTATACTTCTCTTCTTTAAACTTAAATATTCAGTTTATTAATTTCGTATTTTTCCTAAAACTTCAAACTATTCTAAGGACCAACAAAAAATGTATTCGTAAAACCACAGAGGGTTCAGACGTCCATAAAGTAGCATGTTGCCATATGGCAACAAAATAGCGAAAGGGTTAAACCATTAATGTGGCATTAGAATGGGTCAATTGTGACCCAAATGAGTTCCTTTGAGCTCCCAATTCAACCTACCAACCCATCTGGGTTAAGTTTAGCTAAGCAAGCGTGAGGTTTTCCATCAATACTCAAGAAAAAACCCTTTCTCAGAGTTCTCAGTGCTAGGCGGTAGCGTTCTTTATTGGCGACCTTGAACGCGCATAACTTCTAGCCGTTGCTATCTGATTTGCTTTGAGGCTACTATTTTGTTACTTTTGTATTTTATCCATTTTTGTGCATTACTGCAAATCAAATTGATGAAGTTTTGGCACACACACCGCACCCCGCTCGCCGCTCAACGTTCCATCAAGCAAGTCGCTCTGGAAGCCGTGCGCACACGCTGCGGTGGCTGGCGTTGCTGCCAGCCACTTCGTCGTCGTCAGCCACCACATCGTTTTGTTGTATTTTGTGGTTTTAGTTGTTTGGGTTATTTATCTTGTTGTGCAGTGAAGTGCGTCTTGGCAAAATTGATACCCCACGTCTGCGGCACTGCCACTGACTGTTGCTGCCGCAACTTGTGCTCTGCGGCGGCAGCAACTTGCTTGCCGCTGGCTGCTGCGTATCTGCTGTATTCACATTTTATTCAAATTTCAATGTGCGGTTTTCTCGTTTATATCATTTGAGTATTTATGGTTTTGATTCGGATGCGTATGCGTTGCTTTTGTGCGCACTGTTTCGGCCACATTTTTGTAATCATTTACGTACGTTACGGTGAAGTGTGTGATGTATTTACTACAAACCAGTGTATTTATAGTAGTAAATGTATTTGTGTATATGTGTTTGTTTATCCTTTTGAGGCTTTGAAGTGCGCATAAAAGTGACCTGTGCATAAATAGATTTCAGAACAACTTAAATGTTCAACAATATTCAAGTCACTGAATAGTGAGTGCGTACTTAAACTTTTCTCCAAAAAAAAAAAAAAAATTTTCTCCGAAAATTTACCCATTTTTATTAACAACAATGACTTAAAATTACGCCACATTGGACACACGCTGTCAAAGTCCTCAATGACATTGACAGTCGCTGCCAATGAGGCATTCAACTGAAAATCATACAGCTGCGCATTCGTGAATTTGTACGCGAGGATTTTTCGAAAAAATTCAACGAAAAAATTTCATTTTTTACTTGTGTGTGTGTTGAAAAAGGTAACTTTTATTACATAACACTACACATTTAAGTGTTCATTTGTGTGTCGATTGTGTGTTTTGTGGTGTCATAACTACGCTCAGTGCATTGACAGCCGCATTTCCGGCTAGAAACCAAACACAAAAAAAAGTAGCAACAATTTTTTTTTTTTTTGCATTACCTTTGTCAAAAGCACACAATAAAAAACACATACGCACACACAGCAAATAAATTTCAAAATCCCAACAACAACCACAAATACTGCGGCTGTCTACCGCATGCACACACACAGCGGCAACACTGGATTAAATCAAGCATGAAAATGCATTTCAATTGCATGCCCAGGCCATAAATAGCGGTATTTGAATGCTTTTTTAAAGATGTGCGTTGCCAGACTTTTTAAATATTATTTTGATTTTAAGGGGGTCAATACGTGTAAATTTACGAAATTTTCAAAAAATTTTTTTTGTGGAATAGACTCCAGGGGGTGTTAAGAATATCCCTCTCAAGTGGTTTTTAATTCTGATGACCCGTTCCTCTGCAGCAGCGCTTTATTGATGGTCAATTCGTTCCGCATGAAGCCGAACGCCCGAAGTTTAAACCGAATTATTTCGAAACACTGGATTTTGATTATGGAAGTAGAATATCTCGGCAAGTTTTAGTCCCACTGATCTAAAATTTGGGCAGCAACTTTTTGAAACATAGAACTTCTAAAGTAACTACAAATTTCATTGTTTTTGGCGAAATCCGCGGCGCCATTTTCGGGAAATTAAGAAAAAAAAAAGGTAATTTTTTTCGGTTGGAGCGTATTTTAGTATTTTCGAGAAAATATTTTTTTGTTAGTTACTTTAGAAGGTACATATATTTTCTCATAATAACTAATAGCAATCTTTTTTTCAGATGAATTTACTAGAATTTGGGCCCAACGTTGGACCCCCACCACCGCCGCCATTTTGAGCACGCCAAAAAAAAAATGTTTTTCTTGCGCTGCTACCTTTTAATAAAAGAATGAAAAAAAATTGTACATCATTAATTTTTTCCGGCGTATGCGCGATTCCAAAAATATACCGTTTACACGTATTGACCCCCTTAAAAACTACGTATACAGATATGTAATATATTTCACTTTATTTTCATATAAAGTTTAGGTATTTATATAATTTTTCAATTGGATTGGGAGAAAAAGTATTCGGCGTGTTTAAGTAAAAATATTAAATATTTTTTTCTTATTCAAACATCTTTTTATCCAAATATTTCTAATTTAATATGAAATATTTTTGTTATTCAAATATTTCAAATTTTTTTTTAGTTACTCTCTGTCAGTTTTAGGGTAGAACTATTTCTACGGATATAAATAAATAAATAAATTATAATATATTTCATTTTATTTTTTTTTTAAGTTTAGGTATTTATATAATTTTTCAATTGGTTTGGGAGCAAAAGTATTCGGCGTGTTTTAGTAAAACTATGAAATTTTTTTTTTCTTATTCAAACATTTTTCTATCCAAATATTTCTAATTTAATATGAAATATTTTTTTTATTCAAATATTTTTGTATCCAAATATTTCAAATTTTTTTTTAGTTACTCTCTGTCAGTTTTAGGGTAGAACTATTTCTACGGATATAAATAAATAAATAAATTATAATATATTTCATTTTATTTTTTTTTTAAGTTTAGGTATTTATATAATTTTTCAATTGGTTTGGGAGAAAAAGTATTCGGCGTGTTTAAGTAAAAATATGAAATCTTTTTTCTTTCTTATTTAAACATTTTTTTATGCAAATATTTCTAATTTTATATGAAATATTATTTTTCTTATTCAAACATTTTTTATCCAAATATTTCAAATTTTTTTTTTAGTTACTCTCTGCCAGTTTTAGGCTAGAACTATTAATGATGTATTGTAGAATTCCAGGACTTCTCTTTGAAAATCTGTTGCAGGTGTTCACAGCCCTTTTTAAGTCCAATTTTTTCCCAACAAGACGGTGTTGGAGAAATCCGAACAAATCAGGATCTGATGGTCCAATGTCAGAATTATACGGTGAATGCATAAAAATTTTCCAGCCAAAGTCTCTTCAGTGTTGGTGGCCCAACAAAGATGTATTTAGGTGGTCTACACAAAAAACCTTTCAAGTGGCACAATGCAAGAGTCTGGGCCCAAACCATAATGATGACATTACATTAGGTGGACCTTTCATATCGATCAATTCCGGCGCCCTTTTTCAAATCCTTGCTTTAACTGCATTAATTGCTGAAGGTAGAGAATCGAATCAATCGTTTTTTCAGGCGGAAGTAGCTCATAATGAACGATACCCTTGCAGCTCCACTAAATACACAGCATCATGTTTCCTGTGGTCAGTCCCCGCTTTGACACCATTCCTTGAATTTTTTTGAACATATTTTTTCAACTAAAATAATTTTCGAACAATATTATTGTATGTGATCCCTTTTTCATCACTTGTAACCATACATTTAAAAAATGTCTCGATTTTGTTTCATAACAACAGATGGAAATTCGGTTCATTAAATTCTTCTCACTTAGTTCTTGAGACACCCAAACACTGAGCTGCTTTTTGAAACCAAATTTAAGCAATTGATTTGAAACTTTTCTATAATCGATCATCAGTTTCTTAGTGACGCCACTCTTTTTGAGCCTTGTTCATACCTCATACCTTAATTTCATTGACTTTTTCAATCATGGTAGACCAAAAAGAGGAGCATTTTTCAGTTCAAACTTTCCAGAACGAAAGCGAACGAACCATTTCTTCGCAGAAACCAACCAATCAACACAAATCTTTTCACATACCTGTGCCGCTTTCTTCCCTCTGTCGCAGTAAAGTGGTAATAAATAACATATTTTTTTTCTGAAATTTCACTCATTTTTAAATAAATCACGCAACATCCTTTACCACAACGCACCAATCTTAAACAAATATTTAAAAAGCTGATTTTTCTTCTGATAAGTACAAAATAGAGAGTTGCCAGATGCAGTTAACCACTTCAAAGTTATAATATTTTAAATTCAAACGAACAGAAAAACCTCAAATCAAACGAGAAATGAGTTCCGCACTGAAGAATTCTGAATTGAAATTTAGCAACATTTTGGCCTATAAAAAGGTAGTTCCTGATTTAGTTCTTTTTTAGAAAAAATTTTTTTTTTAAATTTAAATTTTCTGTTGGTTGTTTTTTCCGATCTTAAGTGGACTTTTGAGAGATTTTTGTATAATCTAGAAAATCAATTGCACCGATATGACCAATGATATCTCTCTTTATAAGAGAGTAAGTTTATTTATATTATCGAAAAAATCTGAAAATACATTTTTTTATGAGAAATAAATTTAGTTTGTAATGACAATATTGAGAATGAGCAAAAATCCCGAACAACTTCGAAACTCGAAATTCGATCTCACTCATATTAATCTATTGTGAACAACCCTTTCTGTAAATGAAACTTGAACTTGAATTGTATCATTATATTTTACTCGCAAATAAACGTTCGCACCGACAGGTTATGGGCCCAGGCGCCCTCAAGCAAAAAAAAAAAAAAGGAAAAGAGTAAAAAACCATGAGTACACTGTACCAAATAGAAAAGTTGGACGGATCCAACTACGACGTATGGAGCGTGCAGATGAGGAGCGTGCTGGTGCATTCTGGGCTGTGGCGAGTTACGAGCGGAGACTTGGTGAAACGCGATGAGAACGCTGCTCAATGGGACGCCGAAGATGAAAAGGCGTTGGCCACCATCACGCTATGCCTGAAGCCGTCACAACTGCTAAGCATCAAGCACTGCAAAACGAGCGGTGAGGCTTGGAATAAGTTAAAACAAATTTTTCAACCCAGTGGACCCCTGCGAAAGGTAACACTTTATAAGAAATTGCTCAACCTTCATATGGCGGAGGGTGGCGATATGGCGCAACATTTAGATACGTTTTCAAGCACTGTCGACAAGCTAAAAGAAGTCGGCATTGAGCTGATGGAAGAGCTGTTAGCCATAATACTTATGTCAAGTTTGCCAAAATCATATGACAATTTTATAGTGGCTATCGAGACTCGAGACACGCTGCCCACACTCAATGTGCTGAAGGGGAAAATTCTGGAAGAAGGTGAAAGGAGAAAAGAAGTGAAGAATGTACCGTACGAACAGCAAGAATGCGAACAACAACAAGCGTTTGTGGCTAGAAATAATAGGAGTAGCGGCGACCGACATAACAACAACAACAATAAACGCAACGGAAAAAGTAATGAGCGAAGGAGACATAACGGTGAGTGTTTCAAATGCGGACAACGTGGGCATTTCGCCGCGAAATGCACTATGAAGAAGGAAGAGCAGAAAGGCTGGCGACAACAACAATCGTTCGCAGCGAATCACACCACTGATTTCAACAATTCACAGTGGTGCCTCGACAGTGGTGCGACCGCGCATATGTGCTGCGACCGATCGTTTTTTTCGTCATTCTCCACTCACTCTGAGCACATTAAATTAGCAGGAAACAATTTTATACTGGCCGAAGGCGTAGGCGATGTGAACATACGAACCGAACTGTGCGATTTAACATTAAAAAACGTCTTGTATGTCCCGAGCATGCAAGGAAATTTTTTGTCAGTAGGCCGAGCAGTAGAGAAAGGTTTTATTGTGAATTTCACGAACAGATTCGCCGAAATACGAAACAGGGACGGTAACCTGGTTCTGAAAGTAAACAAAACTAATCAGCTGTTTATATTTGAGCCCAGAGCTAATAAATGTTTTTCTGCTGTACAAAATGCTGTAATGTGGCACAATAGATTTGGCCATTTGAACTATCGTAGTTTACATGAATTGACCAAAAAGCATATGGTAGACGGTATAGGCCACGTAAATTTTCGCGAAGATATAGATTGCAAGACGTGCATGAAAAGTAAAATTCACTCACAGCCGTTCCCACACCAAAGTGAAAGTCGCTCAAAAGATTTATTAGAATTGATTCATACAGATGTATGCGGCCCATTTGATAAGCAGTCGCTTGGTGGCTCTAAATATTTTTTAACCTTCATTGATGACAACTCGAGACGGGTCTTTGTATATTTCCTAAAGACAAAGGACGAAGTTTTCGACAAATTCGTCGCATTTAAGAATTTGGTAGAATGCCAAACAGGAAAAAGAATTAAGGCTATTCGCAGTGATAACGGTCGCGAATACGTAAATAAAAAATTCGACAAATTTTTGGAACACAATGGTATTGTTCGGCAACTAACCGTGCCATATACACCGCAGCAAAATGGTGTCGCTGAGCGCGCGAATCGGACTATAGTCGAAATGGCAAGGAGCATGTTAGTCCATTCGGGAATGTGCGAATCGTTGTGGGCTGAAGCAGTCGCAACTGCAGTGTACCTGCGAAACAGGTCACCTACGAAGGCTCTAACCGATGCAACACCATACGAGGTCTGGAGCGGAAAGAAACCAATGGTGAGGCACTTACGAGTTTTTGGATCAATTGCAATAGCGCTTACTAAACCTCACAAGAAATTTCAAGCAAAAGGAAAGGTGTACAAAATGGTGGGTTATTCCATGACATCGAAGGCATACCGCCTATATGACCCTGCTGCAAAGCAAGTAATTGAAAGGAGAAATGTTTTATTTGAAGAAAATGGGACTGTTCAAAATGATAGGGAGCAAGTACTCATTGGTATCGAAGATGGTGAAAAACAGCAAGATGTACCTATGGTGAAAGATTACGATAGTGACGACGACAATCGCAGCAACAACGATGTTCACAACAGAGATAGCAGCTACAGTACTAGCGACAAAAGCGGCAAAGACGAGTACGGCAGCGAAGATTATGATAGTGCAGAGGGGCGCGTCGGACCAGGAAGACCAAAATTACTTCGCACCGGAGGACGTGGCCGGCCAAGAAAAGTATACAATACATTAAACGTAATGAAAGACGTAAATGAATTTACAATACCACAAACGGTATCTGAAGCATTGTCCAGCGCAAATGCGAAAGAGTGGCAAGAAGCAATGAAGGCAGAGTATACGGCGCTCGAAGCGAATAAGACTTGGATCTTAACTGACCTGCCAGTAGGGCAGAAGGCGATCGGATGCAAATGGGTATTCAGCGTTAAGAGGGACAAACATGGCAGCATTGAGCGTTTTAAATCACGGTTGGTCGCAAAGGGTTGTAGTCAACAATGGGGTGTAAACTATTTTGAGACGTTTTCGCCCGTGTGCCGTTTTGCTACAATACGCATGGTGATGGCACTTGCAGCAGAGTTAAAAATGTATATGCACCAAATGGACGTGTGCACTGCTTACTTGAACAGCGATTTAAACGACGAAGTATATATGAAGCAACCAGAAAGCTATGTCAACGAAAAGTATCCGAAACGCGTTTTAAAGTTGAATAAGGCAATTTATGGGTTGAAGCAGTCTGGCAGAGAGTGGAATGCCAAACTGGACGCTGTACTAAAAAACATTGGCCTTACTCCGTGCGACAACGAGCCGTGCTTATACAAGCAGAACATAAAAGGTAACCTCTGCCTTGTTACTGCATACGTAGATGATATTATTGTAGCATGTCAATCGTACGCTGACCTGATGGCGATCAAATCAAAGATATCCGATAATTTCAAATGTGTCGATAAGGGGCCATTGCAGTATTTTTTGGGCATGAGGATTGAACGCGACGGAGAATGCGGGGCAGTTAGCATTGATCAAGCGCAGTACATCAAGAATCTATTAAAGCAATACAACATGGAAAATTGCCGTTCAGCAGCGACGCCGTTGGATGCTGGATTCCAGATCGGTTGCAACGACAGCGATTGCGCTAGGGTTGACCCGACAGTTTATCAATCATCAATCGGGGCACTGATGTACCTAGCAATTTCCACTAGGCCTGATATACTACATTCTGTATCAAAGTTGGCGCAACGCAATACGAATCCACATAGTGAGCACGAGGCTGGCGTGAAGCACGTGCTGCGATATTTAGCGACAACGATTGACAAGAAGCTATCTTACCGCGCATGTGGCAAACCAGTGTTTGGATACGTCGATGCAGATTGGGGCGGTGATACCATAGATCGCAAATCCTACACCGGCTATGCTTTCTTTCTAGGTGGAAGTGCGTTCTCTTGGGAGTCCAGGAAGCAAAACACAGTTGCTTTAAGTAGCACAGAAGCCGAATACGTGGCACTTTCCACTGCAGCCAAAGAAGCAGTATATTTAAGAAGACTTTTGGCCGAAATAGGATGCGTTGCAAAATCACCAACTGTTATATTAAGCGATAATTTAAGTGCTCAACAATTAGCAAAAAACCCTGTATATCATGCTAGAAGTAAGCACATAGATATAAAACATCATTTTGTAAGAGAAATTGTTAGTAAGAATCATGTTGAATTAAAATATGTATCTACAGAAAATATGATAGCTGATGTATTAACGAAAAACTTACACAAGAAGAAACATTGTACATTTACGAGTATGTTAGGATTAAAATAACAACATCTTTGTAATTCATAAATTGTTCGGTTTTTTTGAGGTCAGGTATTGAGAATGAGCAAAAATCCCGAACAACTTCGAAACTCGAAATTCGATCTCACTCATATTAATCTATTGTGAACAACCCTTTCTGTAAATGAAACTTGAACTTGAATTGTATCATTATATTTTACTCGCAAATAAACGTTCGCACCGACAGACAATGGTAAGAAAAATAATTTACAAAATTTTTTAAATTTTTAAAAGGAAAGTTCGGTTATTCTAAGATTGACATGAAACTGCAAAAATTATTTTAAAAAATCCTAAAATTATATTTTTTTAAAATTAAAAATTTAAAAAAAAATTTAAATTAAATAAAAATATGCACACATTATTTTGAAATTAAAAACTTAAAACAGAAATACAAATAGCAATTTAGAATACAATTTTGAATAAAAAAAATATATAAGCCTAAAAATAAAAAATACAAAAAAAATACTGAAAAAAAGCTCGTAAAACTAAGACTTCAAAATAAATAAACAAAATATTTACAAATTAAAATTACAATGTAAAAAATAAGAAACAATTTGTTAAACAAAAAAATTTTAAATTGTTTGTTAATAAAAAAATAATAATATGCACACATTATTTTGAAATTAAAAACTTAAAACAGTTGTTTTGCAAATAGAAAACCCACCAATACAAATGCAATAAATAGCTTTGAAATTAAAAAAAATTTAAAAAAATTAACAATAACTAAAATATAAAATAAAACTAAACTAAAATATAAAAACTAGTCCTTGTTTTACTAAAAATAAAAAAATTGTAATAATAATGGAGTAATTATTAAAAAACATATTAAATAATTTTTAAAAACAATAAGTTTGTAAAATTCTCATAATAATAAAACTTCTCAAAAAATTTTAGGATTTTAAAAATGCAATGAACTCAAAAGTGAAAAATCTTCCAAAACGATTTTTTTTATGCAATGAACTCAAAAGTGAAAAAATCTCCCAAAGCGATTTTGACGACAAAAGATTGACTTTATTTAAATTTATTCAGCTTTGAATATTTAAATTCAGAGTATTGACTGCACTTAATTATTTTCGGTCTGTATTGCTTTATAAAAGAATTATTCAAGTTTAATTACATTTTCAAAAAATCTTTTAATACATTATTATTTTTTATGAGAAATAAAACTAGTTTGTGATGACAATGGTTTTAAAAATTATTTACAAGTTTTTTTTTAATTTTTAGAAGGAAACTTTAGTTATTTTGAGGTGACCATGTAACGGCTAAAATGATGGGGGAACTTCATAACATCGTGTTTGACGGCTGTAGAACAAAAAGTGGACTAGATTAACTTAACTCTTAACTCTTCCATTTAAAATTTTAATATCATACAGATTTTTCTTTGAAATTCGACTTTTTAAGTGATAAAGTTTTAATTTAAAAAACTAAGTAATGAAAGTGAACGTAGATGGCTGAAGATCAAAAAATGGGCTAGATATATTTCTTTTCTAATTTTCAAAAATTTCTTAACTCTTCCATTTAAAATGTTAATATCATACAGATTTTTCTTTGCATTTCAATTTTTTTTTAATTTCAACAATGATTCCTAAGAATTCAAAAAATTGTAGCAGACAACTGCTGATTAAAAGTGAACAAAGTTTTTTTTATTTTTTTGTATTTTCGAAATATTTATTTCTTACGTTGTCCACTTTCATTACTTACTTTTTTAAATTAAAACTTTATCACTTAAAAATCCAAAATTCAAATCAAATATCTGGCAACTTCCCTACGCAACGCATCACCTCACCTCGCTGCCTATTAATTCCATGTATGAAATGGCTAAAAGCACAAAATCGCTAGCGATTTGGTTTCTCGTCTTTTTTTGTATTGTTTCCTCGTTGCTCTTTGTTGTTGTTGCTCCTTGATTCTCTTTGCTTAAATTCAATGTTTGTACGCTTCGCTTTGCTTTGACTTGTCAATTGCAATTTTTTATGCATTGCATTTTTTCTCATTTACGGTTTTCATTTTATATATATATTTTTTTTGCTGTATAGTTTGACATTTGTTAGCTGGCATTTTTTTGACAGCTGTCCCAGTGTTCCGTTTCATTTCGTTCCACTACACTGCCGCATGCAATATTAAAATGTCTCCGCCAATTGTTTGGCTCGGTTCAGTTTTTCCAAAGACACTTTTTTGTCATTTTTTTTTTGTTGGTCTGGCTTTCGGTTTTGCCTTCGATCTGTCGTGCACGGCAGCCGCATTACAAGCGCCATTTGCATTTTCCTGCTGAAATGTAAATATCCAGTACTAAGTTTATAGGCTAATTGGCATGTAACTTGGTCGAGTACGACGACTGGCAGCCAGCTGTCGGTCACAACCCTTTTTGTGCGCATTTCGAGCATCGAAAAAATCGCTTTACATAAAATTTCCAGCGAAAAGGCAGCGAAATTTGCGGTCGCATTGTGTGTTGGCATGTGGCTAAGATGACATTTCCCTACCTTGTGGCCGCTTTTTGTACGGGCCACTTTTTGTGTCGTACGTACCCTTTTCGTTGTGTGACACTTGTGCCGACGGGGAAAATATGTGTGCATTTGCGAGTAAAGAGTGTGTGTGTTTGTATGTATTTGGCAAAATTTTCATACAAATTGCAGGAAAATGCTAAGTGCACAGCATCGATTAGGGCGGGTGTGGCAATAAAGTGTGCAAGTTATTGAATTTTTAGCCAAGTGGTCAATACGGCAACATCGGGGCAGTGAGACCTTAACCCTAAATGGCTTTTAATTAAAATACGCCAGACAGCTGGACGCTCCATTAATGCTGCCGATTTAATCTAAAGTCAGCTTGTGGCAATGAAAATAATAGTAAACTGTAATTTTCATTAATTTTCCTGAGTGGTAGCGAAATTTGTGCTTTGTGCTGCCTCAACAATTTCTTTAACAAAGGTTATTCAATGAAATGTTTATTATGAAAGAAATCTTTATTATAAAAGCATTTGGTGCTGATGGCATTTTTGGCAAAAATTGACCCTTAATCCCTTCAACCCGAATGGGAAAACATAGGCCAGAAATTGTTGGTGAAGGCTACTTGAACATTTTATGCCAAATTTCTTAATCGAAACATTAAAATCAGCATTACTAACCTCAAAAATGTGTACTGTTAAAGCTTTTGTTGTTTCTTAGCTCAAAGGCTTTTTTATTTTCATGATATACTTAGATACATAATTTACATATTCTGCCTGAGAGAATTAGGCACAGTATTGAAAATTTAAAATCTTTAGCCAAAAAAGAAATAAACTTTTTTATAAATGATTAACCATTAGTCAGAAACTTTTGCTACCTGAAATATAAGACAAAGGAAAGGTTCTGGTTGTAATCCTAACCTTAATTTTTTAAAAACTATCACAAAAATATATAAAAAATATTAAAAATATTAAAAAAAACACACAAAAATGAAGGGTAAAAATATACAATTTGCAATTTAGAATACAATTTTGAATAAAAAAACCTAACCTTAATTTTGTAAAAACTATCACAAAACTATGTAAAAAATATAACAAATATTTTCAAAGAAAACATAAACAAAAATATATAAAATTTGCAATTTAGAATACAATTTTGAATAAAAAAATATATAAGCCCAGAAATAAAAAATACATAGAAAAATTGAAACAAAAACTCGAAAAAGTACAAAAAGAAAACAATTTAAAACAAATCCTAAAGAATAAATAAACAAAATATTTACAAATTAAAACTTTTTTAACTTTTTTAAAACTACAATTTGTTAAAAAAAACATTTTTTTTTAATTGTTTATTAATAAAAAATAAATTAAATGCACACATTATTTTGAAAATAAAATCTTAAAACGGGAATAACAGAAAACCCGGCCACACACATGCAATAAATAACTTTGTATTAAAAATTCAAAAATTATTAAACAAAAAAAATTAACATTAATGCACACATTTTGTTTTAAAACAGACACCTAAAAAAATAATAATAATAATGGAGTAATTATTAAAAAACAAATACAAAAATTTTAGAAAACAATAATTTTATTAGACTAAATTCTCATAATAATAATACTTCTAAAAAACTCATGAATAAATTTCATAAAAGGAAACTAAAACAGAAAAAAATAGTTTAATATAAAAATTGCAAAACATACATCATCACATCACCAAATAAAAAAAATTTAAAAAAATGTTTTGAAATGAAAAACTCAAAGATCAAAGGAATCAAATAAACATAAAATAAATAAATAAATTAATAAATAAAGATAAATAATTATCAAACAAATTTATAAACAAAAACATAAAAATAAAAATACACAAAATGAATTTAAGTTAAAAATCCAAAACTAATAAAAAAATAATAAAAAACAATAGTATTTTTAAAATAAAGTAAACCCAAATTCAAAAAAAAATTCAACAATTACAAAATAATTTAAAAACAAAAACTAAATCATATCTAAACTTTGTTTTGAAATTAACACTTCTGTTTCAATGAAAAATTAAAAAAAAGCAAAACAAATTTTTTTGAAATAAAAAATAAACAATCACATCAAAAAATTAATTTTAAATACAAATCCAAAACTATAATAAAATCAAGAATTTTAATTAATTAAAATTGAAAAATTCTAACAAATTTAAGATTAGAAACTAAATACAAAATATCTTTTTGAAAATTAAATGAAAAACAAAAAATTTGTTTTCAATGAAAAACAAAAGAAATATCTAAATATAAATAAATTATAATAAACAAATAAATACAAATTGTTTTATAATTAAGAACTAAAATTCCGAATGAATCAAAAGAAAAATATAAAACAAAAAACCCAAAAATTAAAATTAAAAAATAATAAGATTTAAAATCACAAATATGATTTTTAAAAAACAAATATGATTTTTATTTCAATGAAAAGCTAAAAAGGAACAAAAAAAAGTTTTTTTTTAAATAAAAAATTAATAATCACATCAAATTTAAAACAAAAACAAAAATTAATATAACAAAAAATTAACTTTAAGTAAAAATCCAAAACTAAAATCACAAATTTTTAATAATTAATATTTAAAAATTATAAAAAAATTTAAGATTAGAAACTAAAAAATACAAAATATCCTTCTGAAAAAGAAATGAAAAACAAAAAATTTGTTTTCAATGAAAAACTTAAAACAAATAAATATAAATAAGTTATAATAAACAAATAAATACAAATCGTTTTATGATGAAACACTAAAATCAAAATGAATCACAAGAAAAAATTTAAAACAAAAAACCCAAAAATTCAAATTTAAAAAATTTTGAGATATTAAATACAAATATAATTCAGACACCAAAAAAAAATTGTTGTGAAAAATTATTATTAAAAAAACTCATTCTTTTTCAATGAAAAACTTAAAACAAATAAGTATAAATAAATTATAATAAGCAAATAAGTAAATAAATACAAATTGTTTTATAATTAAAAACTAAAATCAGAGCGAATAACAAGGAAAAATTTAAAACAAAAAACCCGAAAATTAAAATTAAAAAATTTTAATATTTAAAATCCAAATATAATTCCAAAATAAACTTGTTGTAAAAAATTATTATTAAAAAAAATAATTTTTTTTCAATGAAAAACTTAAAACAAATAAATATAAATAAATTATAATAAACAAATAAATACAAATTGTTTTCTAATTAAAAATTAAAATCAGAATGAATAACAAGAAAAAATGTAAACCCAAATATTAAAATTAAAAAAATTTTAATATTTAAAATCCGAATATAATTCAAAAACCAAAATAAAAATGTTGTAAAAAACTATTATTAAAAACAACTAATGTAAAATTAAAGCCAAAAAATAGCAAAAAATCTAAAAATTCCCAAAACTTTGTTTTGAAATTAAAAACCATTGCCAAAAAAAAATTTTATCAATTTACCAAACCAAAATTAAATTGTTGTAAAAAATTATTCTTAAAAAAAACTGATGTTTGTAAAATTAAAGCCGAAAAATAGAAAAAAAACTAAAAATTCCCAAAACTTTGTTTTGAAATTAAAAACCATTGGCAAAAAAAATTTTTTTTAATTTACCGAACGAAAATTAAACTGTTGTAAAAAATTATTCTTAAAAAAAACTGATGTTTGTCAAATTAAAGCCGAATAATAAAAAAAATCTAAAAATTCCGAAAAATTTGTTATGAAATGAAAAGCCACTATCAAAAATAAGATTTTTTAATATACCAAACCAAAATAAAATTGTAGCAAAAAATTATCATTAAAAAAACTAATGTTTGTGAAATTAAAGCCGAAAAATAAAAAAACAACGAAAAATCCCCAAAAATTTGTTTTGAAATTAAAAACCATTGTCAATGGACAGGCACGACACGTAATGACATTTCGTGAGGGCTTAAAAATCACTCAAACAAACGAATTGTCACTGCGATCGCTTTGAATTTCAACTTCAAATACCTATTCAGTTTGTGTATAGTATGTATGTATGGTATATATAGTATATATGTAAGTATGTGCAATATATATTTTTTTGTAATTTCAATTACTGATTGTGCGCTGGGCTGTGAGTGAAATTAAATCACGCAACACATCAATGACAGGCGCGCCGCTTGTCACTCAAACACTGTGCACACATACAAAAAACAACAACAAAAAATGAATGCCAAATACGAAATACAAAAAACCACCAAAGTAGCGCAGCGTTCACCAAAAAAGGACAATTTACATGAGCGACAACAACAACAACAACCAAGTCATACGCACACAAAAAAGTGTCCTCCGGACATGCAATGAAATCGATATGCGGGCTCAGAGAGAGAACCAGACAGACAGCCAGCCGGCCGGCCTGCAGCTATTGCAGCTGGTGACTGACAATAACAAAAATATTGGTGAAAACCGTGAAAAAAAATAACGAAACCAAGGGAAAAAGGTACAAGCGGGAAAGTGTGCAATGGGCAATGCGACATTTGAACATTTCGACAAATTCGCAACGCATCCTTAAGAGCGACGCGGCTCGTCCCTGCAACGACTTGTGATTTGTTAAAACGCACACGCGTCGCGTCGAGTCGCCTACGTCCCGCTGCTCGTCGTTGTTAGCATCTAATGTGCCCCCTCTGATTACATCATGTTGCAGCATCAGCGGCAGCGGCAGCAACAGCAGCAGCGCCGCCGCAATGCCGAAATTGGAATTGGTTGTTGTGGCGAGGCATAGGGGTGCAGCGTCTGCCAGGACACCGCACTCGAAGCAATGACAATTGTCTTGCCTCTATGCTATCTGCTGTGCCAGGCAGCCAGCAAAGCAGTCAGTCAGTCAGTCAGTCAGTGAACAGTGCTGCAGCTTCGTTATGTTGCTGCTGAATCTTTTTTCTTGCTGCAACTTCTGGTGATTGTTGATTTGGTCGGTACGATTGTGCCAGTCGATAAGATATTTTTGCGTACCTTCGAGTGACTTTTGTGCGTCACTGTGAGTGTGTGTGTGTGTGTGTGTGTGTGTGTGTGTGTGTGTTGGCGGGCTGCTTGTGTCAGTCAAACGCCGTTGCCATATCGTCGGCAATTGCACACAAAACGGCTGCTTGCAATCTTGAATGCAGCTTTCAGTCAGCCAGCCAGAGAGTCACTTCAAGACAACACCCGTGCACACTATTACAACACGCATGCATGACATATATACAACAACAATAACAACAACAACAACAACAACAACAACAACTGCAAATAAGTCAACATCAGTACGCCGCTTTAGAGTAGAATTTTATAGCATTTCGCTCTACGTTGGGGTGTGTTGGAAATTCATGATTTTTTTTAGCTATTTCACAGTGCAACGAAGCTATGAAAAGTTGCACAACAAATAAATGAAAATGAAACCATGTCTCTGGTGAAGTTGAGTTGTCTGTCTCAGCCAGCTTACCTAACATCTTATTTTATTTTTTTTATTCAATCACAAATTCCAGTGAAGCAGAAGTCTTTTTCACTTTCTCCTTGAATTACACAGCACAACCAAAAAACACTTTTTTTCTGTTACATGGAGTTTTTCTACTGTTTCTTACTAATTGGCGCTGATTTCGAATCTATCCTCAGATTTTTTCTAGCAGCTCTAGTTAGTGAGATATAGGTACCGTGTCATTTTTTCAGTTTTTCCTCTACTTTCTCCATATTTTTGATCATAATTTCTAAACCAAAAAACCGATTGACATCATTTTCACCTTATCGCATTAACAACACCGCACGGCTTCTTCTTAGATGCAATTTATTTTTATAAGTTTTAAAATTCCGCGGTAATTGGACCTCAATGTCGAAAAATATGGAATTTTAAGGCGTTTTCTTTGATGGTCAAAAACATACACATTTTTTGTTAATTAATTAACGAGTTAGGTGTATAATGAAAGCCGACACATCAAGCAATACAAAACAGCCAAATTATTTGTACTAGTATTAAAATGTACCATAGCCATTTTCATCACTTTTCATACTTTTTCCTTAAAAAATTAGGGGCCTCAAAATATGCTCTTCTAAATGTTCCATTTATAGTCTGAAATACAAGCAAAAAACAAAAAGATTTTGAATTGCTCGAAACAAAAAAAAATTTTGCATATTTTGAGGCTCCTAATTTTTTAAGGAAAAGTGTGAAAAGTAATGAAAATGACTATGGTACATTTTTGCTATTATTTCGATGCGAATGTGTATTCCTCCAAATAATTTGGCTGTGTTGTATTGGTTGATGTTGCTTCTTAAGATATTCATATACTTCGTAACTTGATTTATGAAACATCTGTACAATTTTCGCCATCAGAAAAAAGCCTTGAAATTCAATATTTTCCTACTTTGAATCCTTATTTCAACGCCAATTTAGAACGCATAAAATTGATAAATGTCAGAAAAGACACCGTGAAATGTTGTTAGTGCAACTATATAAAAATCATGTCGATAGGATTATTGGTTCAGAAATTACAGTAGAAAACGAGAAAAAAGCCGAGGAAAATTCGAAAAAGTGACACGCCCATTTTTTGCGAAAACTAGAGCTGTTACATAAAAACGGAGTATGGTTTTGAAAACAGCGTGGAAAAACGATTCAGAATCATGTAAAAAACTCCATGCAACAGACATGCTGTTGTGCAGTGTTATCAGTATAGGAAAAAATTTAAAAATTAGGTATACGGTTAATTTAAAAAAAAAACAAAAAAACGACTAATCTTACGTTAGGGTCGTTTTCGACCCTCATATATGGGAGTTAGTACAAAAATGAACGTTTATTAAAAACAAAAACAAAATTTTTTGGTACGGTTTATTCAAAAACTTAAAATAAAATAAAATGGAAATATTTATTTCGTTTTTGAACACTTTTACGCACACATTGCGGTTGCGCTTATTTTTGCAGATATTTTTTAGGCATCCGCAGCAGACAAGCTCTTTTTTATTTTGTCATTGACAATTTGACATTTTATCACAATTAACTTTTTTATTTGAAATAAAATAAATAATAATTTACACTTTTACTTGCGTTTGCTATGAAATCATGATGAAATTATAATACAAAATGCTTTGACATATAACGGGTCGAAAACGACCCAGATTGACAAAAAGGACACAAATTACAAAAAATGCAAGCCAACTTAGTTTTTAAAATATGAAACGGTTTGATTTCGATAGATAATAGTCTAAGTCAGAAAGTCATGAAAAAACAGCTAAAAATAATAACAAATTTAAAAAATATTAAAAGTACAAAAACAAAATTTGGTCGAAAACGACCCCAACGTAGGTCGGTTAAATTAATTTGAAATTAAATAAATTTAAAAAACTAAAGTAAAAATTGTGTACAAAAATTATTTCCACTAGCACCACTGTGCACTGCACAGCACATATAATTGCATTTTTATGCATGCATACTTTGTTCCCTTTCCTTTTCTTTGCATATTCTTTTAACGTTTGTTATGTAGACAGATTCTTTGGTTGTTGTTGAAATTTTTTTTTAAATTTTATTTTTTATTTTTTGTGTCGATTGCATGTGTGTACGTCGAGCATCGAAGCATCATTAGCTCAAATCAACGTCAGAATGAATGAACGTACGCACGAGTGCCGACAAGTAGTTGTCAAGATAAAAATCACGCAAATTGAATGCTACCGAAATTGATATGGAAAAAGCACTCACATTTTGTAAATGCCAAAAATTTTGTCGCAAAGTGTAAGGTAAGTAAAGACACGATTGGAGAAAGTTTGACAACGAATGAAAAAGGAAAAAATAAATAAATGTTTGAAGTTGACAATGAGGAAAAGAGATTTTGTAATAAATTTGCATATAATATAAAAATGAGTTGTTTAAAAGAGACCATTATGACGAGAAGTTTGAGAGGTTAAGTATGTGAGGGTTGGTTAAATGAGGTTAGAGTGGACATTCGACATTAGTTTCAGCTACTTTCGAGCTAGTGGTGGTTCATATTGGAGAAGGAGAACAAATTAGTACGAGATATCTTGAAGGAAATTTAATTATGAAAGCAAAATAAGAGAGCTTACTATATTATGAGAAAAACATAAGTGAGGTTAAATGAGGATAGTTAAATGAGGTTAAATAAGGTTAGAGGGGTTAAATGAGGTTAGAGTGGACATTCGATATTATGTAGTTTAAGCTACTTTGGAACTAGTGATAGCTTATATTTGAGAAGAAGGACAATTACTTATGTAGATATTGTAAGAACCCAGAATTATATCAGAAACCTGAATAAGCGTAATGAATTGGGACAGAAAAATAAGTGAGTGGACTGAAAAATAGACTAATGACATCAATGGGAGCGACATTAGATCAATAGAAAGGAATCAAGTTTATGGTAAAAATATTCTCTACAGGAGGAAGCAGTCAAAATCTTATATTATTTATTCGTGGGAATGCTATATCAGGAGCCCCTAGTATTAGTGGAACTAATCAATTTCCGAATCCTCCAATTATAATGGGCATAATATAGATGAACGAGAATGGTCTGAAAAGTTTCCGACCTAACAAAGATTGAAGCAATTTTTTTCAAATTAATTTTTATTTTTTCCCAACGATGCTTCCATCTCTTTAACCAAAGAGAGCGCTAAAAGTATTCATTCGAACTCGTTTTTGATCTAACATGAGCAAACGCGGCACCCAACATGCGGACAGTTTTTTATGCCTAAATCTTGATTGAATATGTGGCAAAACATTCTTTACATATGTTGACGACGGTTGTTTAGCACCATTTGGTGAACTTGCTCCATGCTATGGTCAGTGGTTGCAGTTTTTGTGCGTTCCGAATGTTAATTGTCTTCCAAGTTGGTACGGCCGTGTTTAAATTCAGCTGGCCAAAAGTTCACAGGAGTAAATTATCATTAGATATCAAATCACTGCTTATTTAAATTCGCTTCAAGGCATCCTTAGCGATCATTACTTCACGAGCATTTTTCACACCTTTGCCAACTTTTTTTGATTCGAAAGTTATTAAAAAAAGGCGGAAGCTGCAATTCTAATGAAGTACAAAAATTCTAACTGATTTATTTACCCAATTTTTACCCATTTTTGTAACTATGAAATCAATAAAGCGAGAATAATGAAATTTCGACACGTGATCAAGCAGATTTTGGGTTTAAATATACATACTTTTCAAGAAAATTCCATATAAATTTTCAAGGATATAAAGGATTAAAATTTTCAAAGGACGTTTTTCATATCCTTTTTTTACTAATAGTTAAAAACTCAATTTTATTTAAGTTCTTGAGCCTTTCCTCTTTCATTTGATATACATATCGAAATATTATAACGAGGCTAAATATTTTTTATATTTTTTTTATTTTTTATCCCCTTCAAAGTTTTGAAGTCCTTTTAAAAGAACAAAGGATGTAGAAATGAAAAACTGAGTACGCAGTATTACTATGTTTGGTCTCTAGTTTCACGCCCATATAGATTTTTTCGGTGTGAAAATTTTTTAAAATTTTTGTCGCACCGACGCACAGTGCTTCGACTCCATACAAAATTGCGGCAAAAATAGAAGGAGTGCGTGAAATTCGCTGAAAATTTGCAGTCTAAGTCATTTTGGGTTGCTGACTTCAAAATTAGTGTGTTTTTCCAAAAAAAAAATATATAGTTTAAAAAATCGAATATATATGGTTATATATTATTTTATCATCACCGAGCCCAAACCGCTGGAGCTATAATGATGAAATTCGGTCATAAGTTATATTTTAGAAAGTTAACCCTTAAAAAGAAGCAATTTCAAAAACATCGACCTTGAAAGGGCGGAAAGAGAGTGGTGAAGCTTATATGGACGGACATTGTTTTTTGGTCGGATTGTTTAAAAATTGTGTACATGTATACTAAAAAAGCAATAACAAAAGACGTATTTTAGCGTTTTTCTAAATTCGACATTTAAAGGGTGGAAAGAGGGCGGTAAAGTTGCTTAAAGGATATATTTTTTGTTTATTTTATATCCGTAGAGCTTAACATGGAGATGAGACAAGTGAATATGCAATGCAGCTCAATTTATAACGGCGAGACTATTATGAAAATTATTCTTCAAAATAAGACCTTCTTCAAAATTAGACATTGCTCCTTTTTTAGAATATATTAGCGTTAAATCACATTTTAGCAAACAAATTCCATAATAATGAAAAAATTGGATAATGTGGCTCATAATGGGTTAAATAGGCGTGCCAAACCTATTTTTATAAAAAACATTCATAGTTCGTGGCATTGACTTGGATACACATTTTGGTCGCAATTTTAACTCAAGCGATTTCTGTAAAAAAATCAACATTAGTAGTTTCGAAAAAATTGAATATTTTCCAAAGACGCAAAAAGACGCAGAATTTTTTTTTCGGACTTAAGAGAAGAAAGTCCATCTAAAAAAAGGTCATGAAAAGGATTTACGCCAGTTCACGCCATTCGATTTTAATTGCCTTTCTAAATTTGGTTATTTTTAATTTTCATTGGTTAAAAAATTTATTTAATTTATTATTTATGCGACGTATAAGTCTAACTTGGCCAACCACTTTAACCTAACCTAACCTAAGATGTGTAGATATCCATCGTTCAAAACTTGTGTTATGTTCTCAAGAAAATTTCATGGGCATTTCTTAAATTTTTCCATGGAATTTCTGCCCTCCTGAGAACTGGTTATCGACCATTAGGAGATAAATATTTATCAAATATTCACCCGTTTCTCAAATTTTCACTCTTTACATTATAAACTCCAAAAAAAATTAGCTCTCTTAGTATTCCAGTCATATTGATTATCTTTTCTTACTTACATTTCGAATTTTGTGCACACTCCACATTCATGTCGCTTGCAAAATTTCAGCGCAAAGCAACTTCCGCTTCATATCCTGTCGATGACAAATTGCAAACGAATTATTCAGCAGTTTACTGCCCATTCAGTTGTCCTTCAATCCATCAACCGTCAGTCGTCAGCCAATGCCTTGCAAACTTTACCATTGAAATCATTGTCTCAATTTAAGCGCGAACGTACAAAAACAATAATAACATTAATAACAACAACAACAATAACAACAACAATGTCAATATTAACAATAACAATAACAAAACGGAAGCCATACAGAGTGACAATAAGCACAACAATTAACGCTAAATAGGTTAGGTCGTTTGAAAATTTTGGACAACAAAAGGATCAATGAACGTTGCCAGCGCATCAACACAGGCATATATATTTACTTATCTATATATACCTACAACAACAACAACAATACCTACATTTGTATGTTAGGTCAGTCAGGACACTTTGGCGCGCGCATATGTGGCTTGAACAGCTTCGGGCCGTCCGCATGTTGGCCAAGATTGTGTTCGTTGTTGCTGTTGTTGTCTCAGGAGCAACCAAGTCAAACCATTGGCCAGCTTCAACATTCGATTGGGTTGTGTTGCAGTTGCAGGCAGCATAATACAATAATTAATTAACATAGCCAACGGGCCGCCATAGAAAGCCTCGGCGTGCTCGTATGTTTGCCAGGACAACAGCCGGCCGAAAGGTGCAGTTGACCGTCGCTGACATACCGGCCCGACCAAGCGTAAGTCGTAAGCTGCTTTTGTGGGCGTGCGCGTGTGTGTGTTTGTGTGCGATATTGTTTTGGCCTGGCTGTGTGCCACATATAGACGATATAGCTCGAGTTGTCGGTTGATTATTTCAAAGCCATGTTGGCGCTTAACATTATATTTGTGCGTGGAAGCGTAGCTGCGTGCGGCTTCTGCCCACCTGAACGCATATTAATTCCTAATGTCGCATTCCGCCTTAGGACACACGACATTGGCTAATATTAAATGGCAATATTTGCTTGTGAGATTTGAAATGACCATTTAATTCTCTGCGTGCGCTAGTGAAACTATTTCAATAGATTGCTGTTACCGATGAGTTGGCGATAACTGTCGAATTTCTGTTAAAATTGTATTAAAATATAATAAATATGATAAGTTTTTAACAGCAACGGGCAAAAATTTTACATAAGTTTGGCTTTATTATTTTTCAAAATTATTTAAGGTATCACGGACACTTAATCTCCGGATTGGCTAATCTGAAACAAAAAAACAAAAAAGATTCATAATTATTAAGCTTCCGGACACAGGAATTCACCAGAAAAATAAAAAAACGCTAAAAATAAAAGGATAGTAGCTTTTTGAAAAAAAGTGTAAAAAATTGACTGCGTTTTTCACATTTTTTCCCAGAAAAAGTACTTTAAATTAAAAATTTTTCGTCAATATTGTGGTGGATTCTTGTAAAAAATAAGTTAACAAAAGAACTAAACCTTAAACCTGTGTTCCTTAAACCTTCAATATATTGTAAAAAAATTTTCAAAAAGATTGATAATAAAGGAGCTGAAAAATAAATAATTTTGTAAATCATTAAAAATTCCCCTTTCTAACGTGCCATGATACCTTAAATTAAATTTTCATACAAAGTTTGGTCCTTTTTCGGGTTTTTCTCTCCACTTTATCGTCTGCTTATAGTCAATTTAGTTTTACATAACTTTGGCTTTTATATTTTTCAAATCTATTTAAATTAAATTTTCATACAAATGTTGGTCCTTTTTTCTTGGTTTTCTCTTCACTTTATAGTCAGATTAGTTTAACATAACTTTGGCTTTTATAGTTTTCAAATCTATTTAAATTAAATTTTCATACAGATTTTTGTCCTT
This sequence comes from Melieria picta, assembly GCA_964056695.1. NCBI lineage: Eukaryota > Metazoa > Arthropoda > Insecta > Diptera > Ulidiidae > Melieria > Melieria picta. The sequence continues at coordinate 119,012,687 of OZ057400.1, forward strand.
TTTCTTGTTTTTCTCTCCACATTATATTTAGTCAGTTTATAGTCAGTTTAGTCCACTCAATATTATAATTCCAATAATCTTTTTCTCTGAAGCTAACCAACAGTCTCAATCCGGGGCATTATAGTGCGATCTGTTAATAAAGGAGATCAGAACCGAGATTTCGACTTTCGCCGCACTGCACAGTGATTCGTTCCATAGACAAAATTCCAAAAATTTATAGTCTCAGAATTTAACGATCTTGATGCCATTTGAAAGGCAAAACTCCAACTAAGAAAACCTCAAAAAATCTGTGCAAAAAAGTAATTAATGTGTGTGCAAAATCGGCTCAAAGTTGAAACTTTTTTCACAAAAAAATGTAAACACATATTTTCTGTTTTTTAGTCGATTGAGTAAAAAAAATTTTAAAAATACATGGTTACCAAGAAGTTGCTAAAACTTTCAATATAGATTAAGAAATGATGTGGCCATTTTCGCTTTTAATGTTTTCTCAAAATTTGCAAAGCGGAAGCTTTTACTTCACTTTCAATTTAAAATATTTTTCTAAATTAAAAATCTGAAAATTGGCAAAACTTAGAGGAAAATATCTAAAAAGTATGTGAAAGTATGTTCCTGTATTTTTTTTATTTAAGAAGCATTCTTTCTTTGTCGGATAATGTAATTACATTCTCCGATATCTTCCGATCTCAGAAAAGAATTCAATTTTAAAAGTGGTCTAAACACGTATTTTTCGACAAAATTTATTTAATTTATCCCTAAAAGTATGCAATCAGCATGAAAAATTGAGAAAACTGCGGAAAAGCAAAACATACGTCTATTATTATCGTTTTTATTGCAAAACTAAAGGATGCTAAGACAATTTCTGTTACTCTTTGCAATTATCAATGTTGAAATTACCGATTAATTGTAAAATCTGAAAAATCTAGCCAACACACTCGTTGCTATAGCTCACCAAAAATGACGAAAATTGCAAATTTAAGTCTCAGCCATTGCCAAACTACAAAATTTTAAGAAAAACAAAATGGAGATTTCAATTTAGCAGACCATGATTAACTAGTACACCAAATTTTATGAAGAACGGACTACTCCTTCTAATTTTGTCCCGCGGTTGTATGGAGTCGAATCACTGTGCACTGGTCAGATCAGTCAGTAATCTTGATCCCAAGGTACGGAATCAACGTTCCTGAAGAATCGGTAGTCGACTCTTCTCTTCTTCATCTCTACAGCTTCTACAGACATCAATAGACGAGAGGCGCCATTTGATGAGCATGGACCCAATAGTGCAGTGTCCGGTGATGATTCCAACGAGGTTCGAATCAGGAAAAGTATAAAACAATATTTCCTCAAGGACATTTTCCTCAAGGACATAAAGAAGGCCATTGTGCCTGACAGGTGTCGCAATCGGTCCTGCTACATCAAAAATATGCAATATTTTTATTGTTATCAGTAAACAATTTGACAACAAATTTTTACACATAAAAAATTGATATACTCGCGAAACTAGGGGCCCAATGTAGTAAAACTGCGTTTTTAGTATTTCTCTCTGACGTCAGGATTTTTTTTAAAGCGACTTTGAAATTTCAAGGACATGTTTATTTCAAAAAATTATTTAAAAAATTGGGCGCATTGTAGAATAACAAAATGGGTATCAAATGAAAGAGAAAAATCCTTAGAATCTTAGAAAATTTAATGTTTTGGTGCAAAAGGACGAAGAGGTATTGAAAATGTCCTTTTAAAACTTTATCCTTGAATAAGCTTGGAAATTTCCAATAGTTTTTTTTCAAAAAAAAAATCTTGAGGACCAATGTACACTATCACATCCTTGAATTTCGTCCTTCTAAATTTATTGGTTTAAGATATAAAAAATTTAATACTTCTCTCTATAAAACAAAGATATATTGCACGACAAAAAAAAAATAAAAATATTTAACCCTTTCCGGAAATTTGTACAATATATCGTACAATTTTTTATTTGACAGCGAACGCATTTTTTAGGGAACGGTTTTTTAATTATTTTTAATCATATAAAGGCCAGTAGTTGTAAACACAGAATTATCAATTTCAAGCAAAGCGAGCGCCTTTCATGCCATCTCCTCTGCTGCTACGTTTCCTGCCACTTCCGAATGGTACGGAATCCTGCAGAGAGTTACTTGTGCCTTGAAGTAAGGAACAGAGTGTCAGAGATTAATTCAGCGAATTTACAGATTTCAAAGATCAACGTTTGAAAGATACTACAGTGGTCCAGCCTCAATTCAGCAGTTTTCCAGATTGCAAAGATCACCGTTTGCAAGATACCACAGAGGTTCGTCAGTCTCAATGACCTTTGGATCCATAGTTCGTCTGAATTGAGACCAACTATTGTACATCTGAGAACCATTGTGCATCTGAGAACCACAGGCGAAAACGATGATAGAGGGCTCTATCGTTGCATCTATTTGGCCCCAGTCCTTCCTTGTCTTTTTTTCTTCTCAGTCTTCCTTCCAGGTATGAGATCAGATAATACGCGATAACACCGTGCGACAAAAATTAAAAAAATTTTTCACACCGGAAAAAATCCATATGGGCGTGAAACTAGAGACCAAACATAGTAATACTGCGTACTCAGTTTTTTAATTCTACGTCCTTTTAAAAGGACTTCAAAATTTTGAAGGGGATAAAAAATAAAAAAAATATATAAAATACTTAACCTCGTTAGAATATGGCGATATGTATATCAAACGAAAGAGGAAAGGCTTAAGAATTTAAATAAAATTGATTTTTTATCTATTTGTAAAAAAAGGATATGAAAAAGGTCCTTTGAAAATTTTAATCCTTTATATCCTTGAAAATTTATATAGAATTTTCTTGAAAAGTAAGTATGTTAAACCCCAAAATTTCCTTGATCACGTGTCAAAATTTCATTATTCTCGTTTCATTGATTTTGTATCTTTTTATTATTTAAAATACTGATACTCAAATAAATTAGAATTTTTGTACTTCATTAGAATTGCAGCTTCCGCGGGAGATTTGGGGTTTTAACATACTTAATTTTCAAGAAAATTCTATATACATTTTCAAAGATATAAAGGATTAAAATTTTCAAAGGACCTTTTTTATATCCTTTTTTGCAAATAGATAAAAAATTAATTTTATTTAAATTCATGAGCCTTTCCTCTTTCATTTGATATACATATCGCCATATTCTAACGAGGTTAAGTATTTTTTTATATTTTTTTTATTTTTTATCCCCTTGAAAATTTTGAAGTCCTTTTAAAAGGACAAAGGATGTAGAAATGAAAAACTGAGTACGCAGTATTACTATATTTGGTCTCTAGTTTCACGCACATATGGATTTTTCCCGGTGTGAAAAATGCTGTCGCACGGTGTATTCAACACAAGGCTTCACGACTGAGCTAAGAATCCTGGAGTGTCCAGAGACGTGTTGCCTTCACAAGTTGGCCTCACTCAGCCTAAGATCGCTGAAATTTATTGTCAACTTATTTATATTAAAAAATATTTACGAGCATAATGTCGACAGTTTCTAGTAGTAGCCAAAAATCTGAAGATACTCGCTCTTCTTAAATTTTTACTGTCAATCAGTTGCACTTCATTTTTCATTGCTTTTTGGTTAAAATTGCGAGCGCAGTGTTGTTGGCGACAGCTGTCAATGAACTTCCAACTAATTAAATACATTAATTTATTGTAATTTTGTGCAGTGCGGCCATCGTCTCCCCGCCAGCAGCGCTTTCATCATGCAAATGCCACACAAATATATACAATTTTATCACCTTTCATTAGCTTCCGGCGCTGCCGTGTCACAACATTGTGACACACATTTCGCCTGCTACTGCTGCTGTTGTTGTTGCTCTTTGTTGTTGGTCAGTGTACTTTCGAACCATGCCCCATGCCACATGCCGGCTCCTCATTAACGGTTAGCCTTTTGTCTTTTACGTTTTGTGCCATTTCATGTCTACTTGGTTCATTGCTGGTCGCTTTTCAACCGGATTTGCGCGGCAGCCGGTGCGGAGAGGCGACGGAGGGGCAGCCAATTTACAATAAACTCCACTACGACTGGGCCATTCACATTCATAAACATGTAAATCAGGTCGAGACAATGCAACTGACAATGAATTATACGCCTTAAGCCTGTCACACTCTTTCGCTCTTCTCTTCTCTTTGCTTCTCTGGCGCTTTATTCCCGTGTCGCAGGACACCACATTCGCTCACTTCATTATTGGCTATACAGCAAATTCATTTCATTGCACGTTGACCCAGTGTGCTTAGCCTCAGCGGTTAACACAGCCCACAAAGGACACCGACATGTCCTAGACAGCGAAAAATTAACTAAGGCGATTCAAAAGCGCAAAGGGGCCAAGCAAAACAGGCAAATAGCTAGTTGCAAGAAAATCGAAACAAGCAGAAGCGAAAAAAATAGAAACAAACAGGCAATTGAAGGCAGAAAAAGGACGAAGCCAGCACAGTGGCCATTTATCCTTTATCCTTTCTAATGACACCGCAGCAGTCGCTCAAGCGGCCGGCCCACCACACAATATGTGCACTGCTACCTGCACTGACGGCTACACTGTGGGCCATTGTTTGACATTTTCCGTTAATGGCAACTTGCGTCCCGTTGCCCGTCGAAGCGACGTGAATTTACTTAAACAAAAGCATAAATTATCCTTTTTGTCAACGTTGCATAAATATATGGCTGCCAATGTTATTCTTGTTGTTGTTGTTGTTTTCTATTGTTCTTACCGTTTTTGTTGTTGTTTTTGTTGTTGTTGTAGTAGTGCGTTTCTGTGTTACGTGCGGCTGACGTTGAAAGTGATGCGCTGGCTGGCCCAGTGCCGTTTGGCACAACATGGGGTGAGCAGTAGGCGGCGAGAGGAGGCGACAATGACAAGGTTGACCTATTGAAAGCCATTGAATCCTTTTTGCTCGTCACTCGCCGGGCCGAAGGTGCGCGTGCTGACGATGCACGGGGCGACTGGCCGGGACGCTTAAGTGGCGTTGGTAATAAATATTATGGCAAACATGCTTATCGTCGATTTATTCAAGGCACATCGTTCTAGTGTTATTGCTGTTCTTTTATTTGTTTTTTGCTGCTTATTTATTGATTTGCAGCGCAATTTGTGCAGCAGCCATTCGAGGCTCGAGTCTTGTTAGAGAAGAGTGATGATCAATGTTGCGTATGTTGAGTATGAGATAAATTTTATTGCATAGCAACTATAAAGCGAGAGAGTTTATTTTTTTTTTAATGATGATGAAAAATAAGAAAATTTAAAAGCATGTTTTGGTTTATGCAAAATTTAGAATGACACTTGGGGAAGCTTCAGTGAAGGTTTAACTGTGACTTTCAATGAATAGTTATTGACTATGTGGCAGTCGAGTGATTGGTTCTGCTGGGAGTCTTCAAATTTAGAAACACAAATTAGTTTACTTTGAGCTTTAAGTGAGCTCCTTCAGCTGTTACTTTAACCAAAACCAGTGGCGGGTTCAGGGGGTAAATATTAGGGACGACTTTAAAACTATATCCAAATTAAAAGACATTTTTGTTCTTTGAATGGTTTTAACAAAATATTAAAGAATTACTTTTTGAAACCCCCCCAAAATTTTTTCTGAATCCTGACCAAAACTAATCTACAATTCAAATTTATTGATGAATTCAACCAACCAAGAAACTGTTGAATATGCAATCCACATTCTACAAAAATAAAGGCACTCAAAACTAGAAAGATCTAAAATTTTCCGTACCTACAAAGATTACATATTATATTCGCCGATATCTCGAAAAGTACACAATGGACTTGGCTAATTGTAATTGCAGAACCCTAATTCTAGAACTATTTGTAGAACCCGATAAAAACAGAAAAGCCATCAAAGCAAAAGTTGATAAAAATACAAAAAAAAATAAAGATATTTAAAAATGAAAAACTGCCAAAATGACCGCAAAGGTGTTTCTAGTGTTAAGTGCATACAAAGGCCTCAATCAAATGCCTTTTGATAGCGATAGCTTAAAAAATCAGAAAATTATTTAAGTATTGAATAGTTATTAAAAAATATTTTAATAATGTTTTTCAGTATGCAAAACACATTAACAAAATTTTCATAAGCAATAAAATTAACTAACTTTTACATAAAGAACTAACAAATTTGAAAAAATCTTATTCATTCAGATTTTTTCAAATATATATTTATTGGTCTCTTTATTAAGAATGCAAACAGTTATTTAGCTCCTTGACGGTGATTTTTGAATTCCAGTTTTTTAAATATATTTTTTATATTTAATTATATTTTTAATATAATTAACAGAGCACACCTTAATCAAATAATATCTGGAAGCAACTACTCGGGATTATTTAATTATATAAATTATTATTAATTAATTAATTAATTATTAATTAATTATTAATTAAATTAATTAAATTAATTATTATTTAATTTTTGTGGAAATTAACTTCTCATGGTTACGTATTCACATTAAAAGTCTAATTTTAGTCCCACTAAATGCATTAGACGTAATGACCAATAAATTTTGTGATAATAAATGAATTCATGATTTGATTTGAACTAGTCATTCAATCATTAGTTCTGTATTCATTGGTTATTTCATTAGTAGAAGTAGGAGAACGTTTCCGTTAAGAAAAAAAAGTTTATTAAAAGTAAGTGTTAGTTTGTCATAGAATCATAATCATAGAATCATTGATACATTAGTGAATCCACATGAGTGTTAATCAAATTATTGTACGACCAAATGACTAAACAAAATAGTTATTGATCTATGAAATTTTCAGTTTCAACTAACCAACTATGATTCTCTATACTCCAGGCCTAGTAGTAAGCAATAATTAGACTAAATAATTCCATGATTCCAATTAAATCACTTACACTTGATTGATTACTTAATTATTCCATGATTTATTCGACTAATATGTACACAGGATTTGTAGATGTGATAATTGACCAATCACGAATCATTCAGTCATGATTAAATGTTTTCTGTATTAAACTTATTTAAT
>OZ057400.1:119024681-119052181 GCA_964056695.1 Melieria picta
CGAACTAAAGTAGGACTCTCCCTATGCCCAGGAAATAGAAAAATAGGTCTACACTCAACAATGAGACTAGAATGAGATTAATGATCGAAATTCAAAACTCGGGTTACGAACTAAAGTAGGACTCTGTCGATGCCCAGGAAATAGAAAAATAGACCTGGACTCAACAATGATACTAGAACGATGATTCGACATAGGATGAATCATTAAAGATATAGTAACCTAATCGAAGTACAAGAATTTCACAACTGACTTTGTCAGGCATTAGAAAAGACTAGCGGAGAACTGGTATTAGAAGAATTTGAGAAAGCAGAACTGAAGAGATTACCAAGATAATACAAAAACCAAAGTAGGATTAACGAGGGTTGTGACATTTCCAATTAAAATTGGACTCCTTAGAACAAATAATGAGACAAGAATTTGTATTAGATTAACACCAAAAAGTAGAACTATAGAGATAATCGAAATCAAATACTCAGACTTGAATATAAAGAAGAGTAGTGACTTATCCAAGGAGAATAAGTTTGATACTAGAACTAGAACCAGCAATGTGACGAGAGTTGTCTTAGAACTATTTTGGGGACCAGGACTGATACTAGAACCAGAGACGAGACGAGAATCGATTATTAAGATCATGACGAGAGTTGTTTTAGAACTATTTTAGGGACTAGGACTGATACTAGAACCAGAGACGAGACGAGAATCGATCATTAAGATCATAACGAGAGTTGTCTTAGAACTATTTTGGGGACCAGGACTGATACTAGAACCAGAGACGAGAGAGAATCGATTATTAAGATCATGACGAGAGTTGTTTTAGAACTATTTTAGGGACTAGGACTGATACTAGAACCAGAGACGAGACGAGCATCGATCATTAAGATCATGACGAGAGTTGTCTTAGAACTATTTTGGGGACCAGGACTGATACTAGAACCCGAGACGAGACGATAATCGATCATTAAAATCATGACGAGAGTTGTTTTAAAACTATTTTGGGGACCAGGACTGATACTAGAACCAGAGACGCGATGAGAATCGATCATTAAGATCATAACGAGAGTTGTTTTAAAACTATTTTGGGGACTAGGACTGATACTAGAACCAGAGACGAGACGAGAATCGATCATTAAGATCATAACGAGAGTTGTCTTAGAACTATTTTGGGGACCAGGACTGATACTAGAACCAGAGAGGAAACGAGAATCGATCGTTAAGTTCATTATACAGACCCGAAATAAATATCTTATTGAAAACGTGTACTTGAACTGAGCTCCAAAGCAGATCTTTCACTGCACCAGGGATGGAACTAGAATTAGAACCAACCACACCAGTCTCCAGATGAGAACTGGTATTAGGACAATTAAAGAGGACACCCCTATAACCAAGACTAGGGAAAATATTAAGTAAACTCAGCACTCAGCTCCTTTTATAATAAATTCGTGTTTCTTTTGATGTCATCCCCATAGATTCCATCGCTACGTTCATCAACGTTGGCTGACTGAAGCATTACTAAATACAACTCGATTTTTGTCAAATTTTAATTTTAATGACAAAAAGTTTAATTTCTTGACAGCAATTTAATTCAATCAACACGTCAAGTGGCAAATTTCGTTTTTTGATTTTTGCATTATTCATACGCCAATCATTGCTAATCCATACCATAATCAGAAATCGAGTCAATGTTTTTTGGTGCCAAAATGTTTACAAATTGACAGTAATTAAACTTGAGTCGCCATTAGCATCGGCCTATAAATTGTCGAGCTGCACCCACCGTACAGACAGTGTCGCATCGAACGGTTAACTCCAAAGATGAACTTTTCAATTTTGTTGTACTTCATTGTGGTGGCTTCGGCGCCCATTGCACTGGTAAGTGGAATTTATAAAAAAAAAATCATTGAGAATTTCAAAAATCAACAATCCTTTCTTATTTGCAGTGTACTAAACAGAAAGCAGACGAAAAAATGACCGAACTTTTCGAGCTATGTCGCAAGGAGGTGAAAGTGACTCCTGCCGAATTTGCTGCATTCAATGAACATCGCATGGATCCGGCACGCATCACCGATAACATCAAATGTCTGTTGAAATGCAGCCTGGAGAAGTTGACTGTGCTGAAGCCGGATGGCACCATCGATGAAGCGCTGGCAGCACAAATTTTCAACGATTTCGAGCATTTGAAGAATTCAAAAATCGATATTCCAAAGGTGATTAAGACCTGTAAGGATGTCAAAGGCGCCAACGATTGCGAATCGGCGCACATGAAACTAAAGTGTCTGGTGGATGAAGGGGTGCTCGTGTAAGCAGCTGCAGTGCCTAATGCAATTTTTTCAAAATTCATTTATGGAAACAATAAACAAAGCAATTTGCATATATTCGAACGACTTTTTGTATGCAAAACATAACTTGTTAAACAGGTTAGTAGTAGTTGTTAAACAGTAGTAGTAGTAGTAGTAGTAGTAGTAGTAGTAGTCTTAAAAAATATGTTGACAGCCCTTAAAGTCTCTAAATAACACTTGTCCTCTAATCCTTAATAACACTGTCCTCGTAGTAGTAGTAGAAGTAGTAGTAGTAGTAGTAGTGGTAGTAGTAGTAGTAGTAGTAGTAGTCTTAAAAAATATGTTGACAGCCCTTAAAGTCAATTAATAACACTTGTCCTCTAATCCTTAATAACACTGTCCTCGTAGTAGTAGTAGAAGTAGTAGTAGTAGTAGTAGTGGTAGTAGTAGTAGTAGTAGTAGTAGTCTTAAAAAATATGTTGACAGCCCTTAAAGTCTCTAAATAACACTTGTCCTCTAATCCTTAATAACACTGTTCTCGTAGTAGTAGTAGTAGTAGTAGTAATAGTAGTAGTAGTAGTAGTAGTAGTAGTAGTAATAGTAGTAGTAGTAGTAGTAGTACTAGTAGTAGTAGTACTAGTAGTAGTAGTAGTAGTAGTAGTAGTAGTAGTAGTAGTTGTAGTAGTAGTAGTAGTAGTAGTAGTAGTAGTAGTAGTAGTAGTAGTAGTAGTAGTACTAGTAGTAGTAGTAGTAGTAGTTGTAGTAGTAGTAGTAGTAGTAGTTGTACTAGTAGTAGTAGTCTTAAAACATATGTTGAGAGCCCTTAAAGTCTCTTAATGACACTTGTCCTCTTATCCTTAATAACACTGTCCTCGTAGTAGTAGTAGTAGTAGTAGTAATAGTAGTAGTAGTAGTAGTAGTAGTAGTAGTAGTAATAGTAGTAGTAGTAGTAGTAGTACTAGTAGTAGTAGTACTAGTAGTAGTAGTAGTAGTAGTAGTAGTAGTAGTAGTTGTAGTAGTAGTAGTAGTAGTAGTAGTAGTAGTAGTAGTAGTAGTAGTAGTAGTAGTACTAGTAGTAGTAGTAGTAGTAGTTGTAGTAGTAGTAGTAGTAGTAGTTGTACTAGTAGTAGTAGTCTTAAAAAATATGTTGACAGCCCTTAAAGTCTCTTAATAACCCTTGCCCTCTTCTGATATCACTTCTCGCCTCCTAATAATTTCACTCCGTCACTTCACTGCAAACCTCTAATCTAGGAAATCTAACTTAAGTCTGACTAGTCTTAATTACTTCAATAAAATAATCCTCGCCTTCAACATCTGACATAAAATCAACTTTAGACCAGCGGTTCTCAAAATGAGGTACCAACTTTGGAGGCGGAAAAAGTATGAAAACCAATGCTTTGGACTTTGTTTACTTTACATTCGATTAATAATAAATTTGTAGCAGTTTAAAATTTACCTAACCTCAAAATCTCAAAAATATTTTTCATACTTTGTTCAAAATTTCCGTTCATTTTCTTTTAATAACATTCTTCCATTTCTTCTATACTTCACTTCTTCTTCATAGTGCACCACAATTTTTTTTTAATTTCAAGTTGAAACTTTCAACTTTACCTACTTAACCTCGAAAATACTTCCCATAGCTCACTTTGCCAGGACCTATTTTCAAATCCAACTTGAGATTAGGATACTAACATCATCTAAGCTTGTTTCAGACCACTTGAAGCAGCAAAATAGCTTCCTTTAAACTTTTGTCCAGCTCTTCGTTGAATTTGACTAAAAGCCCGGCAGATGTTTTGAACTCACTTTTAGTCTCACTTACTTTACATTACCGAACCCAACCTCAATTTAACTACTCTCTATTTGCTAAGGCTTTAGGCTCTTCTTACCAATGGCTCTAGGTTCGAATCCTTGGTCGAGCTGGTTAAATACTCGCCAACTTCTATCGCCCTCCACATGCAGTAGATGAAAATTTTAAGAAAGCTACCAGTGGTGCATACACATTGCAAACAGGGTCAATTTGTGGTATCACAACGGGCATATACAGGGTGTGTTTTCTACAGAGGCAGCCACCGTAACCTATCTACCTACCCACGCACAGGATTTCATTTGACTATCAAAGAACTTTGTGTAAACATAAACGACATGTGAACAAAAATTTTTATAATATCACTTGCAGTTTCCTACGAAATATCGTCAACCTACTGGCTTTCATTTATATAGTTGCCATGTATTGTGAAAAACATTATTAGTCTCTCAACTTCTTTTAAAAGATTTAAAATTCTCATTCATTTTCATCTACTTTCCATGCTTCCTCTTCACTTTAAAATAACTAAAGTAAAAAATTTAGCACAACCAGTTTAAACAAATTTTACTTTAATTCGAGGCGACTATGCCCCAGCCTTCTATCCTTTATACCCCTCGAAATCCTTTCGTTTATCCTTTCAAAATAATTAAATAATCTTTTTTCGATTAAACTTTTCACGCAAACCAAACATTTGGCACTACTGGGTTACACAATTTTAATTTATTATTTGAAACCCACCAAGATTGAAACTATTGTCTATTATTCAGGGTTAATTTTTTTGAGCATTATGACATAAATGACAAATAACACTGTGCGTGAAATTTACCCTCAAAAATTCAGACATGGGGGGACCTACTGAGCGACTTTTCTATAGGTATACTGAGTTGAGATCCACCAGCCGTTTTGCTGGATTGGCTCTAATTTAAGAGAAATCCGACTTTGAAGTTTGCTCATTTGAGTCGAGTTCGTCGCTTAAGTCTTCGAACGTTTAAATGCTAATAGGTCCTAAGTCGTTCCGAATATCGCTTTACTGTCTTCGGCAAGTTTGTAGATATTTTAACGACCAACAAATTTGCTTAAGACACCAATCCATAAAAAACACATTCAAACTGTGTTTTCGACAAAAATGTCCCAAAAACCCCACTTTCGTCGAGGCATAAAAACAGTATAGCGAATCCTCGTGGAAAAAATAAATGCTTTTATATAGAGGGTTGGCTCCTGCATCTAACAAACTAAAAATTTTGCCTGAGAAACGCCCATAAAAGGCGTGGCTCGGCGTCAAAAAAACTCAATTAATCTCCAACTGATTTACACGATATGGATATCAAACGAAAGGTATTTATCATACCTTTCTTTTGATGTGCAACATTAGATATGTTAGATGTACTAATAAAAAGTTTTAAGCGAAACAAACATTTTTTTATAAAAATTTTTTGTTAACGGATTTTTTTCTCGAAAAAATCCATTACTAAGGTACAATGAGTTTGCCACCATATTGTAGCCTGTAAAATTATCTTTACAATGAAATATCTTCTTGCAATAATAAAGAAGAACCAGCGATACTGAATTTTTTTCTCTCATGACAACTCTGTCTCGTAGATCGCACTACTGGGTTACACATTTCATCTTCATCCCAAGTGACTTTACGTCTTCAATGTGCGACTTTCTTCTACCTTCATGCATGCTTCCTGTTAACTTTGAAATTATTTAAATTACTCTAATTTCTGTTGATGTAAATAAAAAATTGAATAGGCGGCTCTATGCCTCCAACCCTCGATCCTTTATACCCCTCGGCATGATTTCTCTTGCCTCTGAAATTATTGAAATTAATCTAATTTTTGTTAATGCAATAAAAAAAATTGAGCACTTCAGCGTTAAACTCATTTCACCTTCATTCAAGGTGACTTTACTGAATGACAAAATTATTTAAACAAATCTCCAGTACATGGCGTCAGCTGGAGATTATTTGTCATTATCCATTATTATCGGTAATAAAGTTATAATTTGCTCGAAATTAAATACGAGATGAGCGATACATTTCCCAAAATTCAACACACAACTAATCACAGCCAAACAAAAACAACAGCAGCACCAACAACAAATCAAAAACAATACCAACTCTAACAATGACAGCGTGAATATTCCACAACGTGAATTATTGATTTGCCATTTAAGTTGTCTAATTGTGTTTGTTTATTGCAATAATTGAATAAATAAACCAACACTGATTGCACAAAAGGCCGAAACAATTCCGCAGCTATGAAACGAAAAACACACATTTTTGCAAATTATCGACGAACGCACAAAAACCATATACAAAATAATTGCGCCTATTAATTCGTATGAAAAGCGCAAACTTTGCGGTTTACAAAATTACATCAACCAAAAAAAAACACACATGGAAAAATTGGAAGTTTCCGTTTCATTTTCCCATATTTTAGTATAAAAGCACATCACGCCCACTGACAGCACATCAGTGTTTCGACATATTAATTTGAAAACGTTTGACAGACAGGCGAACAACTGTGCGACACAATGAGAACTGCATTTGGACTGGCAACGCTGGCGGCACTAATTGCACTGGCAATGGTGAGCAGTGAGCCAAGATGTGTGTAAGAAATTTCACTACTTTTTTTGACGTCTCTCGACAGTGCGATCCCAAGGAGGACTTCGAACGCTTCAACAAGGCTTGCCTGGCCGAGGCACTGGTGACCGAAGCGGAGATGAGGCAATTCGTGTCGAACGGCATGAAGGCCTCCGATGCCAAGGACAACGTCAAGTGCCACATGAAGTGCATCCTGGAGAAGCAGGGCATCATGCAGGGCGGCAAGTACAATGAAGAGGCTGCCGTCAAAATGCTCAAAGAGATTCCAGCGCTGAAGGATCGCTATGCGGAAATCGAGAAGGCAGTGCAGAGTTGCAAGAACGAGAAAGGCGCCAACGACTGCGACACCGCCTTCAAGATTACAATGTGCATAAAGGAGCAAAAGTCTCAGGTCACAGCCTAGAAGGAAATTTTTTAAACAATAAACACATCCTTGCTGACATTTTGTTTCCTTGTTTAGTCGGCGCAATGGTTTGCAAATAAAAACCCATAAATATTAGAAAAACTATACCCAAAATATGATCATTAAAATAATAATATTATTATTATTATTAATTAATGGGATTTTTTGCAATTTTTTTTAGTAAGGTGAAAATATTTAAAGGACAGTTTGAGGTTAAGATGAAACAAAAGTGTAAACAAAATTTACCATTAATGGAAATACAATGAAAATTTGGTTAGTAAGATAAATATGAAGCATTCGATGATATTTTGGGTTAAAAGTTGAAGAAATATTCCAGGAAGGATAATAATCTTCTTAAGTTTAACCTTCTTAACTTTAATTCTTGTTTTTAAGTGCATCTGAACCTGTTAAGGTTCATCGTCTGTAGGTCACGCCTCCATATTTCAACAAGTAGATCAGTGGCAGATGAACTTCAACTGGTGCCGACTATATTTTTTGACAAAAAAAAACAGAGTCTCTTATTGAAACAGAGACGATTGGGATGACAATACTGTGTTCAGTGAAGGCGAAATCCCAGTCTTCAACGACGCGACGCACAGTGCTTCGACTCCATACAAAATTGCGGCAAAAATAGAAGGAGTGCGTGAAATTCGCTGAAAATTTGCATTCTAAGTCATTTTGGGCTGCTGACTTCAAAATTAGTGTGTTTTTCCAAAAAAAAAAATGTATATAGTTTAAAAAAAATCGAATATATGGTTATATATTATTTTATCATCACCGAGCCCAAACCGCTAGAGCTATAATGATGAAATTTGGTCAAAAGTTGTATTTTAGAAAGTCAACCCTTAAAAAGAAGAGATTTCAAAAACATCGACCTTGAAAGGGCGGAAAAGGGGTGGTGAAGCTTATATGGACGGACATTGTTTTTTGGTCGGATTATTTTAAAATTGTGTATATGTATACTAAAAAAGCAATAACAAAAGACGTATTTTAGCGTTTTTCTTAATTCGACATTTAAAGGGTGGAAAGAGGGCGGTAAAGTTGCGTAAAGGATATATTTTTTGTTTATTTTATATCCGTAGAGCTTAACATGGAGATGAGACAGGTGAATATGCAACGCAGCTCAATTTATAACGGCGAGACTATTATGAAAATTATTCTTCAAAATTAGACCTTCTTCAAAATTAGACATTGCTCCTTTTTTTAGAATATATTAGCGTTTAATCACATTTTAGCAAATAAATTCCATAATAATGAAAAAATTGAATAATGTGGCTCATAATGAGTTAAATAGGCGTGCCAAACCTATTTTTATAAAAAACATTCATAGTTCGTGGTATTGACTTGGATACACATTTTGGTCGCAATTTTAACTCAAGCGATTTCTGTAAAAAAATCAACATTAGTAGTTTCGAAAAAATTGAATATTTTCGAAAGACGCAAAAAGACGCAGAATTTTTTTTGCGGACTCATAAGAAAAAGGTCCATCTAAAAAGGTTATAAAAAGGATTTACGCCAGTTCACGCCATTCGATTTTAATTGCCTTTCTAAATTTAGTTATTTTTAATTTTCATTGGTTAAAAAACATTCATTTTTGAAAATTCGTACAAAAAAAAATTATTTAAGCTAAACAAAAAAAACCAATCAGCAGTCTCGCTCCTATCAATGTAGTTTTCATTTTAAAAGAAATTAGTAGCCTATCTACAACAACGCATTTTCTATAATTTTTTTTATACAAGCTTCTAAATTTCATTTTTCCCCTTCATAAATTTTTGTAAAAATATATCCGACTTTGAAAAGCTATATCTCCTAATCTCGACAATTTTTCGAGAAAGTATTTCGGATCAAGCTTAATTAAACAATTACCTTTAACACGATACTACTTTTGTCAAACTCCGCGATAATTTTTTTTCTTATTTTTGTCCATTCTCGAAGCACTGTGCGACGGATTGAAAACTGACTGTGGAACATTTGCGGGAGATTTCTCGGACACACTTTCACTAAACGAGTATTTTAGACTGCATGATAGATGTAGTGTCTTCCAGTGGCGTACACAGGATTTAATTTTGGGGGGAGGGAGGGTTTTGAGTACCACTTTTGCGCCGAATACCATTCGAAAACATATTTTGTACGAGCAATTTTTGTGTTTGGGAGATTTGAACCCCCCTCCCCTGTGTGCGCCACTGCTATCTTCCAAGCCGATATTTATGCTATCAACCAGGCCGAACACATAATCAAACAAATAAACTTAGAAAGAAGAAATGTGTGAACAGTTAGGCAGCAGTCAAAGCACTATAAATTCGAAATGCATCTTGGAACACTGAAATTTTTTGAAGTTAATCAAGAAGCACAACCAAAAAACCCCAAATATCTGTGTCTTGCAAACATTTTGGGTGAAAAATATAGTTTCAACTAGTAACTATTGGGTTCAAAATTTATGTAAGGAAACCCATCCAAAATGAAATCCTGTGTACGTCACTGAGCTCAACATCAAACTCTTCTGGGTGCTTGGTCACAGGGTAACAAGAGGGCAGATAAACTGACTCGAGTATGGTCGCAGCTGATGGACGCGAATATGGACTGGTCCAGGAATTCTACTCTGATCTATACAGAAGGACAATTGAGCACACCAACGACCCGTGAAACGCTCGATCTGACTGCAGGATCTCATACGCTCTGTCGCCGAGCACATCTGAAGTTAAAATACTTTTGAATAATTTTTTAAGTTCTAGGCTTCTTAGCTTTATTGTATTTTTATATCGTAGAATGTAAGAACCTATGTTCAGAGACTCAAGAAATTAAATAAAAAAAATGAACAAAAACAGGATTCTGTATCCTTTGAGGTTCAGCAGATCAGAATCACAGGTAACTCATCACAGATCAAAGAAAAGTTAAATGTGTAGAACTATGCACATTTGTAGGAGTTTTAACAGGGACAGGCTTAAGGACTACTGGGACTACTCTCACAGCTTTAATGATGAGAAGGAAATAGAGTCTGTGCAGCATTTTCTCTGTTAATGTTCCGACCTTCACATCATACGACACCACTTCGGAGTTAGAAGTTTTAAGAAGTGTTCATGGTAGGCCTTGAGCCACTGGGATATAACGTCAGGTTCAAACGAACTTTATTTAGATTTAAACCACTACAGAACACAGAAAAAGATGGGGTTCAGTCAAATTCCCTATCAATAACATTCCGTTGAGGCCTTCGACTACACCGTGCGACAGCATTTTTCACACCGGAAAAAATCCATATGGGCGTGAAACTAGACCCAAACATAGTAATACTGCGTACTCGGTTTTTCATTTCTACATCCTTTGTCCTTTTAAAAGGACTTCAAAATTTTGAAGGGGATAAAAAATAAAAAACATAAAAAATACTTAACCTCGTTTGAAAATGGCGATATGTATATCAAATGACAGAGGAAAGGCTCAAGAATTTAAATAAAATTAACTGTTTATCTATTTGTAAAAAAAGGATATGAAAAACGTCATTTGAAAATTTTAATCCTTTATATCTTTGACAATTTATATAGAATTTTCTTGAAAAGTAAGTATGTTGAAACCCAAAATCTCCTTGATCACGTATCAAAATTTTATTATTCTCGCTGCATTGATTCATTTTTAGTTACTAAAATGGATAAAAATTGGGTAAATAAATAAATTGGAATTTTTGTACTTCATTAGAATTGCAGCTTCCGCGTGTTTTTTAATAACTTTTGAACCAATGAAGTTAGAGAGTTGTTTTTAATTTTTATCGCACCGTGTTATTATTAATTGGGATAAGGATTAATTAGGATATAAGTAAAATGCCTGTCTTACCTAACCTAACCGATTGCCTGAACCAAAGCTGCTTTTGATTTTCCACATTCTTAAGTCTCTTTTAGTTTGTGGAGCCCACAGTATACAAAAGACCAGATTTTGACACGGCTTCATATATTTTCATAAATAGAAAAAAACATGACACATACTTTGTCGAAGGATTTCTCTATTGCATTAACCCAAAACTCCTCAAATCGTTCTCCGATTCATTGAAGTTCAGTCCACACTCTTGAATACTTTTTAATACTTACTTTCGCTGGACAAAAATTATAATGTTAGATGTGCTGCCACCAATACAGTTACATACAATTTCCTAGAATTTTCTTGGAAATTTAATTTTTATTTAAAACCCACCAAGATTGAAACTATTGTCTATTATCAACTTGTGGCATGCAACAGAACTGACTCTTAAATGCCGATGTTTTTGTAACTAAATAAATAAAATAAATAAATAAAATAAATTATTCAATTACTTTAAATTTAACTAAATTTAACTAATTTTAACTAATTTTAATTTAATTTTTTGAGCATTATGACATAAATAATTTTTCAAATTTCCCTTCTTTTGTCTTACAAAAAATAGGCCGTCGTTCTACCTGGTTCACTTTAACCATTTCGCTACATGTTTTGACTGAGGAAATCTAAATTTAAAAATTTATCGATTTAATCTTTTGTGTGGTTATATCAGCCACATTCCATAATAATTTTTTACATTTTTATTATTATTATTTATTATTATTATTTTATTATTATAATTATTATTTTATTATTATTATTATTTTATTATTATAAGGAATATTTCTTTATTTGTTTCAGCTCATATTTAAAAAAAATTATCTAAATTTAAGTAAAAAGTCAAACTAAAGATTTTTTTAATTTTTTCTGCTCCTTCTTTCTTTACTATGTTAAGATATAACATTCAACAAACGTGTTTTATTCTCTCTTTTAAACTTAATTATTCAGTTTATTAATTTTTTATTTTTCCTAAAACTTGAAACTATTTCAAGGACCAACAAAAAAATGTATGCTTGTAACCATAGAGGGTTCAGACGTCCCCAAAATAGCATGTGGAAAATGGCAACAAAATAGCGAAAGGGTTAATCATTTCACTATGGTGGAACCTAACAATCGGGTCAATTGTCAGGATCATCTGGTTGTCATAGGTCACTGCTTTTCATGCTAAAATGGTCAACTTAATTCCTCGAACAAAAGACTCTTGTAAAGCCAATTGCAATGATAAAGAAGAACCATCAATACTGCATTTTTTTTCTCATGACAACTCTGTCTTATAGATTGCCACACCACACGCAGTTTAGTCTGTTGAATGTGAATATTTATTGCTCATTTCTTTAGTTTGTTTTCCAAATTATTGTTTCACTTCATTTAAAGTTAATTTTCGTTGCTACTTTTCACATACTTAATCCCTTTGCATACTTCAATAATCTCACAATTCTTTTTAAAAAAATGTGCCTTTCAGTTCCGCCAACATCCGGGTAATTTGAATTCTGTGCAATTAACACCGGCTTCTATCAATAATTAAAAATACCCAAATTATAAAAAGGAAAATTCCGCATCTGTAGGCAGCCAATGCGCCGCCTGCAACTGGCAATTAGCAGTCGAGTGCCGCTCAAAAATTCTACCAAATTATTATTTATGAGCGTTAATTATTATGTAGAGGCCACGCCAACTGCACCGCACACACACACACACACACACACACACACACGTAGTAAACACACGCCCAGCAATTACAAAGAAGTTGAAGTACGAGAAGGAAAACTATAAAGAAGTTAAAAGCAATGCGCGCCACTGCAGAGCACAGCTTATACAACACAATTGCAGTTCCCACCAGCCGACAGCAGTTCACAGATGACAACAACAGCAAAGTGCGGAGGGAAATGGAAAATTTAAATAAATTTTAAACTAGCCGACAGAAGGCAGCGGCCACCAGCAGTAGTAAAATTTTCAAATGCTAGTAAATTTCGCCATAAAACCCAGCGACAGTCTCGACTGATATATGAGCGTTGTATATGGTTTATGTTGGGCTGTATTAACAACTGCAACGTGCAACTGCAACAGTTGATTTCGCCTTTCTAAACTGTCCCCTCTTTGTTGCATCTTTGTGTATTTTCTAAATATTTGCTTTTTCATTTGATCCCAAGGCGAGTGTGTGTGTGTGTGTGTAGAAATGAAAACGTGTACCCGCACAAATTTTGCCTATTTACCAAAATATTAACCCCCGTTGCCCTTTTCATATATAAATGTATGAATGTGTGTATTTTAAATTCGCCTGCACGCACTTACCCACTCGTCGACTCGTCTCACTCCATGTCGTACGCACGCGTGACGGCCCGTGTGGCTGGGCGACACTTGCATGTGACAGTCGTAGTGGGACCCTCTCTACTCTTCGGTCTGTCATTCTGTGCCGCAAAAACTCCGCTCGACGATCATAAAACCATAAAGTGCACCGTCTACCAACAACTTCCGCCTGTCCTACACATGTCTCCCCCTACGTGCTGGCAGTGCAGCGTTCCTCAATTGGAAATGTAATTTTTCAAAAGTTTGTCATCAAATCTCACTGGCAGATCGTTAGCATCAGATAGAGTCAATCATGGGAGTGCAATGGGCAATGTACGATGTGGGCGTTGATGTGTCGCTTGCGATATGGAAATGTGAGAAAATTATGGCACTTTGAATTGTTTCGAAACCAAATAAATTGGATTTGGAGAAAATCCAAATAATCTTAAAAATTTTAAACGATATGAAACACCCGGTAGTAGTAAGTTGGATTATGATGAGATTGTGTGTGCACCCGGTTGAGGGAATTTGGTATTTGTAGCTAAGTTAGGTTAGGTTAGGTTACGGAAGGGGTGTGTGCGGCAAGCACTTCCACTCGAAGACCCTGTTGGGTCCATTGTGAATCCCTTCATTTTCGGAGGAACCGGTGCCTTTCTCTATCTGTTGGGATCCCTGTAGATCCAGGCGGGATCTTTTGGGAACCATTTGGTCTTGGCGAGGAAATTGTGTAGATCGGTAATCTGTGCGTCTGCTACTTCCGCGAGCCCATCAAAGAACCTTGCCCCAAGAGTCTGGAGCCGTCGTCTTTGTAGTGATGGGCAGTGGCATAGCAGATGCTCGACTGATTCTACTGCATCCTCGTCTCCGCAGCTCCTGCATAAATCGTCGGTCGCCAAACGCCATTTGCATAGCATGACACCAATGGCGCAGTGACCTGTGATTACCCCCGTGACCATGCTTATAGCATGCTTGTCGAGGAGCAGAAGGCTCTTAGTTTTTCTCGCGTTGAGCGCCGGCCACAGGGTACGTGCAATTCTGCAGTCGCACCTAGTTGTCCAGGCTCTATTTGTAGCTCGTGTGAGCCACTCCCCAATTGAACCCATCGTAGCAGAGATCGGTGGTAGGACCGTGTTGACCGCCTCGCTGGCTGGCATCGCTGACCCTGCACGGGCTAATTCGTCCGTCTGCTCGTTCCCTTCGATATTGCTATGTCCGGGAACCCAGCACAGACGGACCCTGCACTGTCTTATGCCACCCAGTGCTTTCCGACAGTCTAGTACTACGTTTGATTTCACTACGGTGGATTCAATTGCTTTTAGCGCAGCCTGGCTATCAACACAAATGACGGCCACACTAAGTGCCGAGTTTTTTATGTGCTGCGCTGCTTTCATGATGGCGAAAACTTCCGACTGGAAAACGCTGCAATAGTCTGGTAGTCTGTACGACCAGTAGACATTTTGCGTTCCGCAGTAGACACCCGCACCGGTCCCATCCTCTGTCTTCGAGCCGTCGGTAAAGTAGACTCCCGCGGAGTCTTCCACCTCGGGCTGTTGCCAGTTGTCCCTGGAGGGATAATCGATGGGGATCTTCAATTTGAAGTCGCTGCGCTTTACCAGGAAATCAGTGGCCTTATCTAGAAGACCTTTTCCGGTAGAGATAGTCATTAGAGCATTCAGAATGCTGGAATGTCCGTAGTTGCCTGGCTTTAGCTGGTTAGACTCCCTCAACCTGAGGATTGCCTTTGCTGCGCTGGCCTTTACGAACAAGTCCACTGGGGGAAGGTGCAGAAACATTTCCAGGGCCATCCGTGGAGCGCTTTCTGCCGCCCCTGTGATTGCCAAGATGGCAAGCCTCTGCACTTTCTCCAGATTGCTTCGGTTGCTCTTTTTCTCCATGGCTGGCCACCATACATGAGAACCATAGGTAATGATGGGTCTGATTGCCGCAGTATACATCCAATGTTGCTAAGTTACGATCTTCTATCTTCTAGTAACGAGCAGAGAAACAACTCATGTGAGACACCAGGTTGAGGGAGCCTGGTACCAAGACGCATTCAGCGCCGAAAACGAAGATTAAAAACTAATCGATTTAGGTAGGATAAGTCTAAGGTTGGTGTTGCTGTTGATACTAGAAAACCCAGAACCCATTTGTCTATCATTTGGTGATTTTCAATTGAACCAAATCGAAGATTCTTTGACTTCCTTTAAAAAAAATATTAAAACGAAGATTAAAAACTAATAAAGTTGGGTAGAACAAATCTAAGGTTGATCTTACTGTTGATACTAGAAACCCCAGAGCCCATTTGTCATCATTTGGTGATTTTCAATTGATCCAAATCAAAGATCCTTTGACTTCCTTTAAAAAAAGATTAAAACGATGATTAAAAACTAATCAAGTTGGATAGAACAAATCTAAGGTTGGTGTTGCTGTTGATACTAGAAAACCCAGAGCCCATTTGTCTATCATTTGGTGATTTTCAATTGAACCAAATCAAAGATCCTTTGACTTCCTTTTGAAAAAGATTAAATCGAAGATTAAAAACGAATCAAGTTGGGTAGGACAAGTCTAAGGTTGGTGTTGCTGTTGATACTAGAAAACCCTGAGTCATCATTTGGTGATTTTCAATTGAACCAAATCAAAGATCCTTTGACTTCCTTTAAAAAAAGATTAAAACGAAGATTAAAAACTAATCAAGTTGGATAGAACAAGTCTAAGGTTGGTGTTGCTGTTGATACTAGAAAACCCAGAGCCTATTCGTCAACATTTGGGGATTTTCAATTGAACCAAATCAAAGATCCTTTGACTTCCTTTTGAAAAATATTAAAAAGAAGATTTAAAACTAATCAAGTTCGATAGAACAAATCTAAAGTTGGTGTTGCCGTTGATACTAAAAAAACCCAGAGCCCATTTGTCTATCATTTGGTAATTTTCAATTGAACCAAATCAGAAATCCTTGGACTACCTTTTGAAAAAGATTAACTTTTTATGTGTTCTTTCTTTTAATGTTCTGTTTCATTCGTTGCCCTCAGAATAAAATTTTATACGAAGGTATTCGTTTCTGAGTGCATTTATTCCAATGACCCTTAACTTCATTAGTTCGTATGAACCATTGAACCATTTCCATTGAAGACTATCTGTCTACGTGTTATTGCCAGTAAGTAAGACTACGCCCGACTATTCAAACCTCTTAAATGTTGCCTCACATGAGGGCCGAGAGTCTTTAATCATGCGCTCAGCTAATGCCAATCGATTTCCAATTTTTCACAATTAATCTCGCCCAAACATTTGTACAACAACTCAAAATCCTATAACAACAACGTTCATGTTCCCATCTTTCTAACAGCGGGAACTCGTATCGAATCGAATTGCGCAGCAAACTCACTCACAGCCGGCGCGTTATCCTGTCGCCTGCCTGCAGCCAATGCAATCGGCAACATTTCGGCGACGTTAACAATTGCAACACGATATGTGTCGCAGCGCACAGCGGGACGCGGGGAATTTGTCACCCGCGGCCCAGCGCCAAATGTCAATGTCGCCGCATAAAGCGGCATCAATTTGACACATGAACATGTCTAATGATGGGAATGACCGGTCGGGCGGCCATCTAATGCGCATCGATAAAATGCAAACTGTGAATTGCATTGCAGCAATTGGCCGACATTGGCGTCACTGGTCACCCGCTGTTTTTTGACTCCGGCCATTAGGCGAGTGCAGCTCATAATTGTGCGGCGCCGTTCGCACTTGCTGCCACCCCTCCTGCTCGCAGCGACTTTCCTATCACGTGCGATAAGGTTTCGATTGTGCGAAAAGTGTTGCATTGTGCCGACATTAGCGGCCGGAACATGCGTACCGCGCTCGCATTAACGCTGTCACAATGAGTTGCTGCATTTGTCTGGGACGGGCGGAGGGGTGGCGCACGTTGGTCATGGTTCGGTTGGTGTCCTCGGAATTAGTTCGGGTACCTTCAGTTTTTGGTGTTTATATTGGAAATCAAAGTGAATGGCTAATTGTTGGGATCGTTGCGACAAATGTTCGCGTTTTTGGTTTCGGTGTTTGAGTGGTGTTGGCAGGGATTTGAAAATGTGTGCAGGAAATACAACAAAATGTGGCGAAAATACTGAATGCGAACAAGGACAATGAACAATGAACTGACGGAGAACGTTTGAAAAATTTACTATCTCCTTTGTTGAAAAATCAACGAAACAAAGGCGACCGATTTCAATGGAAACTGTCAGTGGGTCATTGAATTCGTATTGGTTTGTACTAAAGTGTGGGTTTTTTGTTTTAAATCAAAGCGTATATATTCAAAAATATGTGTACAAAATTTTAAGTCAAAATTTCAAAAATTGACTAGTTACAACGGTATGAAAATTTTAAAAGATACATGATTTCATTACAAGAGAAATGGACTCAAAACTTTAAACGCGTTTTTCTCGAAACGACTTTTTTTGAACTGGCGGCATCAATAACTCGAACAATTATGAACCGATTTCTAAATTTTTTTTTGTTTTGTTCGTCTTAGTAGTGGTTAAGGTTAAGCGTAGCCGATTTGGAAAATTTTGTTTTTTACTATTTTTTAAACTGTCTCAAAACCAAAAAAAAAGGTCGAAAAAATGGAAATATTTT
Organism: Melieria picta; assembly: GCA_964056695.1. Classification (NCBI taxonomy): domain Eukaryota; kingdom Metazoa; phylum Arthropoda; class Insecta; order Diptera; family Ulidiidae; genus Melieria; species Melieria picta. The sequence goes on from OZ057400.1 coordinate 119,042,513, forward strand.
CAATCGGTCGCCATTTTGTGAAAAATCACAATAAAAAAAAAAACGGCTACGTACAACGATAACTACATTCATACAGATTACAATAAATTTTTTTTTTTTTTTCAGAGTACCGGTTTTTGAGAAATCGATGCTGCCATGGAGGGGGAATTTTTTTCAAGCGCTACGGGATCATCTCTATTGTTTAAACTATTTAATATTTTTTAATAAAAATTTGTGGAAATATTATTAGATGTGTGCTTAATAAAATAAAAAAAACCCGATCCAAAAATTCCTATATTTACTCGGTCAAAAAAATGTTTAAAATCCCCCTTAAGTGGAACATATACCATACCATATACAAGCTAAACAACAACTACTAAGAAGAAAAAATTAAGAAAAATACTCTTAAAGGTCCTTTTCCTTGAAAAGCCCGTGAAACAAAAGCGAAGACTTTCAAATAAAACTGCCAGTGGGTCGTTAAATTTTTATTGGTTTGTCGAAGAGTTGGAAGTTCTTTTAAATGTATTTTTCCTTTACAAAATCAACAAAACAAAGACGAAAACTGTCAATGGGTCATCGAACCCCTTTTAGTTTATCGAAGTGTTGGAGATTTCTTTTAAAATATTTTTACAACTATCAGACCTCCATGCAAATTCAATCAAACACTGAGCTTTGAGGGACTGAATTGATTGGAATCGTATATAATCTAAACTAAAACTATTACATTTTCCTTTACAAAAACAACAAAACAAAGGCGACAACTGTCAATAAAAACTGTCAGTGGGACATCGAGATTTCTTTTAAAAGTCCTTTACCACTGTCCGACCCCCATACAAATCCAATCAAACACTGAGCTTTGAGGAACTAAATTGATTGGAATCTTATATAATCTAAACAACAACGACATTGTTTTCTATAGTTAGTAAAATATAGATTAATGGATGAACCATAAAAGGGGAAAATCATCCATCCAGTTGTACCAGTTGTGGCTCTGAGAAAAAAGTGTTGGAGCTGAGTGATGCTCATCTTCGTTTAAAAATGTATTAATTGGAGGAAACCCTATTACCTCCGACCGCAAGTTGAAAAGTACCTTCAATTGCATATAAAAACATTCGGGAACCCTTGAATAAGTTGGAATCAGTCAATACTTAAGACTGTGGTTCAAGGTTATAATTCTAGAATTCCAGAATGAGCTGAAAATAATCTATGCCTGAAAATATGGTTTAAGGTTTAAGGACCTTACGCCAGTCCTCTTTAAAAAAAACTGCAAAGATCGTAGTAGAAGTTAAAGTAGTTTTTGCAGTGTAAAGCATCAAAAGGAGCTACTTTGGGCATTGATGATAAGTTTTTTAAAGTTCAAAGGCGCACACAAGGGGGTTAAAACCTTCCCCAAGCAGAAAAATCGCTGGTACAAAACATTGTTTCAGAAGGTATTCGGCTCAAAAGTTGTACGCAAACCCCTCTCCCCCTAAATGAAATCCTGTGTGCGCAACTGGATAGGTTTGTACCATAGTTTTACTGTTTTTTTATTCTACATTAAAAATTAGTCAAAGTCAGGGAAGACTTTCTTTCAGAAAGCAATGCCATATACCTAAGTTATTTACAAATAACAAAAAACCTCAATAGAGCATTTTTTTCTTCCTTGAGCATTCTAGAGTAAACTTTATAAGACAAACTTTTTTTTAAACTCCTATTGGTCTGTGAGATCGAAAAAATATTATATTGTTGGTGACCGCAAATAAAAGAAACACGTCCGTCTCGGAAAACTTTCACAGTTGAAATTCATTAAAAAAAGGGAGAAATAAACAAGCAAAGACCAGTTGGAAAGTGAGATTTGAATGTATTGAAATGGAATGGAATGGACTCGTTACAATTTGAATTCCAGAGAAATAGGGAATTCAAACAGTTTTGTAGGTTTTCCAAATGGGAATTGGGAATCAATGGGAATTTGTTCGACATATACTTTTTATAATTCCATAGGAATAGGGTCTTCAAACCGGTCCCATTGGAGAGCATGCAGCTAAAATAGGCCTTCACTTTAATACAGCTGACACATCTGTGAGAACCCGAACGAGAAAAAAATCATTCATCACTTAAGCCGTGCCTGTTCAGCTTTATTAAGAAGAAAGTGGACGACACTAGAGAAGCCATTGTATCAAAATTTTTAAACACAGTGAAGTGTACTGTGGAACTCTACTCGCCTTTAGTATCCTTTCAGAGTGTAAATAGAGTTCACATAGTCCAGAAGACAACACACCATGATTTACCGGAATACTGGTAGGAACCTACGCACTAATTGGATGTCGGAACATCGCCACTGGAACCAACGAACCAGGTTTCTCAAATCGTTTCTAAATAGTTTTATAGAGTTTTCAAACAGAATTTTGTATTGGAATTTGTGAGGATTGTGTTCGTTATAATTTGAGTTCCAGAGAAATGGAGTTTATAAACTGTTATAAATTGTATGTAGATAGGGGTTTCCGAACTGTTGATCTCCGATAAAATGAGATACTCAACTAAGAATTGCTGTATCCATTAAAAAGTATTTTGTTTTCTTTTTTTTAATTTACTTTTATTTACGTATACGACTGTAGGTCTCTTGCCCCAGTTTTCCCCATTCACTTGAAATGTGTATTGCAACACATGTTGGAAAAATCAATGTTGCATACACACTTTAAAAAAAACGGGTGAAATATGTGGTATCACAATGGGCCTCTTGGGCCTCCGAGTGTGTCCCTTACAGAGGCAGCCACCATAACCTAACCTACGTAGACCACTTAAACCTTTCGACCCCAAAGTTGCCTGAGAACCACTTCACCTATTTGTCATCTTATAGCAAAAACTACGATTGACTTATGGGTTTAATTTAAGTAGGCACCAACAAAATTAATATTTTTAGAAATGAATTCAAAGCAAATTACAAACATTTTACTGTAATCCCCAAAATAATTTCCAATAATTTGCAGCGATATCAGGGAAAGTTTGTGTTCTAATTGAAGTCTACGTATTGGGCGCGTTTGATCAAACCCCGGTTTCTTTAATAATGATTAAATAAAATTAAAAATTGATAATTTTGTATTTTTCCATAAATATTAGATAATTTTTCTGTAATTAAAAAATATTTATACAAAATTTATTTAAGCCGTTTTAAGCTAAGATTGTTCAAAAGTAAACTAGCTCTAGAACTCTAACAAAGAGGCGTGGCGACTTCAAATTTCGTGTGCACAATTCTTAGGCAAGTGTTTCATTATTTAAATACCAAAAAGTAGTATCGAGACACAGGGTAAAATTCGGGGTTGAAAGGGTTAAGTACTTAAAAATTAAAATTTTTAAATAAATTTTAAATAAATTTTAATTTAATTCTGAAGAACATAGTTCACAAATAAACTTATCACCCGATCTGAGAGACCGATTTGCTTGTTCGAGTTTCACAAAATTGTTTGTGGATGTGTGGATTAAATGCTTCGTCGTTACCGTCCCAGCACGTTTCGTCCAATTCAATGGTCAATGGGTTCATTGCTAAAAACACTGAAGTCCTTTTGTATGAAAATTTCAACATCCAAACGTCTCTATTGAAGCCATCAATGACTGAAACCATTGTTATTTGCTATTTTCTAATACAAAAATGGATTCAATTCTTACTCAAGCAAGGACGAAACAATGAGATATGTGTTGAACTCTTAACAGAAAAAAATCCTCATCATTAGACTGCATAAGAGAATAGCTAACATTAGAGTAAAGTTGTGCTCTTTGACGCCATAAAACATATGAAAATTATGAAACATGAAAATCCCTACGAACAGTGCTTAATAAATTTTACAAGTAAATATGTGCAAAGTTTCTGTCATGCAAACAGCAAATTGCCGCTGCGAACAAATGCCGCACGTATGCGCCGGCCGCACGTACCCAATTAGTCAACAAATCCCGAAATACTTATACGAGTATGCACACATTCTCACATGTGCACAAACAACAAAGCAACGCAAAGTAAATAACAATCGAACAGTAACAAAATAATGCGAACAAATATTGCAGGAATGCTGTCGAAATGCAGCGACCAAAACTGCGGGCAGCCACTTGCTGCATGCAATTTTTCACAACATTAAGCTTTAGAGAAAATAATAGTGGCAAATGCCTGCGTGACTCTCCCCTCTCCCCCCCCCCCCACAACAGCGACGAACAATAAAAGCAGAAATCGTGTGACCAAACGCCGGAATTGCAGCGAAGTTTTGCGGTCGAAAATGCACGTTCGATGCTTTTAATCAATTTTTACCATTCATTGCACACACACACACACATAAATATTTCTATTTGTCGTCGTTAGGGCAACGTTCGGCATTCAACATTGCACAAAAATACTTGTATATGTGTGTGTATGTGTGTGTGTATGTGTTTGTGTGCGTGCGTAGTTAATGCCAGTTTTTGCATGCGGCCGAGGGATGATTGCATAATATTAAATGGACTTTTTACCCTCGAGCCGTTTTGCATTGAGCGTCGCAGCGGGCAACGATTTAGTCTGTCTGTGAGGCAAGGGCAGGGCCACGGGCCCTGGCCAGGGCCGGGGCTTGTCATGTCAATTTCAACATGCGTCAATTGTCGACATTGCCAATAAATACACTTTGATTTATTAAATCGATATTGAAATTTTCTTTCTTCCCCTTTTTTCTTGACATGTTTTTTTTTGGGTGCCGCTCTGTGCTGCTTCAAAGCGAAACAATCGCTGTCGACTGACTGTCTTTGGCTTTGTCTTTGACGTCTGTTTGGCGTAGTGTGTTTGTTAGGCCATTGACAGTTGTTGGCATTCACATGTCAAGATTAGCGGAAATTTGTTGACTTATTGTTGAAATTTTAGCAGCGACCGACAAGCATACTCAGTCGATTACCTTTTCCTGGCTCTATCTTTCTCCTTGGGTGACTAGACAGAAAATTGGATTAAAATTACTTTAAATTTAATAAGCTGCAAGGCTTACAAGTCGAAAAATTATTGTCATATGGAGCTCATAAATCACACTTCGAATGGAAACTGTTGCAGTGAAAGCCCGACATGGATTTGAGTGGCTAGTAAAATGCTTAAGGCGAATGCAACCAAAGTGCATTCGAACTAAAGGAATATTGAGAGATGAATTGGATGAATTGAATACGAAAGATATGCAGTGAAAGGAGAAACGAACAATAGTGGAGGTAAGGTTGAAACAGAGATTCGAAGTGTGGACAGAATAGAGCAAATAAGGCTTGGTAAAAGCTTTAAGTTGAAATACTTGAATTGATATTCGAAGATCGATTGTCTTTGACGCTCAATCGAAAAAGACTTAACACTAGAGTGCCCGACAATCTGACATACCTAAAATGCCCATATGTAGTAATTTTGACTACATTATTGTTTACTGACTTTTTTTTAATTTTATTGGTTTTTAAGTAGCAAATGTGAATAAATGTACACGAGATTAAACTAAAATAAGCATTTAGTTTTTATTTTTTTATGGTTTACAAAGTAGATTCATTTAAAAAAAATAGCGTACTTATGTGTACATAAATGGGATAAAATGGAAGAAATTTGGAATTTGTAATTTTTTTTACAATATTTTTAATTTATTTATTCCATTTAGCTTTAAAAATTAATAAAAGTCACGTTAGATATTTTTTTAGAAAGCGTTGCAACAAAAGTTATTTACAATAAAAGACCTCCATGTAGTCAAAATTACTACCTTGGGCATTCTAGTGTTAAAAGTCAAGTGAGGTTGGGATTTTGGACTTAAGATTTAAACAAAAGTGCATTCGAGGGACATATGGATATGAATGGATCAGTCGGTCATGCAGAAATAAAAGAAGAGGACATTTGCTGAGCATAGATTTAAACTGCAGACTCGATTAGGGATTTAAGTCCTAAAGGATGGCAAAAGTTGTAAAATTGGATCAACATTAAAAGATCGTTAGCTTTGATTCTCAATCGGAAACAGAGCTTTAAAGTTCTGTGAGGTTGGGATTTAAGACTTTACTTATGATAGTTTTAAAGAAAGGATAATAATTCCAGGAGTGAACAAAATGCATTGGATTTACTCGTAATGCAACAAATTATTTAAATATTTAAGATATGCAATGAAAATATATGGAGACAGTGGCTGAGCTGCGGATTGAACAGGGAGTCGATTCAATTGTACATTGGCTCAATCGAGGAATAGAGGTCAGAGACTAAAGTTAATATTTAAAAATTGAGTGAATTTAAAGCTTATTCGAAAGCTGATTTGGATTTGACTTGGACGCAACTTGAGATGGATAGAGGGAAGAGTATTAACCCATTAAGCCCTGAGCGTTGCGTTTGCGCAACGTTTGGGAATTTCGCTATATTAAGTAATTAGAAATGATCGTTTTAGATTCTGCCATACTCAAATTTCAAAATTATTTAAATATTCATACGTTTTTTTCGATCCAAAGTCAAAGGTTTTTTTTTGCGAATTTTTGAAATTCAATCAAATAAAAATAAGTTTTGAAAATTTTTTTTTTTATTTTTTAAACAAAAAATATGCTTTAAGTTTTGTGTTGCGCGAATGCAACGTTGGGCCTAAACACTGCCAATTTTCATACAACGCAACGCGTGAAAATGTCAAAATCCAAGCAGCTGATATTTTATTGGCACATTTTATTTTCCGCAAATGTTTGATTTTGTTTATTTGTGTAATGTTTGCGAAAAACATGACCAAAAAAAACATGGTATGAATTTTTTGCTTGATTTTTTTTCTTGATTAGGTCAATTAATAAGATTGTGTAAAATTTTATGGAAATCGCACAAGCCTTTCTGGGGTCAGGTTTTAATGGGTTAAGGATGCGACCAAACTACGCTAGTTCCAAAGAAGTATGGAAAGATATGGAAGAATTTCAAACATGAAATAAGAACGAGAAAGAAGAAGGTGACCAAGCTTACGTTTAAACTTGGCTGAGGCTAGTACCACTACGGTCCATTTGAACTAAATAAGCATGAAAAGGTATGGAAGTATTTAAAACCAGCACATACAACTTAACTTAAGTCTAACTTCAGATTTCATTAAAGTAAATACGGCAAACTAAAGAAACGTTTAACACTAAAAAGACCATTGCCGTCATTTTGAAGATTTTTTATTTTTAAATATCTATATTTTCTTTAGTATTTTTATCAACTTTTGCTCTGGTGACTTTTATTTTTTTATCGTGAAAAATTTTATATTTTTTTTAAATATATTTTGTGAAAAACTAGCCTAATCCTATGTGCACTTTTTGAGATATCAGCTATGATATATCAGGATATGATATATAGTCTTTGTAGGTATGGAGAACTTGTGGTCTTTCACTGTTAAACTAAAAAGACATTGAAAGAACTTGAACTTGCGGTCTTTCTAGTGTTAAACTAAAGAAACATTAAAAGATATGTAAAAGTTGAAAACATAAACAAGGAATCAGGGAGACGATAGTGATTGAGTTTAAGCCTAACTTAGTGTCGAAAGACTAAACAAGAAATGGAGCAGTCAAGTTGACTGGGGTCCGTTTGAACTAAAGAAATATGGAAAATTGAAGAGGAATTTAAAACCTGCGCAATAAACAAGAAAGAATAAGACTTAAGTATAATTAAGTCTAAGACTTAAGTCTAAGATTTATTGAGGCTTATGAGACAAAATTATATTTAAACTAAAAAAAAAAGTATATGCACAAAATTATGATAAAACACGCGCAAAATTCAAAAAAATCAAAATGTCATTATTCTCGCTTCATTGATTTTGTATCTTTTTATTTTTTAAAATACTGATACTCAAATAATTTAGAATTTTTGTACTTCATTAGAATTGCAGCTTCCGCTTTTTTTAAATAACCAATAAAGTTAGAGTAATGCAATTTTGACACTTGATCAAGGAGATTTTGGATTTTAACATACTTACTTTTCAAGAAAATTCTATATAAATTTTCAAGGATATAAAGGATTAAAATTTCCAAAGGACGTTTTTCATATCCTTTTTTTACAAATAGATAAAAACTCAATTTTATTTAAATTCTTGAGCCTTTCTTTTTTCATTTGATATACATATCGCCATATTCTAACGAGGTTAAGTATTTTTAAAATTTTTTTTATTTTTTATCCTCTTCAAAATTTTGAAAGGACAAGGAAAGGACATCCATTGTCCTTTTAACAGGACAAGGGATGTAGAAATGAAAAACTGAGTACGCAGTATTACTATGTTTGGTCTCTAGTTTCACGCACATGGATTTTTTCCGATGTGAAAAATGCTGTCGCACGGTGTAATCAATTACTAAATTAGATTACAAATTTGGATCATATTTATCTACGCATTGCACAGTGATTCGACTCCATACAACTGCGGGACAAAATTAGAAGGAGTGGTCCGTTCTTCATAAAATTTGGTATACTAGTTAACCATGGTCTGCTGAAGTGAAATCTCCATTTTGCTTTTCTTAAACTTTTGTAGTTTGGCAATGCCTGAGACTTAAGTTTGCAATTTTCGTCATTTTTGGTGAGCTATAGCACAAACACAAACAACTTCAACATTGGTAATTGCTAAGAGTAACAGAAATTGTCTAAGGACCCTTTAGTTTTGCAATAAAAACGATAATAATAGACGTATGTTTTGCTTTTTTGCAGTTTTCTCAATTTTTCATGCTGATTGCATACTTTTAGGGATAAATAAAATAAATTGTGTCGAAAAATAGGTGTTAGACCACTTTTCAAATTGAATTATTTTCTGAGATCGGAAGATATCGGAGGATATAATTACATTATCCGACGAAGAAAGAATGCTTCTTAAAATAAAAAAAAATCCAGGAACATACTTTCACATACTTTTCAGATATTTTCCTCTAAGTTTTGCTAATTTTCAGATTTTTAATTTAGAAAAATATTTTAAATTTAAAGTGAAGTAAAAACTTCAGTTTTGTAAATTTTGAAAAAACATTAAAAGCGAAAATGACAACATCATTTCTTAATCTATATTTAAAGTTTCAGTAACTTGTTGGCAACCATGTATTTAACAAATTTTTTTACTTAATAGACTAAAAAACAGAAAATATGTGTTTACAATTTTTTGTGAAAAAAGTTTCGACTTTGAGCAGCTCTTGCAATTGCTCTAATTATTTTTTCGCACAGATTCTTTTGGGTTTTCTTAGTTGGAGGTTTAGTTTTCAAATGACATCAAAATTGTTAAATTCTGAGACTATAAATTTTTTGAATTTTAAGAAGTCGAAAGATGCATTGGTATTATGTTTGCAAGCCTTCTTAGGAGCTAAAAGGTTAATTAAAGACTAGTTCCAGATCTCTTCCTGGTATTGGAAAATAAATCCTACAGGACACTTTATCGAACTGTGTTTAAACTTACAATTGAACTGGATACAGCACAGGACTAAAGTGGGGCACTTCAATAGCAAAGCCTGACGCAGACTTATTCCAATAGTTTATCTTAAATTGCTGCCATATATAACCTAAAAACCTAAATATTTCTTTGCATTCTCACAGACATAGTCACTTTAAAAAGTCAGAGCGAGCAAGTGAGCGTAAATGGGCTCGTGACATTTGTAGGCAAGCGGTGGGTGGAGTTGTTCACCTGAATGCCAGTTTCGGGCGTCAGAAATGCTTGAAATGATGGCCACATAAATACACGTCAAAAGCCACAATTCCACACAAAAGACGCATAACGTGACATGACACATTTACTG